>CM025785.1:16775626-16809381 GCA_014636745.2 Centella asiatica
ATAGTATCTGATGCCTAATTTACACAATATACATTTGAGTATCATATAATATTATTATTTGCAATTAGTATACTTCGTTAAACTTCGAAACTTATTCCACTTTATTTCAAACGTATTTATAAATTTTTGAATTTTCATTATAATATATTTATACTAAAATGTTCAAAAAACAAATTACCCGTATTATAGATACTTTTCTAGTAACTTCAGATATTCAAATTCATGCTACTCAATCATATTACTTTCTCATTAAATTTTAAATTTAAACTCTCGATCAATATAAAAGAACACGAAATCAACCTATTTGTGGAACATAAAGGCCATAATTAATTAATTACCCAATATATAATAATTCAATTCATCAGCATATATATATATATATATATATATATATATTTGTTTCCCCTCAAAAACAGAAATCAGAAAACAATAATAATAATAATAATAAAATACCAAAAGAAATAGCTAAACTTGGGGAATTTGCTGCTGTTTATTGGCTATTGAAGTTGAAGGAGAAGAAGCCACCAAGCTTCGTACTGTTTGATAAGGTCTCCAGCAATCTACAGCAGCTGCATACATCAAAATTAAAACTACGATGGTGAGGACAATTATGTAAAATACACTTAGTCCTTGGTCTATGGGCTTCCCATGGTGTCTCTTGGGCCGGGTCAACTCCTTAACCATTAGCCCATATATGATCCATATTATCAACCCTATTTATACCAGCCGGCAATTTCCTTATGGTAAATATTTTTTGTGCATATATGGAATGTAAGAAGGTGAATATCAATTCCCTACCGAAGTTTTTGTTAGGGAATTTGCCAGTCTTGTTCAATAACTAGAGGCCGAAAAGAATAGGAAAAATGTATAAGCCCTTTAAAAAATTAAAACTTTTTGCTTATTTATGAGATTATTTTCTAAAACTTTATATAATTAACGAAAAAGGTTCATACATCAACTCATATAGCTCTTATCACTATTTTGAATTACTATTTTATTTAGTCTACAAGTGGCACACACTTTTTATTTAAGAAAAGAATTACAAAATGAATAAACGATAGAAACACATGCAATTAATGGCGCAAAAATAATATATAGGCCCAAAATATGAGAAGAGGATCTAAAATCAATGTGAAGTTTCAGTAATTGGTAATGGACATCCACCAGAATCATATATTTTTTTATTAGTTTTATTTCTGTGTTTAAATTAGTAAGGTATGTAAATCCAAAGAAATCCTTAATAATGCATTTTTTATTTTGTTCTCTGAGATTCCGAGAATATTTATCATTAATTTTAAGGAGTGAAAATTACCCTTTTGAAATATTCAATTCCCTAAATCAGGAGATCGATGGATTCTTAGCAAATTTATTTAATCATTGTTGGCTAGAATATATATTCATTAGTGTTCTTTATTATGAAGATTTGGACTTGAGTCATTTCTCTTATCTTTTTCTCCCAAATTTTCTTTAATACTACCTATGACTTTTAATATTATTTAATTTTTGTAATTTTAAGTTGACAATATAGAGATGAAATCACATCAATATATAGTGTACCCCTAGCATTGTCCGTTTGTTATTTATCCTCACCGTCTTAGGGTGAGACTTCCGAATTATGTATATCGATAAAGTTGGCATTTGTAATTCTTTTTTAATACAAGTTGGCATTTGTAATTCTTTTTTTAATAAAAGTTTGCATTTGCAAATTGCAATTGTTATTTCTCTCAGTGACTTGTGTATTCTTTTTTCTTTTTGGTATAAGGTGTAAGGGCTTTGTATTCTACTTTGTGGTGGGATTGATCTGTAATTGGTGATAGACTGAATTATATTTTCTGATTCTTTTACTACTCTCTCGGTTTCAAATTTAATAACACATTTCTCATTTAATATAATATCATTTGTAAATTCTAAAATGTCACTTGTGATATAAATTTACAAGAATATTAAGATATAAAAATTTATATTTAAGAATATTCTTCATATGTTTGATGATATTTTTCAAAATTTTAGAAGTTTTATATACATATTTTTTGTGAATTAAAATGTATTTTTAGTTTTGAAACGGAGAGAAGTAGGAGTAACCAAAAAACCCTAAAATGACATAATATTGGCGGATCACCTCAAATACAAGAAGCATCGTAGAAGTTTCTTAGATTTGGAACATAGCTTGGTAGCTTTTAGAGTACCGTAGAACAAATGTAGGTGTATACGAAATATTCGGCCTTTCTTCACTTAGCCAAAATTGTCTTGTGACAAAATACAGTCACGAAAATAGTAATACACACAAGCTGGGCAAATATTTGAAATTTCACTCCATATCCTTTTGGACATAATTATTCTTTAGTCTTAAATTAATTGTCTTTTTTTAATTATAATTATGACACACTTATTAAAAAATTAAACAATTTATTTATTTAAATTTAATATGAACAATGAATATTGCCCTTCTTATTGAAAACAAGGTATAGGTTTATTCTATTGGATTATAAATAAAATGTACTTACAAAAAAAAGGAACCTCAACTTTTATTTAATGGGGATGGAGGGAGTATCAAACTTATAGTTAATGTTCTTAGTACTCCAAATTTAATTAAGACTGTACAATTATCTATTAAGAACGGATAATATTGATCCACACATGTTTCTTATATATTTTACGTCAGTTTGTTATAGTCACTCATTCACTTGTTTGTTTGTTTTCTAATATAGCGGGAGATAATTAATTTCATTTGTTGGCCCCACTAATGATGATATTTTAGTTCATTTTGGATTTCATAATTTTAACCAATTGGAGCAAAACTTGCATTTTGTAAGCGGCCTATAGAATTATAAGTTACCGTTGGTCATAAATCATAATGCAGGAGGTTTCATTTTCAAAATCTAAAATTAAAATAGTACTTTGTACAAAAAAAAAAAAGAAAAAAAATACCTGTATATCTTATTCCATTAAAATAGTTATATGTATATTATTATGACTTTATGAGCAATGTAGAATACAGCATGAGGGAGAAGCTAGCTAGGTGGGCTACGCATAGAATTTGCTAGGAAAGTTCCGAGGGAGTTAGTCATCACTTATACACAACGACACTTGTGCATAATCTAAACTCGCCTGCAGCATCAGCATATGTTATATTCTATATAAATTAGATATAAGTTGTAGTTCGTTCAATATATCTACATACGCTTCAAATATTATTCTAATAGCTAGCTAGCTAGCTATATACAATAATTCAATAATATATATATATATATATATATATATATATCTATAAAAAAAGAAGATTTGCAAATGAAAATGTTGATGGAGATAGAAGAAGTGAACTGCGAAGAAGCACTGCCTCTTCTTTCATTGAATCATGTGTCTTTGGTGGTGAGATCAGTTTGGAGTTCTGTCAGTTTTTATGAACATGTTTTGGGCTTCTTTCTCGTTAAACGCCCTTCTTCTTTCAATTTCCATGGAGCCTGGTACGTATGCATCTCTTTATTTTTATGGCAGATGGTTTGTTTTAACTTAATTCTTAAAATCTTTAAAATTTAAACATAAATAAACAACACCCATGTCTCTCGTCAACCTAGCTCTCCTCGTAACTTATATTAGAGTAGTGTTATTTGTATTTACAAATTTTTCATTGGAATGACACAAAAAACCACTACACGTAACACATACGTAGTATTGTATTTTTGTTAAGTGGCACAACACGTACTATTACAACTGTTTGAGTCACACGTACGTGTATAAAATGAGACTGAAATTGTAGTACTTTTGCATATATAATAGACGCAAACATTATTTCTCTTTATATTATATTGTTACAAAAGTTGAAATTACTCCAACACTAGGAGTAGTATTTAGTTTATACCATATTTCTAGTATATTGCATCAAAAGGCCGGGCGGGCGGGTATTTAATGGATGGATAAATTAATCTAGTCATTAACGTACGTACGGGCTAATTAATTCATTAATTTTCTGATCTTGAAATTTTCAATTATTGAATTTTGGTAGGTTGTTCAACTACGGAATTGGGATACACTTGCTGGAGAGTGAGTCCATTGATAATGATGATTATGAAGAGGAGAAAAGCACGTCTCGACCAATTAATCCCAAGGATAATCACATTTCCTTTCAAGTAAGCTAGATTGAGTACTACTTATAGTGACGATTATTTTATATTCATATTTATATAATTACCAATATCAACCTTAGATTTTCTGTTAGTAGAACATTGACCTATGCCTGGTAGTAGTAGGTTTTAAGATTTTTGGCGGCGTAACCTAGTCTACACAACCAACAAACTCTCTACTGTTAATTCCGTCCCAAGTCATTACTGCGGATAAACGATTATTAGCCTATTTAATTAATTAATTAGGCATTCACCTTAATTTTTGGCAGTGCACAGATGTAGAAGTGGTGAAGAGGAAATTAGAGAAGATGGGAATGAAATATGTAACGGGATTAGTGAAGGAAGGAGGAATAGAAGTGGATCAGGTGTTTTTTCACGATCCCGATGGTTACATGATTGAGATATGCAACTGCAACGTTCTTCCCGTTCTTCCACTCTCCAGCTGCTCCTCCTTCAAGCCCACCAACATTGTTGTTGTTAATAATAATAATAATAATAATAATACTAGTGCTCCTGCTACTATTGCCGACGCAACAAATCTCAACAACTTAACGGCCGTCAATAACTGCTGGATGATGGAAACTGCTATGATGGAAAGCTTGAGCATGGATATGATGAACTTCTCCTTTTAATTTTTATTTTTATTTTATAATTGCTTAAATTAATCGTCTGTCTTTATAAATTAATTCATCTTTTATTGCATCATCAGATATATATATATATATATCTATCTTGAATTCGATCTCCATCAAAGTGTCTTTGTAATAAAGTAAGTGTATTGTTAAAATACTGTTTGACGTTGTTTTCATTTGTCTTTAATTCAGTTGATCACAGTTAATAAATGTTCTAGCTTTGGCATATATATGATACATGCGTATTTGGTGTATGAAGAAATTGATGAATTAATGATCATATACGTGGTAGTCAATTTCTTAATAAAGGGAAATAAATGGTTTTTCGCCAGTTCTAATCTAGCGCTTTCGGTGTTAGAATTATTGCACCGTGACTAAGTGATAGGAAGTGTATCATACCTAGCGTGCATGTAATATTTATGCAGATTGATTAGCTAACCATGTTGTTGTTAGCTTGGCCAATTCTCTTCGGTCTTTTACTTGCACTTTGTCTTTCAAGGCTCTGGTTTTGAGTTATATATAGCACTGATTTGTTTTCAAATAGACCAGCTGGCTATAGTCCTGTTTGACACGTTTACTATAAAATATAAATTAAGATTCTCAGTTTAGCAATTATTTTAAATTAAGTTAATCATGTGATGAATTATTGTATTTGACAAATAAATCACAAGTTTTAAAAATTTGTATGAAGATTAATGTAAGTAAAATACGGAGGCGCCTTTTGGCAATAACAAATACGGAGTAGCTTATTTGAAATTCTATTGTTGAACACATCTCTTTATATAAAAAATAAATTGATTTTAAGGGAATTATATAGAATAATATTTTCTTGTCTATTTTTTATAGTCATTCTGAAAATATATATCTATATATAATCTATAACTATATAATAACGCACAAATTTTATTTTGGGATTGAGTCGATTCAAAGTTAGTTCAATACAAATCGAGTCGTAATAACATCTAATTAAATAATATAACCAAATCAATCATAATTAAGCTAACCACTAAGAATTTCTAATTAAAGTAGTTTTAATTTAATTAATAATCATGTAATCTACCACAATTGATTAGAACTAAATTAACAATAATGAAATCAATCATTAATCAAAATTATTCCAATAAAAATAATTCTAATTATATGTAATCACAAATATATTTGTATTGTACATGTATTTTGAAGTTACAATTGTCTATTTCTTAAAATAAATGCTATATAAGTATTAGAAATTAAAGAAGTACTTATTTGGATTATTCAACAAATTACATATTTAGATTATTCATAATTGTTGTGTGTATTGACGAAATTAGGATAAATTGAAAAGCTAAAATGACAATGAAATGGATGGAAGGGGTGTTCTAACTCGTTAAAGTAAGTAAGTTTGTGATTAATTATTAAACCAATTAGTATTTTTCGTAAATAAAGACCATAAACTAGAGGGAAATTGGAATACCTCATTACCCTTATATCAAATATTCAAATACAGGGTATTATCACTATGGGGAGCTAATGACACAAAAAAGTTTATAACTTTTCGTTTTTAACACTTTAATTCATAACTAATATTTTAACAATTTAATCTTTAAACTAGTTAAAAATATATATAAATAACTCAAATTTAACTCAAAACCCAACTCTAATTAGTTAAAATATAACATGACCCCCTATTTGGTAATTCGTTTATTTTATTTGTATAGGAATGATCCAAGTTTAGTTAGTTACCCTACTTGATAATTCATTTATTTTATTTTGTTATTATTAATGATGTGATAATTGTCAAAAGGATGTCATCTTATTCAATATATTTTAACTAGTTAGAGTTGTGACTTGGGCTAAATTTAGACAATTCTTCCACATTTTTTACTATTTTAAATATTTAATTGTTAAAATATTAGTTATGAGATTAAAATATTAAAAATGGAAAATTTTATAATTTTTTTGTGTCATTAACACTTATTATAAGTTTATAAGATATTTGAGAAAATGAGAAATAGACTGCACTCCATTTTTTAAAATTTGAGTTGTAATAAATATTTTTATATTTTACAATGCTTTGAAAAAAATCAATCTTATAGATTTTAGATCAATCGATAAGGTTAATATGTTAAAAATAACATAAATTTAAAAATATTTACCACACCTTATTGAATTTATCGGTGTAGTCATTATTTCTCGTCTCTCATCCTTCACATGTTAAAATTTTGCTCGATTTAACGGGCATAACTTTTAGTAGGTTGTGTTGGTGTTTTCTTGTTCATGAAACTTTTGGTTCCATGCGACCAAAATATATATATAGAGAGAGAATTAAACTATTTTTAGTTTTTATTTTATAACATAAAAGTAACATTTAAATTTTGAACTCGAAAATAAAAGGACCACCAAAGGTGGGGCAAGCAATGAAGATATTTTTTAGTTTAGAATTTTGGCTATAGGGAAAGAACAAGCAAGAGAAGGAAAGCATTACTGGAATGACGATGGCTCATACATGGGACTGGTGGTTTAGCGGGCTCCGGCCGTCGTTTTCAGCCCCATCTCCAACCCCACTTTGCCCTTGCGATTTCTGTGGCGGAGGAATGGCGTATTTCAACAAAGATCCATTTTACTGCCAGTCACTTCGTCCTTTCTTTATCCCTTTCTCTTTCACTCAATCCGCTTTAATTATAAGACCATAACCAAACACCCCACTACTAACATATGTAATACAAAACAAACGAATCATAAGTACTCCGTATGTATTTATTATGTACGCGGATAGTTTGGTGAAATGCCTTTGTTTTCGTTCTGATTTCTCTATCATTATCTGTACGATGATGATATTTTGGTTGTATTTGGTGGCTTTTTCTTTATGTCAGCAACTGTGCTGTTAGTTGGAATTAGTAACGCCTGTGTCTATATTAGCGTGATTTATGTGGGGCTGATCATCCGCTGAAATGAGAGTACAGGGGAGGAAGAACAGGATTAGGAGTAGAAATTATGCGTACCCTTTGCGACGCTTGTGAAAGTGCTGCTGCCGTGGTTTTCTGTGCCGCTGATGAAGCTTCTCTATGTCGTTCTTGCGACCATAAGGTCTTCTGTTTTTGTTTATGAATTCGTTTTGTGTTCCATCTTATTTCCATGTTACTAATCATATGATTATATACACAATCCAGAGCTGAATAAGATTTTAATACAATTATGGAGAATCAATTTAATAGATCAATGATACTAATTGATATATTTTCTTTCAATATCATCTGCTCTTTTGAGGATTTTATTTCAGCCTTTTGATTTGATGCATTCAGTTAGTTAATTTACTAGTAATTTTTACTGTGAAGTCGTATTTGTGATTTTTGCACTCCATTTTTGACGACTTCTAACACTTTAAAGTTTAAAGGTGTTGCTTAATAGTGGATAAATGCGAAAGCTAATGATTTTGCAGTCCATTTTTGAATGAGAGTGCGCAAGTTTTCAGTTAAATGTCACCTGGAGTGTTTAAAGTCAAAGTCGAGTGCAAACTCCACCTTCCCATAAACTGTAATCGAGGTGACAACTCGAAGAAATTGACGTCTTTTGTTCTGAGTTAATTTATTAAAGTACCATGGTATGTTTCAGGTTAGCTTCTATAGCATCTCTTGAGATGCTCCTAGGGAATATCTCAATTTATACTGCCAATAAAACTTGAAGGCTTTTGCGTGGAATTAGAACTCGGAACTGTGATTTTTGAGTTTCACACAGGGAGCATATTGATAGTAACTAGCCCAATACGTGAGTTGGACTCGAGTCAGACATTCGGTTCATGAACAAATATGGTCTATGCGCAGAATTCCAGAGGACTAGAAAACCATTAGAAAACTCCATATTAGTTAATTTAGAAGCGGTAAATTTGTGAACTTTTATCAAGAAATAAGATAAGATATTGTCAAAACCTTGATAATGGCAAGTCGTTGCTTGCTTTGAGAGTATCAATTTTCGGCCCGTTTGTTTCGGCTTAAAATTTGGATTTTTTAGATTTTGATAGTATAATTTATATTATAAGAATCTATAATCTCAAAATTTTAAGCTGAAACAAACGGGGTTTTCACATGATCTCGATGATTCTCAGTACTCAACCAGATGCAACACGAGGCAATAATCAGGGGTCTTTCTTTGACAATTTATGCGTAAATCCAAGTGCAGGTTCACATGTGTAATAAGCTTGCTAGTCGGCATGTGAGGGTTCGTCTTGCTGATCCTGTTGATGTTCCTAAGTGTGACATATGTGAAAGTTCACCTGGTATGCTTCTTTGTTCTGTTTCTTTCTCTCCCTACCTTTGTCTCTCTCACATATGTAAAGGATAATATTGTGAGAGGGGTGAAAGCTCATGTTATTTCCTTTAAATCATGCCTTTTAGCGTTCTTTTACTGCGAGATAGATGGGAGTTCTCTGTGTTTGCAATGTGATATGGCTGTCCATGTTGGAGGTAAAAGAACC
The DNA here is from genome assembly GCA_014636745.2 of Centella asiatica. Lineage (NCBI taxonomy): Eukaryota > Viridiplantae > Streptophyta > Magnoliopsida > Apiales > Apiaceae > Centella > Centella asiatica. Next base: position 16,784,830 of record CM025785.1, read on the forward strand.
CATAGAAGATATCTCCTTTTCAAACAGAGGGTTGAGGTTTGTTTCACTTCACTAGATAAAGTGATATTAACCCCCTGTTAAATTCCTATATAAATATTTTTCCCTCGATTGGAATGTAGTTCCCGGGGGATAACGCGGAACTGGAGGAGGACCTAACCTTGCAACTTATGGATCAAGCTGAGAACAAGAGTGAACACAATCAGTTACCCAAACAAACCTTGGGAGAGAATCAGCAAGGCTCTCCTGCTCCAGTTTCAAATCTCAATGATCATGAAACTTCTAAGAGAGGTACTAACATGATTGATCTAAACATGAAACCGAATAAGATGCATGATGAAGCTTCAAATCATCAGGTGAGTGGATATCTCGTCTCTTTGGAGCTAAAGCTTGATTTCTGTGGTTTCATATAAACATTTTTTTCACTCATATCTATCTCATACAAGATAACTTTGTGTCGTTAATACTCATATTTGATTTCTTCTCCTTAGTGCTCATATTTGATAGGTCCCATTTAGTTTGATAAATGTCTGAGAATTATTCGAATATAATTTTATCATTTGAGGGTCTATCCGGGATTAAATTTTTTGTTTAACTACTTTTTACTTTTAAGCATTTTTTAGTATTTAAGTGTTTGTTTCTAACTTTTTTGTTACTTAAAAGTCAACGTCAAGTCAAAAATGCAAAATCAAGGGTGTGTAACTTTTGAATTAAAGTTGAAAAGTTAAAATTTGATTTTAAGTTTAAAAAAAAAAACCAAAGAAGGAGCTCGCGAACATGCCCTGAATCCAACCCTGGTGGATATCATTCTTGTGGATGAGCATTTTTCTGTTATGAAACTGGGGTGTTGATAGGAGTTACCAGTTAACAAAAAGTACACGAGTTTCCGAGAGAATAAGATTTCGTTTGATCTCTTGGCCGCAAGAATTTATTCACTTTTAAAAAAATTTCAAATAAACAACTCCAATATTGATGTCCATTCTATGAGAATTCTTCTTCCAACAAAGTAAAAATGTTGTAAAATAAGCTTGTCCTTGGTTTGAGGATTAAATTAATTCGCTCACTACTGAAGCAGAACAGTAATGTCCTTCGATAACTTTTCAGCTCATGAGAATATTGAAAGAAGAGTATGTTAACAACTGTTCTTAGTTTCTGCTAATGTATCAAGACATCTAAACTCATCTTGATATAAACAAGGTGTCATTTTGTTTTACATATTAATTGGAAACAGGATTCTTGATTGTGACTTAGACATCTTGCTTTCTAAATAGCAGGAACCCTAAATCTGGATGCAGTCGAACCTTGGGATTCTTGTACAGTCTCTTCTCGACCGCAGTTTTCGGATGAGGCATTTGGTTTTTAGTTGATGGTGAATTTTTCTTCCACTAATGAAAGCTTAGTTATGTTGTTGCAATGACAGCACCTATAACTTGTAACCAGAATCTTATGGTTGATATTGAGTCCAATAATATAGGAGGAAATAGCGATAATTGTTGCAGTCCATCTTAGATTGCTACTAGTTGCAGAAATTAGGGGTTTGGTTTGTTCTATTGTAGTTCCTTCCACTATGATCGAACTGCTTTTAACACATTTAATTTATAATGTTTATGTTTAATCTACTTTTTCTCCTCCCCTTTTTTAACATTTGACATTTTGTTTCAACTTTAATTTTTCTTATTCGAGAGTTACTTCTCATCGTACGTGTCGAACTTGTAAGCAAAGGAAAATCAAAATAAAAAACATTACTGGACATTGGATGGCTTTTATAATGCTTGGTAGAGAACCCCATAGCATCCCCCCAACCAATTGGTCTTGCTAGATTGAATCAAGTATGAACAATATTGTAAAAGTTGTTTTATTTTCTTATCAGATATATCGTATAACTATTTATATTGCTTTTGATTGAATGAAATAAAATGTCATGAGAATAAAATGAATCGATTAAAAAAAGTGTAAGATAAAAATCACAAAAATTATGAGAGAAATATGAAAACGGAGAAATAATAGATTGTGTGTAAAGTTTTTGTTACGATGGAATAGATAATCTCCATTTTGAAGGGTGAATTTAGATATACACATAAATTTGTGGAAAAAAATAAAATAAAAAATAAAAGTTACATATAAATGAACTAGCAACTAGTATAAAATTCATTTTATTCATATATCATTTTATTTCACCAAACCAAATGCAACATTAATGTGTTGATGGAACATAATGTGTTGATCAATGATGATTACAATATCGGTAACTCCATTATATATTTTTATTTAATCCCTTCATGATATATATGCAAATAAGATAATTGTCTTTTCAACGTAATCTTTTTTTTTTTAAGATGGTGGAATCTCTCCGTTATTTATTTGACGACAATCGGGTTACATGTAGTATTTAGACGGCGATTAATTAAAGATGGAATTAAAATAAGATTAATCGAATTTAGGTGTGATGCGGTAGAAGACTGCCTAATATTTAAAATACAACTTAATTGGGTTAAACGGAACTTTTTTAAAGGATTGAACCCTTTACGGAAAGAAAATGAGTTCTCAAGCTCGTCTGTTCTTAATGTTGAATAGGGGATTTTTGGTAGTGCAGATTCACCAATTTATTCGAATTAGAAAAAAATAAACATAAAACAATTTAGAAAGGAGTCGATCATGATGAATACTTGGCTGGTTATTGGTTAGCCAAGGAAATTACACTGTTATTACAACGTTAAGTTTTGTCGGGAGTAACTTGGGAACGCCCGAAGGCCCGCATCATCAAACACACGGTTCTGACCATGGATGTTGCGATATTCATATAGTTGGTTAAATCTAAATCCGCGCATCACAAATTTTAGCGTACAAATATTGTTCCAATCGTTCATTCTTTTTAAGTACTTTTACCTGAATTTTTTTCCAATTACTACTCTGAATTTTTTTGTATAGGAAAGCATGTACTCCGATATCACTTATATTTCTTTATTTTTATTTTTTGCTAAATTAATACGGAGCATCACTTAATTTCAATTAGCTGTTTTAATTGTTTTATAGTAGGCTCTCACATATAATTGTACGCAACTCTTTTGCGTGTATAAATTGTACATTCACAAGCATGGGGACAATTTTCTCCGCCGGCTAGTTTGATTTTTTTTATTTTTTTATTTTTTTGTACGTCGTCTTATGTGAATTTTTATGTGTGTTGCATATTTTATTTAATTTTAAAAAATTAATAAATGAAATTATTTTAAATAAGGATTAATATAAATAAAAAATTTAATATGACTAGTCCCTTTAGGATGAGTTTTTTTGTAATATTTATTGGTACATCTCCTCTTGTTTTAAATTTTTTTTAAGTTGTCACATACTTAATAGGGTTTTAGTCTCACTCAATAAAAAAATTTTAAAATAACACAAAAAATAATTTAAAGAGATGTTATAGGTATTATAATTTGTCTCAGTAAAATTGCACCGCTCAATTTGGGCCTTTCTAACGGGAGTCCACAAAACCCAACGGTCCGTCCACCCGCTCTTTGTATTTTCTTCGTAGCTAAGCAGGAGTATCAGGAGAGAGAGACGTTAACTGTACTTTCAATTCCTATATATACTCCATAGCAAGGGGGATCTTAAACTTGCTATCTCGTGGACGAATCCTTTTATAAGAAAAGTAGTAAAGTAAGAAGATGACGATAGTAGCAGTAGCAACAGCAGCATCGTCGGTATTGTTAATTGTGTCTTCATTACTGCTCTTGACAACTATCTGTAATGGAATCTCAACATCTCGATTGATTCATCATCATCACCATCATCATCATCAGCTCACTATCTCCACCACAACCAGCAGCAATTACCTCACTACTCAACCTCTCTGGTTCAATCAGACTCTCGATCATTTCTCTCCCTACGTATTTCTCTCTCTCTCTCTCTCTCTCTCTCTATAATCCTTCATTATGATTTCTTGTTCTACAGTTTTTCATGTTCAAGTCAACTTAATTTCTCCCCAGCTGTTTCTCATGAGCTATATGATTTATATGTAGGAGATATTTGCAGCTTGTTCAATCTTTGATTGAGGTTAAGTTTAGGTCTGATTGACTTAGACTATAAAGTAGAGAAAAAACTGGAAATTTTTAGAAATAGTATTGTTTAAGTGTCTGAGAGTATCCGCAATTGCTGTGACTACCATGTAAACCGCCCTTTGTTTTTAAGTTATAGCAAAATAATACTCCGTATACACATATTTTCATCAAGTAGAAACTATTTTACTATTGGGAATTTAACAAGTTTGAGGAAAGAGAAAGAAAAATCGAGGAAAAGAATGAGCTTATAAATTTCATGGAATAACGTAAATTTATGAAACTTCATTTTATTTTTACTTTTTTTTAAAAAAATTTATCTATTTTTTTTGCTTTTATCTTGTTTTTGTCAGAAAGGAGCAAAATATAGCCTGATATGCATAAGATAAAGATGTTTTACTTTCAATATTGTCAATTGGGAGAGAGTTCCAGAGGCAGGTTATGTAAGGCAGGATGCCATAGATGTTCTATATGGCAGGTACAAGATTTTAGAAGACAAAAGGACTAGATATATGTCAGAATGATTATTGTGGAAAATGAACAGGGATAGAGTGAGATTAATACTTGCAATGACTTCTTTTTATCTCTTGATCCGCATAGTGTGAAAATTTGTATTGCTTAATGAATTGTGCTACTCTGTCACACTTCAGTTTTAGCTTTTCTTTTTCTTAGTAATTAAATAGTTCTTATGCACATTTAGACTTTCTAAAGAAAACTTTACTTAAGATTGAAATAAAGGACAACTTATACATGTATAACTTTGCTACAAATGAAGGGAATGATGTGCACTGTTTGCATAGTTCCTTATTCCCTTGCATGGAAAATGTATGATGGTTTTAGCTCTAGATATGTTCGGTTACTTATATACTCAATTACCCAGTATCATTAGTTTTAATTTTTAACTGGCTTGTCTCCTTCCAGTAATATCTTTCTTGTTGAAGGTGTGTTATAAGTACCTAGATGGATAAATTTATGTTTTTTTTGTTATACATATACTGCACATGTTTCGGTTGAATCATTTTCGTATACATTTAATTTTGAATCCAGATATTTCAGATTTAGTTATGGAAATAAAATTTTCTGACTTTTACTATTCAGATATATCACTATGTGCCGTTAAAATGTTTGTCTTTGCTGCTAATGACATCAACAGGATCATCGTAAATTTGCACAGCGTTACTATGAATATATTGACCAGTTCCGACTTCCTGATGGACCAATATTTTTGAAAATATGTGGTGAATCTGCATGCTATGGGATAGTGAATGATTATATCAGTGTAAGTTCCACAACATCCTTTCAACTCAGAAATCTGGAGGAGGTTTAGGTTAATTAATGCATGATGAGCTTGTAAGTTATATGATTTCATGTATGTGTTAAAGGTCTTACTCTTTTTTTTACTCCTTTTGTTGTGTAATATTGTCAGCACTGCTCCTCCATTTTTATATCTTCTAGTTTGTAGTAGTAATTTCTTAATGCAAAGTTTATCTTATCGTGATGATTGTCCACAATAGCGGTTGACAATTCCGTCTCTGTTTGGTGGAGAATTCTGCAATGTACAATGTCGTGATGTGTTATTTAAGTAGCAGTTTTAGCTTCAAACTTGAATACAGTGTTTTATAGGGAACCACCGAAAGCATCTAATTACACCTCAATTTGCCCATGTAAAATATTAGATGTTCTCAATCAAAAACCTCTACTCACAACTTATTGACATTTCCTTTTTCATCCATACTATGAGATGGTTATGGGTGTATATAGCTATGTCGTGGCCAGTTGGTTGTGAAATAACCTTCTGCTAGGAAAGCAAGCAGCGAGCATATCCATCGGTATGTGAGCACATTAGTGTTGAATTTTCGGGGTAAGACTCGGTGTGAAGTTTTGGTTTTGGCAATTCTCAAGTAGTTGTAAGCATCAGCTCGGTGCTTCAAAACCCCATTAAAAGGATAAATGTTTCTTAAATAAATAATCCTTGTTTGCTTTAATCATTTTGTCATTCTACCCTTTATTTAGGTATTGTATTTATTTTAATTTCTAATTAGTAGTAGTTGGCTTAGATGCATCCTTATGGTCAGTGTTTTATGCGACCCGTATGATCTTGAATTCTGCTTTCACCATTAACTGCCATTGATTTATTTCAAAGCTAATAGTGTTAATGATTTTTAGCCTCTTTATTTTATATAGGTTTTGGCAAAGAAGTTTGGAGCTGCTGTGGTATCTCTTGAGCATCGCTACTATGGGGAGAGTTCCCCATTCAAATCTTTGACCACAGAAAATTTGAAATATCTCTCGTCAAAACAGGCCCTTTTTGACTTGGCCACTTTCCGTCAATACTATCAGGCTAGTTGCTTTTCATTTTCATGGAATTTTATTATGAGAAATATATGTTATTTACGGATTATGATGCAATACAACTTACAGAGATCTAGCTTGTGGTTGTAACTGGATGACGTTAGTAGCTTCTTGACTTAGCATAGACCTTTATAAATAAGTTGTTTTTTGCCCCCTTCATAGACTTAATTTTGTGTTTATGATATGATTCTAAAATCACTTGTAATTTTTAGACTTTTGCTAGTTAATTAGCAATTTAGCATTGACTCCTACAGAACAAATATTGTGGATATCTTTCTTTCCTTGTGATTTTTCATAATTACTTTTTGGATTCTTCATTTTGGTTCTTCAAATTATCCTAGGCAGAGACATATTTTGAATACCCTTGCAGCATGCAATGATTAAAATTTTCTTGAGGCAAAGCAATGACTTCCTTTTATGCTTTTTGAGTTCATCTTTCTGTATGTACATGCATAATGCATTGCATATATATTTTAGGCATCCCTATGGGCTATGTATAAGTGTAACTGTAAGTCTGTATGTCTCTGCTTATTTTATTTCATTTTACTTTTTCTTCATAGTTAATGCAGTATGGTATCTCCATAGCTGTCTAACTTATTGTTTTATTTATATTGAACTTTCTCTCATTATTTTGTAGGAAGCCTTAAATGCGAAGCTCAACAGATCAGGTGTTGAGAATCCCTGGTTTGTTTTTGGTACTTCATACTCTGGAGCTCTTAGTGCATGGTTTCGTGTGAAGTTCCCTCACCTGACATGTGGAAGTCTTTCGAGTTCTGGAGTAGTTCTTGCTGTTTACAACTTCACTGAATTTGATCAACAGGTAGAGAAAGCAATAAAGTTTTATGATTATCCTTGGGCCTTCTCTTGTTAGTTAGTTATTATGTCAAGTAATCTCATTAAAACCCATAAAAGAAGGCATCTCTTTATATGCTAAAACATTTAGAAGAAGTTAGTAGGAGTATCATAATTCATAAAGGATGTGCCCAACCTGTAACCCAGTACCCCTCCACAGTTCCACCATATATAAATGTGCAAATGAAAAACAGATATACGGAGCTCCCAACACAAAGTACTCTGACAAATCCATGGGAGACGAGTTTGTGATACCCCCTCTATTTGGTACCCAATTCTAGTGACTTGTTGGAGTCAAAATTGTGACACGAGTCTGGTTAAAGTTAAAAATAAGAATCTAAAGCAACCACTATGCGTGTTTTGATGAGGTATTTGCAATGCATTAGACTTCAAAAATGCTCCCATTCAAAATTAAACACCGCCATGTACAAAGCTCTTGTTCGTAAAAACCTCATCACAACAACCGTTAAGTCTGTGATGAACTTATATTTAGAAAATAAAAGATCATGTTTATGAATCAATGTTTCTGAAGGCTTTGGTAATTAAGCCTTCTATGCATTTCTCTACCTGTAGTCTGGTGAGTAATTTTTTACTTCCTTTATGAATATTAATCCTTCCAAAAGATGAGGATCAATCTATGAGTCACATCTGTCGACTTCTTCTTGGATCAGATTTAGGCGACCAGCAGAAAGCTGGATGGAAGTGAAAATAAAGTACCTCTAGGACCTAGGATTTGATGACCTCTCAGGAAAAATTTAAATAGGAGATTAATATATGTGAATTTTAGGGGTGTGAACGTCTTGTATTTCCTCCTTAACCTTAACGCGAATAGTAACTAAGTGGTGTGCACATTCAGGTGAGGTACACTTTGAAAATATCAGTTTCCTACCTTGAAGAAATATGTGTATATTTACAATTTCGCATGTGCGAGGAGGATAGGATCATTGCCATTTTTCAAAGAATGATGAAAGTAACGAAGGAAGTCAATGGAATAGAGGAGCCATTTTTGGTATTGATGGGGGTGGGGTGGGGGTGGGGGGGTGGGGGGGGGGGGGGGGGGGGGGGGGTGGGGGTTTCTCTGGAAGAGCTTTGAGTTTATTTAAGAGGAATTTGGTGCTTCAAATCCTCTCCATGTCTCCGTCATGAGATGTAAAAAGAATGCTAAAAAAAGATTGAACTTCCTTTTGTCCACATAAGGATTCTGCTCAAATTTATAATTCTTGTCATATGCTTCTCATTTTTGTGTCTTGTGTTCCTTAACCTTTTCTGCTATCTATTAATATGACAGAATCTAAGTTTTTGCAGATCAGTGAGTCTGCAGGCCCAGAATGTAAAGCTGTGTTACAAGAAATTACAACCCTTGTTGACCAGAGGCTTGCATCAGATGAAAAATCACTGAAGGCATTGTTTGATGCTAGTGAGGTAAGAAACAGCCTTGTAAGATAGTTCCATTTATAACCTCGATACGAGTTTATATATTTTCCCTGTGGCTGTGATGATTTAACAAACATTCACAACATTTGGAACAGTTGGTAGATTATATGAATGACATACTACAATACTATTTTTAAATACATGCATTGTGAAATATTATAAATGCTGATAATATGAGCCACTGATCCTTCAAAGTTGCTTTCATTTCTCTTATATAATCTCTCCTGATCTTTGAATTCATCTGTTGACCAAAATATTGTTTTCTGGTGTTCGCTATCCTTTTTTTCGTACTGTTTTGTACTTTTATAATGATAATGTACAATTTCTGGTCCAGAATGCTGTGTTTTTCCTGTAACACTCTAAATTAAGTGAAATTTCTAACGAAGACTAAGAAATACCGTTGATCTTTTGATTTGTTCTGAATCATTTACTTAATATCCTTTAGGGACCTTAGATATTGAACAAAAACAATGCATAATATTCGCTAGGGTGAAGACCACCTAAATAATTGTATGTTGACTGAAGAAAAATTAAACTGTTCAGGTGGTTATACTCTGCGAATAAATACTATCAGACAACTGAACTTGCTTGGGGATTTCTGTCTTCTTGCAGTTGAAAATTGATGGTGATTTTCTGTATTTTTTGGCTGATGCTGCAGTGATAGCGGTGGGTATTCTATGTCAGCTGTTAACTTGAGAACCAGTTCTTTCTTTTTTCAGTTATCGCTAATATCTGCTATTGCAGTTTCAATACGGGAATCCAGATAGACTATGCTCTCCCCTGATTGAAGCAAAGAAGGCTGGAGAGGATTTAGTGGTAAGCGCTTGTACTTTCAGATATATCTCATGACATTAGAGAATTCTTCGGAGTTTGTTGGATTTTTCATGTTGAAAGAGAGATTCGAGTGTCGAGTCTTATTATATCTGGTAGATTTGTTTATCAGAAAACCTTAACTTTAGCTGTAGATAGAGTTTCCGATATAACTAAGTTCTCAAAAAGTTCAAGTCAATAGCTGCTAATTGCAATAGGCTAATCTCTGCAATTCTTCTTATCTAGACTATGTTGCCAAATTGTTCTGCTTAGTGGCAAATTATGATTTGGAAAAAGCTTTGCAGTCGACACTTAATATTGTAGTTTACTAGTCTCTAAATTTGTTGCACATAGAAAGGTTGTATGAAGAATGAAAGTTTTCAAATTTTTTTGTCTTCTGAAAGTTTGTGAAAGGAACGAACAATGTCTTCTTTAAAAAAAATAAAAAAGGATAAACAATATGTGTTTTGGATTGAAATTACCTTTTCATATTGCAAAATTTGGCTCATGATATGACCTTTCTAGGCTGAATGTCCTTTGAATATGTTCATTATTGACCTCATATTTAGTGATTTCTCCATGAGCAGCAACGGAGGAAACTAAGCTCAGTACGTTCTCCTAAAACCTTCCCCTTGTTACCTACCACTAATAGATTCATACACTTGCAGTTAGTAGCAAGGGATGAACTCGCAAGATCCCTAATATGGGTTAATATCATCTAAGAACCCCTTGCAACCAGATTTCTGTGTGTTCCCCTTATTTCAATTTTGGAGTGCATATTTAAAGAACCCTGTTAACTGAACTCTTTTGAACTTCTAAGGCACATGTGAAATATATTTGTGCTTATTGATGTTTTGGGGGAAACGGTTGTGGTTTATGGGCTCATTTTTGTTGATCACACAAAGATGCAACAAACTGATTGAATAATATATAAAAATAAATAATGCTTGAACTTATTGAAGGCAAGGCAGTTAATTTGGCTTTGTGATGCTTCGTTGTCTTAGTGTACAGAACATTATTGACACATGATAGAGAAAGGTTTGGCCATCAAAACATGTCTATCATGCCAATAAACAAGAGAGTTACCCCACCCCCAAGACAAACAAACAGGAAAAAGGAAAGGGAATTCAAAACGAAATATATACTTGATTTTGGTGTTTCTTTTATATTTTGGCCATTGACTTCCTCCACATACCAAAAGCTATTTCTATGTTGACAATTTAATGAGGGAGTGGTCCATTTAATTAATAAATATTACTACAGTATTTTTACCTCGTAACAATATCTGTACCATTTTTATCATTTTTCAACTTAGTTTGATAGTTACATTTAATAATTTATTTGTCAATTTTTTGAAAGATAATTCAAAAGTAAATACATAGAGCCTCAGTATATATCATGATTTCGTTTAAAATGAATTGAAGGCGTGATACTTTGTATTTCTACTTTATTTTCATTAAATGATGACAAGTGAATAGGTGATGTGGAGTATATTGTTTCTCGAGTTCATTTTGCAGAACTAAGATGCATGCTGAATTATTTTCTTCTGCAATTATCCAAATATATGTTTAACCTTTTTTTATGCAGAATGCATATGCAAAATATGTCAAGGAATACTACATTGGGAGTTTTGGTGTCAGCACTGAAACATATAACCAGCAACACTTAAAGAACACTGCTCTGAGTTCTGGTAGTGGTGATCGGTTGTGGTGGTTCCAAGTCTGTACGGAAGTTGCATATTTCCAGGTCGCTCCAGAAAATGATAGTATTCGTTCTTCAAAAGTAGATACGAGGCAAGTGGATATAAGCCACATACATTGTGTAGTAATTGACATGATGTTTAGCCCAATGCTGTCATTTTGGTTTAACTTGTTATATGTGGTTTCCAATTCCTCATTGATGACTGGTTTGTTCAAATGTGGCAGATACCATTTGGATCTTTGCAAAAATGTATTTGGAGATGGCATCTATCCTGAGGTTGATGCAACAAACCTATATTATGGGGGAACTAAAATTGCTGGTACAGACATCATTGGCTCTTTGCCATAAGTATTATCTGAATCGACATAATTGTCCCTTGTGAAACTTTTGTTTGATTATGCTGTCCAATGTATATGTTGGTCAATGGGAACAATAGACATATCTTTCATAGTTGGGTTTGTATAATACTTGTTCTAATGGCGCCTTATGTTGAACAAAAGCATTAACTTAAAAAATCTGGTACCAAATCAAACCATTGTCAACCGACAATGTGAATTATATACTTAAAATAATTACATCAATAAGTATGACAAAAAGTAGGTTAATGTAATCGATCCCAAGTTGTGGGTAGTTTGATAAGGCTATTATAAATTAATAAGACTAAAAAAATAAGTCAAATTAAGAATTTAATTTATCTCCTTGTCTCGCATTACTATTTTTCATATATTTGTTTCTCAGAATCTGCTAATTCAAATATTTTGGTGTATTATCGTATATTTATTGGATCAATTAACATTCCAACAGTCACATCAGATATTCATGAGATTGTTGCAGTGAGTGCTATCTAACTTCTAGTACTAAAGATAAAGTTGGTTACATTACCTTTCTCTACACAATTGATTGAATTGTAAATCTTTATCAAGACAAAAGTACAGTTTCATTTTAGGGTTGATGGCTTTTTCTCAAAAAAAATACATATAAGTGGAGATAGCCTTCTAGGTCTGCCATTCATATTTTCTTGTAACACACAAATCAGGAGTTCCAGTTTGTTTTTTTTTAGACAATTTTTGCTTTTCAATATTCTGTTGTCCCTCTTTACCTTTGTGCATGGTCAACAAACATAAATGTTCATTCAACTTGATAGTTTAAAGTGTAGTATCTTGTTAGTCCGCAACTCATTTTCTTGTACAGGTAATACACTCTACCTATGCTAAAAGTGCATTTGCTTCTTCCATTGGGATAACATTTTTGGCCATCCAAAATTGAAAGCATGACATTGCAGTCAGTTTGTTTCTTTACCAAGTAACATCATTAGCTTAGATCATGTTACATGTAAGAATTTTTTATGCTGATAGAGCTACATTATTCTGCATTTTGTATACTTTACTCATGCTTCAATTGTATAATTTTTTTACGGTCGAATGTGTAATTTTCTGGATTAGTTTTGGTTTTTGCTGTGCTGGAATGCCATTAATTGCATCTCACTCTTTGGAATGTGAATGTCAACAGGTTCTAAAATAGTCTTTACTAATGGATCTCAAGATCCATGGAGGCGTGCATCCAAACAAACTTCATCTCCAGATAGTGAGTCTTCAACAACTTAGAAAACGGCCTTTGTAATGCCATATCATCTCAGTTTCTGTGTGTCCCTCTGTTTGCATGTGTGTCATGTATTTCTATTACATCGATGATTTTTACTCAATGTCTAAGAACTTTTATGGTAAGTATGTCTGTGCAATGTATGCCCATATATTTTGTGCTTGAAATTTCTGTTAATGGGTTTACATTTCCTGGGAGAACCTGAAAGCTCATTGTAGTAATTAATCTAATACCTGCATCATAATGGCAGACTTACACATGTTCTTTTGTTTCTGTGGAGTTGCACTTGCACTAAATGGTTACTATAGGGCTATCTTGCCTTTTACTTTTAGTAAATGTGAACCTGGAAAATGTCAGTCTTGGACGTATTTATATGTTTATTTATCAACAAATTTAGATAATGCTACCAGCATCAGATTTTTGAATCATGGTTGGGAGTGGTACATGATATGATTTACCTGATTGTCATATTTTCCTAGTTACTGAATTTTCAGTTTTCAATCTTCTCTAGTGCCTTCCTACATTATCACTTGTCATAATTGTGGCCATGGAACTGACATGCGAGGCTGCCCTCAATCTCCTCTGTCCCTCGAAGGTATGTATACTTGGATCAATTTGCATGTTGTCCATTTATCAACTGCTCACTCATGTAATTTCTTATAGATGTGCCTCTTTCGTTACTGCTCAGTTGTTGTCTATATTATGTAAGCTCACGCAAAATTTTATTTTAAATTTTAAGAAAATACAATTTTCAGGTACAAATGTTTATTTATGATAATATCATGTCATATTGGTTCTCTGGTGATCTGCACACTTTATCCACAGGCTTATTTGGCCACTTGTATATTTCCATTTTTTCTTGTCTACAGATTTTTATAAGAAAATAATAGGGTTCAAACATCTCAGCTAGTATTTCTTGTAGGACCCAAATTGAACAATGTGCAAGAAAAGGGATGTGTTTCTCATTTCAAATGGTGATATTATTGTTCATTTACATGCAGCATTCAACAAATTATGCATGTTCAAGTACTCTTTATGTGCTCCTTCGAACCCTTTGTTTGGAGGTGTAAGTTGAATTTTATTTATAAAATAGTTAAATCTAATGAAATTTTGGATTAATACCCAGGTAATGCTCAGAACTGCAGTTCGCCTGATGCTGTACACAAAGTCAGGCAGCAGATTGTAGAACATATAGACCTGTGGCTTTCTCAGTGCCAAGATGCAGGCAGGAGTCCCATTTAGTGCGCAATATTGCAAATGCATTAGATGTGGGAAGATTGTCTCTGACCAATCATAAACTTATTTCACCTTTGTAATATATGTATTAGGTCTTGTTCATTCATGAATCATGATTCACGTAAGTATGGTCTGTACAAGTCCTGCTAAGTGGAACCATTTGAGAACAATAATTCAAATATATATTAACAGGCACTTTGTTTTTCTAGTCTTAGCAACTCATTTTCGTGTATAGTTATCGATGTCACACAGTCACATATATAGACTAGCAGAAAAATAATGAAATACCGATGCTCGTGTAAAGAGTTAACTAATAAAGGGAGGGACCAGAGTTCAAAAGCTCAGAGCCCTCGTTTTACCTAATCTGTTCCTGTTTGGAGACAAATTGCAATAGTTGTAATATGACATTGAACAGGCCTCAAGTATTGTAATTAGTTCGGCTGATATTGTATTCTAGTGATATTTTGTCCTTCGTATGTCATAGATAAACGCCTCCCTTTTTTGGCATTTGAAAATGTTAGTGATAAAGTTATTTTTTCAATTATTGTTATTGTGATACCCAAAAAGAAAATAGGGAAAATGTTTCATGAGCACCGGCAGCAACTACAAAATAAACTTTATCCAAGTATGATTCCCCTTTTCCCTTGTGTGATAGGGTTTCGATCAGTAAGTATTTTGCCCTAAAATGAGTAAGTTAAGATATTTTCAGTGATCCAAAATCTGTAGTGCAACAACTTATTCGAATTGGTAAAAAGTACATTTTACGAACAAAAGTAGTCTCCATTGGCTATAAGCATAATAATGCAGTTTCTCATGATAATACAGAAATCTTTGATTGATCATCTAAACCTATTAGTTCTGGGCAGGGGACAGATTAGTAGACATAGCCCTTCTCAAACATTACTTTCTTGGCCTCCTCAGATTCTCCTTGACCAGTGTACTTTCCTAGCTGAGCAAGAGAGTTTGCATTTGCCCGAAGAAGCAAAGCATCCTGAGCAGCCTTCACGTTTTCGGGTCTTCCTCCCCATGTCTTTAGGCAGGTGTTCTGAAGAGCTCTAGCGTAAGAGAACGACACATGCCATGGGTTTGGGGATTGATTCATTGCGTTTAAGTTCAAGGTAGCCTCCACTTCAGATTGCCCACCAGACAAAAACTGCACATTTCAAAATTTACAAATTTAGTGATTACTTTCAGAACCGTTTAGTACGCAACAAATGCATGTGCAACACTTGAGTCCAGAGACATGCCATGATTCCAGGGACAGCAGGGGGAATTCTTCGGCTGAGAAGCTTGAGGGTGTAGTCAGCAACTTGTTGTGGTGTAGCCCTTTCCTTGCACTCTGCTCCGGGAGTAACCATGCTTGGCTTAAGAAGGATACCTTCAAACATGACATTGTTCTCAGCAAGGTAGAAGAACACCTCAGCCCACACCTTCTGTGCAACTTCAAAAGTCCTGTCGATTCCATGTTCTCCATCAAGCAAAATCTCTGGCTCCACAATTGGGACCAACCCATTATCCTGCAAATAACAAACAGACAGTTTCTCCACTTCAGAAGTTGTAAAATTACTATCTATCAGAAAACTAATATGTACAGGTGAACATTTTGAGCCCTTTCACTACATCGGAGGAGAAACCTGAGAGATAGCAGCATAGCGAGCCAGACCCCATGCTGCTTCCTTCACGGCAAGTGCAGATGGACCGTTAGGAATGCTCACCACAGTTCTCCTACATCATTAACATGTGACACATTCAGGACTACAATGGATTTATTTCCTAAAAAATCAGGCAAAGATTTATAATTGCTGCTTTATGAAAATTGGAGATCTAAATTTTGTACCATTTGGCAAAACGGGCACCCTGTTGGTAGTAAGCTGCTGAGCGAGATGCAAGGCCATCAAGACCTTGGCACCATGACTCGTCGTTTGAGCCAGCAAGGGGAACCAAACCCTGTCATACTCATCATCAAGCACTCAGTAAGTACCTTTTACTCCATCCATAAACGAGTCTCAGTTATTATTTTTCCCTTAATGAAATCTTAAAATTCAAATTGAATATAACTTTATACAAATTTGATTAAAGAAAAATGAATCTGACACGATAATATCAATCTTTATGAATCAGAATTTAACTGGGAACAGGTAATCAAGCAATCAAGTGAAGGATTTAATTGTTGATTAGGTTTACCTTGTCAACCTTGATCCCAGGAACAATGCCCTGCTCAACAAGAACATCAACTATCTTCTTTCCATCTACAGTGGATTGATAGAGAGTCTCTTCAAAGAGAATAGCACCAGAGATGAACTTTCCAAGTCCAGGAGCAGAGACGAGAAGAGTCCGATAGGCCTGTCGGTTAGCCTCAGTGTTCTCTAGACCAATTGAGGCCAGACGCTTTCCACAGGTAGCGTTCGACTCGTCCATGGCTAAGATTCCTCGGCCAGGAGAGGCCACAGTTTTCTACATGTACCCAACAAGTAAATAAATTACCATAGTATGAAAATCTCCTCTCCTCTACTATGTAATTCATTTTACAAAGTAATGTTAATGTTTCAAATTTTAATTGAAGTAACATTATCTAATGTATGTCATTGTTCCGACTATTTCGTGATTACATACAAATTCATCTTATTGCTGAACAAGTTTTCTCATGTATGATGATCATCATTTGTACTACTTTGAGATATACACTTAAGACATGGCTCCTTAGTTTCATTACTCTCTTATTGTCTCACAAGTAAACTAGCTAGAACTATAGACTAACGTTAAAAACATTCTCCTGATTCTTCTTATTCTTCAAGCATCTAAACAATTAAGTACCAATTCACATGAAATAGAAGGGAAATATATTTATGGCAGTGGAAGAACAAAGGAACATACAGCGGTTTTAACAAGTTCATCAGCATAAGCGGAAGCACGGACAGTGAGTGCAGAGGGAGAAGCAGCAGGGTGGGCTCGGACTACTGAAACTGAAGGCTGGCGAAGAGACTGTCCTTTTACCCACCCAGATTTGTCAAGAACAAGTGATGACTTGAGCACTGATGCTGCTGCTGCTGCTGATGCCATTTCCCTTTCTTTCTTTCTTTTCTTTTCTTTTCTTTTTTTTTTTTTGTGTGGAAGTTATATAAACCACCACTCTTATCTTCTCTCCCTCAAGCTCTGTGTGTGTGTGTGTGTGATGAGTGCGTGTTAAAATATCACCACCCGTTCTTTATTGGGTTACTGTATTTATAGCTACCCCATCTTAATTGCCACACTGCAGATGTCTCTCTTGAGGCTATAACACACTGACCAATCACCAGCTGCCATGGGTGCAGTGCAGATATCTCTCTTGAGGCTATTATACACTGCCCAATCACCAGCTGCCATCTGGGCTGATAACTTTCTCTGCTGACTTGCTTTATGTGGAGGGGAGTGAGAATTATGGTAAGTAAAGGTTTCGAACATTAACGGTTGCGCTTTCTTGATTTCGTCGTACCAGAATTATAGAATGTTTTTTAAATTTATAAAAATTCAAAAATTAGTGCTTTTTTAGCCAGCCAGCATAAATTGAAATACTAGTACTTGGACCGGAACAACACTATTTGTGACATGTTTTTTGACAGTGAATTAGGGACCCATTTGGTTATACATGAGGTTGCTGTTAGTTTCCACGCCAAGTTGTATTAACAAAAGGCTGTGAGTGTGAGCAAATTTGGGTCTCAAGTGTTAGAGCTCAATTATTAAGTTTCTTGAAAGTAATAGAAATGAAGCTTGTGAGATCATCAGCAGGTTCGTTGTTTTGTGCATTTCAAATGAGAGAGACATTATATTTGCACAAAATAGAAATAGGCAGTTCTTTGTTGAAAGCTGGGTATCACTTAAAAAATATCAGCAATAACTGTAGGCACTCAATTGATTGTAGCATGAAATCTTATTCTGTAGTTTTGCAGCTCTTGTTGTTTTCCATATTGGGATATCTTTTTTCTCATAAGAAACAAGAGGCCAGACACAACCACCTAACAATGATATTTGTCCAATTTATCAATGGGACCATGGCTGCTAAAAGATCTTCATTTCAAACAAAAAAGTTCTCTTGGAAGAACAAGGAACGAGAGTTCATCATAGATTCTCACATCGGCCCTTAAAATAAGCATACAGAATAGCTAGGCCATTTAAACATTCAGTTCATTGAACTAATCTTATCATAGGCTTGTCTAGCACATATATAGATCCCCAGAAATTCAAGAAAGTAAAATTTTCATTGAGAAATGATTGTCTTTAACTCAGCAGTCATGGGAACTATCCGGGACAAGAAGCAGCCACCTGATAGCTTTCTCGCCCCAAAAATCTATGCATAAGATTTTAAACATGACCTTGTAACTAGATTTCCAGAACCATAAACATTGTACAATCTGATAAATCAAGATTTATGAGGAAGCCTCTGCAAGAAAATTGGGAGTTTACCCTTTGATATATTTAGGCCTTTCTATAAGTATATATAGGCTCTATCTAAGGTACGTAGATGAAACCCAAAGAAGCACATAACTGATTACTGACGTAGTCACCTCCAAACTCCTTAGACCTTTAAATATAGGTGGGATCACAGACACCATCAAAAAGGTTCCCAGTAGCCATGAAAGAATGAAGGTCCCAACCCTGCAGCATATTTATAAATTCAGAGGTGAGATTAGTTAAAAAGTTGAGGTTTTTGACATTATAACTGTAAATCACCAAATCAAATTTTGACTGAACAAATTTAAACTGTATAACCATAGAGAAGAAAAGACGTACTTTAGTCTAACCTGAGATAACAAATTCCCTGATTTTAGGTTTAGAACTTACAGAACAAAGAAGTTTGAATGTTATAGGACTCTTACCACAGGCCCATTTACAGATTATATTTTGTAAATATTATCAGACATCGAGTTACTAACATACCCGTAGAGAAAAGCTCTGAGTTTGTCCTTTAGCCGATCATGTATGAAGTATATCGTAGCAATCAGGGAAATCGCTACTTGAAGAGTTGGACCTTCTTCCGTTGGGAAAAGCACAGTGAGTGCCCCAAGTATTACGAAAGCAATGGATGTCTTTATGATGAAATTGGTAGATGGAGTTCTGAACCTGCTCGCAACCACTTGTACAACTCGAGACTGAGATACTTCCCTAACCTTCTTCTTGATGTTGATTTTCGGGTTCTTCCTTTCATAGAATTTCTGCATGATAATTTTGTCATGGGCTGTTTCAATCGCATCCAAACTTGGTTTATGCCCTGCATATCTCTGAACTAAGAAGTTTCTAGCAGCTTGGATTTCGTCCTCAGAAGCTTCCCTGCTTATACCTAATCGTTTGTATGGATCCCTTATATTGATTCTTGGAAAGATAGCTGTGCTTAAAAAGACAATAGGATTAGTCTCAGAAAATCAAAATGTTGTATGAAGATCAACATATGTTAATTACGATAAAACTGATGTACTCGACAACTCAACAACGCCTTCTATCACAAACTAATTGGGTAGGCTAAGGTCACAGGTAAGATATGAGTCTATGAGAACTAGGAGACCTCAAAAGATTTAAAAACACTGAGAAATTAGCATTGCTTTGGATTGAACTACGCACAGCACAGGTCTGCACACTGCAAAAGATTTAAAGTCCATTTGGCAGAGTAATATAGTTAGACAAAAGCACTCTCAAATAAGAAAAGGGAAATTTTTTGGTGCTTGGCAACGATTCAAAAGCTCCATTCCTATCTATAGAGATTTTGGTGTGGAAGCACTCAAAATGTGGTACTCTAGTTCGCCAGTCTTTTAAAACTTTGATATATATATATATATAACTTCATCTTGAAATTATTGTTTTTTTTTTCCTTTCATTTTTGGCAAAAGTGCCTTTACAATTGTAACTGCAAACACAAGCACTTCTGTCTGGAAATCTCTATATTAAAATACTTCATCTCACGTCCCACCACTCCACCAGAAGGGAACTAAGCAGAATTTCCCAATCATATGTAGCATTAAGAGAACAAAGTCTTCAGTCTAAGGTTTCCCTTCTTTACTTTAATCTTCAGTATGAGCCACCTGAGACCTCTTTTATTGGCTTTGTAGCATATAGGTAGATGGTGGTTAGTCCAGAAAAAGTGGTCACAGGAGGTTTCTTGTAGAGCTTTCACCAAAGATAGAGAGCAGGTTAACAAGTTAAACACTTCGACAGTAGCTCCATAAGGAATGAAGTATTAATGACTTTTTTTCTTTATAAACTATTGGTGGCATCATCACTACACCACTTTCGCGATAGTAGAACTTTGATCCCGCAAAATTGTTTTTCGCTTTTCCTGATTAGATAGGGATGCTACACATGTATTGGTGTAGAAGACTGTTAGGAAGATGCAAGAATAAAAGCAGGAAATAAAGTGTCTTAGTGTATTTCAAGGACAGTTACAAATAATTTGAAGATTTACTTGTACATACATGTCCTTTAGCATAATGATCATTTGATGCGAACTGTTCTACATTCCAAGTATTTCTAATGTACCTTGCCCTTTTCAAGTTTCATAAGCTTAAACTATGCATCTTAAAGAAGAACGAAAGGGTGTCGAAACAATTAATATGTAACCATTACCAGCTGAGTCGTCCGAAGTACTGCCATAGGAAGCATCCATGGCACAATTGACTAAAGTAGTTCTTTTCATGCAGCATCTTTGAGCAGAACTGACCCAATTAATTCTTCTACATGATGATTAAAATGGGAACTAAGAATGTGATAAATACTAATATTAAACCTTATCCAGGAAGACCAGCTCTAGTTAAGACCTTGTACCTTTGCAGACACAATAACACTCCAGAATTCCCAAAATTGCGAAAAACTGAAACTTGTTTTTGAATTGATCCTTGTCCTTTAGGAAGGAGATGAAGAGAAATCCTCGAAGGGCTTCTGGTCAATCCAGATAGACTCATCATTTCTATTCAAAATGACCCGGTAAATGTTTTCAGAGTGCTACCCTCAGTTTGTAAGACTGCCACAAACCAAAAGCTGCAACAATTAAAAAAATTAACTGAAAAATAAAAAAACACAAAGATATTAAAATATAGCAAGAATACCATCCTTTTTTCACTGAAAACAAAGTAAGTTTTGACGTTTCCAAGTATAACTAAATCATAGATTTGTCAATTCCAAATTATACCTCCAGGGATGAAGCATGAAGAACAATGAAAATGTTAAGACAATAAATATTGCAACAAAACTGTCTGCCCGGAAATAAAAAGGACACCAAACAAAAATAAAGGAAAACATGTCTAATGGGTAACGTTCTAGCTTATGCCAGCCATAGACAGAAGTAACAGAACATAAAATTGCAAAATATGTTGAGAGATCTGCATTAAATAAAATGTGGCAAGCACAACTGAAATTGCAATGACATTAATAAAGGGGTAATTCACTCATTCATTTATAATAACTATAGCTTGGAAGTAGTGTTCAGAACACATTGCCACAAGTCATATACAACAACCAAACCCATTACTACACTTTTTCAATTTGCAGTTTTACAAAATAAAAGAAGAGAAGTTATCACAGTTCTAACCGAATATAAAGGACATTCTAATAAATGAACATAAATCCATCAAAAAGCTATAAATCGAAGTGTTAACACTACATGAATCCGAACATTAGCTGAAAGGGTATTTTTTTACTCAACCATTGATCAGTAAAATCATAAAATAGATGATTAAGATTTGGAATTAGAGATGAGAAGTTCATAAAACCTATGACAGATAAACAATTAACAGGAAAAAAAAAGTAAGAAAGAAGCCGAAAGATAACCTGATATGAAAAGGGTCGTACAATTCTTTTTTCGTCGGAGAATGAGGCGAGCTTTAAATGGTTTCGGAAGAGGGCGTCTTCTTCAATTCAATGGATAGCAGAGAGCAGCAAAGGAGAAAGGGCTTTGTCTCCTCATGACGGAATCGTATTAAAACCCTGTTCTATCATTCATAATTTCGTACTAGTATCTTGTGTAGGTGCAAAATTTATTTATTTTTTATTAATTAATAAATTATTTTATATGAATGTTATTTCAATAAATAAATGAAGTAAATTTTATTTTCAATTTAGTTAAAAATAATGAAGGAAAATATATATTAAAAAATAAGTCAAAAATGGTAAACGTTAAAAAATTACATTGAGAAAAAAAGAGAGTGATTATAGGAGAAAATTATGAAAGGTGAAAATGTAGAGAAATTTTTTTTAATTAGAAATTATGACACAAAAATACTAAGATAATTTTTCTATTGTCCAAATGCATAATTAATAGAAAAGAAATAATTATTAAATCAAAAAATAACGGGATACTCGCTCTACTCGGGTTGAAGTGACATTTTAACTTTTATATCTCTTGTTTTTTCCTAAAAATTTTGACATATAAGACTAGTGTACAGCACGAGTTTGTGTTTATTAATTTGATTAAAATTATGATAATTAAAATAAATTTAATTTAAAATTCAATTATAAATGTTTGATTATGTTAATTTTAGTCATTCGTAGATAATATTATATGTAATTATTTTATAACTTTAAATTATACTAATTAGGTGATTATTTGATTTCATATGTAATTATTTTTTTGTTATAATTATATAATTTGATATTGATTGTTAATTAAGTATATTTATAAATCTAATTTAAATTCGAATTATACTTAATTTTGTAAAAGATGATGGTAGAATATAATTACAAGTATAATATCTAAATCTAATTTTAATTAGATTTTTTTCGTAACATATGATGTTATTATGTTAATTAATTAGTTTATTTATATTCAGGCAAACATTATGTTTGCAACAAATTCCCTTAACAATCCTCTGTTTTATAATAATAACACTTCATACAATTTTCTTTAACATCACATTTCTTATTACACAAACTTATAAAATTAAAATAATAATTTTTTATATTTTATATAATTCTTTGTTACATTATTTTTCTTCAATAAAGTTGCATATAATTAACAATCTTACAATTACATTCTAAATATTATACATATTATATTACATATTACATAAAATTATAATATTATATTATGATTTTATAACATATTAATTAGGATTAATATCTTGTATAATATGGTATAATAAAATATAGTATTATATAAAATACTACAAACAAGAACATATTATAATTATATTATATATACATATTCTATAGTATTTTTTAAAATAAGAAATATTTTAATTTTGTATCATATTTTCTTTTAATTATATATTTTTTTAAAATAAAAAATAAAAACCTTATGAAATGTTATTAAACCCTAAACTACGTCGTTTTAATTAGTGACATTAGGCAAACTTGTTTAAGTCATGCCTTATATTCCTTTTTTCCATATATATATTACATGAAATTATAAAGTTATATACTCTATAATATATTATATAATTATTTTAAAATGGATAAAAAATTCAAACTCATAATATTATATATTAATATGTATTATAATTATATACATGTATATGATATAATATAATATTTGTATTATTATGAAATTATACGATTTATTATATATAGTGAACTATATATTATATTTATTATAATATATTTTGTAATATATATTACATAATATTATACTTTATTATATAATATACGGCATGCTATATATCATAATTAATATTGATAGTAATTGCATATTATATATATTACTAATATTATATTATTTAAATTATACAGAGTATATTATACTATACATATCAACATTATGTTGAAAAATAAAAGTCATGGTTTACAAAAAATATTTCAATATTTTCTTAATTGAATGAATGTGAATGGTAGTTTCCAAAAGTAATGAATCACTGTTCAATTTCAATTTTAGTATAAACTTGAATTTGGGCATCATTAAACTGGTAAAAATCCAATTATTTCGCTTAAAATGTTTAAATTCGATCTCCCTATCATCAGTGGACCATCTCAATATATCGATATAATCATTTTGGATATCACCACTTATACTACAATATAACTACACATATAGATGGATTTTTCATATTTTACAATTAAGTACCACAAGATATATAGCCATTCAAATCCTATATATACAGGAACACGCGCATTTTTTATAATCACATGGATACACATATAAGATTCCAAATCCTACAATAAATGACCACAAAAGCGTATATATAGGAATTCAAATATCCTGAATTGTCCATTCAATGATCCTCTACTTCATAATCCATTTGACCAATGAATAATTCTCATTGCTTAAGTTTCAATTTGCATTTCACCATCAAATGAAATATAACAAGATATTTACTTTTTCTTTTTTCTCTGTCTTTTCTCTGGAAAGAAGGGGCACTTTAGGTTCCGCCAGTGTGAAAGGGAGTGGGGGTGTTCAAGAAGGCAGAGAAATCATGTGTACGGTAATTCCAAAACTATATCCATTAATATTGCAATGAATCTTGCCCTGTATTAGTTCAGGTATGCATTGTCAGTAAACGAATCAACGGCACAACCATTAATGGATGCTTTAAGTTAGTATATACAGCAGTAATGGATGCTTTAA
>CM025785.1:16809391-16878963 GCA_014636745.2 Centella asiatica
TAATGGATGCTTTAAGTTAGTATATACAGCAGTAATGGATGCTTTAAGTTAGTATATACATGAAAGAACAATTGCATGAACATCATATCAAACTATACAATTGCATTGCTATTCACGACCACGATTGTTGTTCCCGTTCCTGTTAAATTATACAAAAATATGCACCCTGCGTCCCTGCCAAAAAGATCAAAGTCATACCAGATTACAAAATCCTAAACACAAGAACTCAAGAAGCAATAAGGTCATAAAATTTTGACACAACATTTCCTCAAATACTTGAAGCTACATACCACACATTTCCTCAGTAATTGAAGACAGTTACTGTTGCAATATAGTCGTTCTTCATTACCTACTAATATCAGTCAAAAACCTTTGTGAGCAATTAGTTCCTTTTTTCCATCCAAAAGTTTTGAATTCAGATGGATGATAATAATAATAATAACAGGTGAATATATATTAATGAAGTATTTTCAATAGAATAGGGATAAAAAGGAGAGGATACCAACATTTACATGAGCAAAGGGGGAAGTGGGAGAAAGATAACCGTAAAATTAAGACAGCAAAATAAGGAATCATATGCGCACCTCGAATGCAACATTTGGATAACCATATACAAATGTAGATCCAAAAGGATTACTTATAGAGCCTTGTGTTTGAATAGCAGCTTGACCACAATCCCCAAGGATATCCTATAACATACTTTCCAAATATTATCGACATAACTTGGAATGCAAAAGTAATGAGTGATCACATATCAACCACTTTAATGATCTCTATGAGCATACTAATTGTTTTCACAAGTTCGACTAGAAAAACTCAAACATAATACCATAACTTTTAGCATTCTATGATAACAAATTTCCTTGTCTTTCACTTTAGGTAAGTTAACAAATAAAACTTATTCCGAAAACCCTAAAAAATTATTGATACAAATCAAGAATGGAAGTATTAGATACATACATATACACAAAAGAACATACTTCTACCACAAAGTTTCACACTTCTGTCATAATAAATGTATACTGCCATAGTGAATTGTAGCTTATCCAAAAGAAAATAACTTCACCTTTACTTGCTCCCATTTTGTGCGGGGTGTAATACTGCATTTTGAGGTAACTACTTGTTGAAAAGACTCCTCAACTTTAGCAATTAAAAGAATATCAATTAGTTTTTATTGAAGTTATCAATTCCAGATCCTCTAACAATCTAACAAAAGAAACTTACAACCAGAACTGCATATAACAAAATTGCATCTTGTGTATGAGTTAAAATCTGCATGCCCAGGATAATTGGAGTGCAGAACAAACTTCTTAATCTTGTGTGTCTGCATATAAAATCAATCAATTAATAGCCATGATCTTATGACAGTAAAAACTAGAATCGACAGTATTGACACGAAAATATACCTGTCCATCAAATAATATGTCAAAGCCACGGGTAAAGTAATTGTAGAAATAATCACCACAAAGGGCTGTGAGAGGCCGAGGATCGGATGCAGAGTGAATCATCATTTGATCTACCTATCAAACAAAAAAGGTCGGTAAGAGTACTCACCACTCTGAAACAGAAAACTGATTATATGGTGCAAACATCTTAAATCCATTCATTGCTCAAGTCTCCAACAATACCAATTGACAGTGCTCTCATAATAAAGAAACAACTGTAGACATATACCTTTGCACTGTCCCAAAATATATACAAGAATGCCTAAGCTACTCAGATCAAAACTACATGTCATAAAATAGAAGTTTGAATCCTCTACTTGAGAAACTTGTATATACCTGTTTTTTATGGATTCCACACGGACGACCTAAATCAGTCCATACATCCTGTGTTACACACAAAGGAGAAAGTCAGATTGAGAGAAAGGCCGACTTACTAGTCAGTGTCAAACTATCAGCAGCAAGTAATACAATAGCCTCCATCCTGTCTCATAGATATTCATAGCTCAAAGTTGTTTTCCTAGGATAGTCAATCTTCCATAATCAAAGAAAATATTACCGCACACAGACTCGAAAAATTTACAGGATCTCATAAGTTCAAAGCACATGAGTTTATGGAGTTTCTAGACAGGTAGATTGAAATTAGTTATGAACCAGAGATTATCACTATATGAGACATGTCAGACTATTATAACTACGCTGATTTTGATTTGTTCAGAAGCACACACGTTCACTGTTCTCTGTGCAGTGCAATAGTACAATATGTTCACATGAGTTTATGCACTATGAGAAGAGAGGTCTTCTATATACAACAGCAACAAGATTAAGACGGCATCAATAACTTTCAAGAAATTGTACTGACAAAGTTAACAACATAAGCAAATTACTAGTGATTAGTGAGCTTCATAAACAGCAATACCAAAGCAACAATGTGCAGGTACAAACAGATAGCAAACCAAAGAAATAATTCTTCAATTAAGCACTAGAAGATTAAACAATTCGTACCTGTGGGGATGCACCAAAAGAGAAATGTTGGCCGCCAACAGTGAACCACACTTCTTCACCTAGCTGCCAAAAGAAATGCAGAAAGAATCAGATCCAAATAGACGACCACCTCTTAGTGGTTGAATTTAAATAGAGTCATCATAATCCACAAACTACCAATTTGATGTTGAAGACCAAGAAATTCCACTTGAGGGACTCTAGTAACGATCACTCGCCAGACAAAAACACAGAAATCAGTGTCTAACACGCAACATGCTGGCATCATAATAGACAACAATAAATACTAGTGTGTGGGGGCACACGCTTTGTGTGCACAATACATATGTACGTATGTACATACATACATATGTATATAATGTGCTGCAGCCCATTTTTTGATTTCAGCTGTAGTAGTTTTTCTTTTATTTACAAACTTTGTTTTTTTAAATCATGCAAGTTGAACATATGTTGTAGAGTAAAATTTTCATTTTTCATGTTATAATACTACTCTAAATATCATTAAAAAAAACTATGAAATTTTGCAAACTACTCTAAATATCATACCCATGATCTTATGAAATAGGCTGGCTGCAGCCTATTTTTGCAAAGTGCAAACTACAACCCGTTTTCAGAAAAATTGATTTTATATATATATAGAGCGTAATTTGAATTAAATGAAAGTAAAGAGCAAAGTTGAAAATTGGAAAATGTTAACATCTAATTAACTGAAAAAGAACTTCTTGACTCCTGGTTTATAATGTAGATGAGGAGAAAATGAGATATATTTGCAACAAACAAAAGATGGGAAAATTATTGCTTAATTTTGTTTGCATCTAATCATATTCATGTGAATGGAATTTTGGTTAAAGAAGACAATGAACTTGCATGAAAAGATTTTAGAACTTTATACCTAAGCATCACTCCGATGCCTTAATACCCCACATATTGGGCCCTTTTCAGTTGTATCCATGTTCTAAAGAAGCTGAATCTTACCAAATTTAACTCTTATACACAGATTCATACCTTTTACCTGAAACCAAAGTCCATGTAACATGGCTTGACCCAGCTAGTGTTATTTACTTTCCCCCCAACTTTTATTTATAAAATTCATAAACTGTTGCATATTCCACTGTACCTCATGTGGTCTCATTATACATCAAATTATACACAAAAACCAGAGGGTATTAGTAAAAAGCTTACTACTATAATAAACTAGACACTGCAGTAAAATATGGGACGGACATTCCTTTCAGACAATGAGACAAACACAACAAAAATAATGAATTTCACAATGCAATAATGAATAGTATTTCCAAAATATTATGCTGAAAAATCACTGCAATTCATTTGTAGTTTTGTGAGGATGCCGGAACTTTGAATTGATGAGCTAGTAAACTCCCTTTCTCAAGGCATTTATTAAACATGAAACTCTTAACTCAAAAGGAACAGTTGATTTTATTCAGGCCTCTATGAGACCATAACTATATCACATGACTATATGGTCATACAACACATTTAAAGACTACAATAATGATATTCAAAACTTTCTCTTGTTTCATATAGGTATATAAGGAATTTTTAATTACATGAAATGTTGTTCATAAGAAAACTAACTATATAACATCAAGAATTTTGTGTTGTAGGAAGTTTACAAACCTTAACATGTACTTCTTCCATGTACAGGCTGCCAACATGAAGTGGAGGAACAGAGGCTTTCTTCAATAGGGAACCCACACCAACTTTACTATCAGTTGCACTGTTGTATATACAGATACGACAAGCAATTGGAGTTGTACCATCCGGAAACTCCAGGGGCAATTCAGCTTTACAAAAACAATAACAAAAATAGAGGAACAAAGTGAGCTTAAAAGCGAATTGAGTGCAAAAACCATTTTTGATTTAGTACCTTCTCTGTCATAGAAACGTTCTGTGTATTGACCAGGAACTGGAAAAGCGAAGGACAGCCCCTAGAATAACCACGTGTCAAAGACTACCCAATTGGAAATAATTGAAAGGAGAGAACGAGAGCTCAAGTGGTCAGAAAACATACTGGGTAAAACAGGGTGTAAACAGCTCTGTCCTTGTCATAAATCCCAGGAAACGTTGGCCCAAAAAGAGCATAAACAGCTGCAAATGTGGCTAGGGTGGATGGCCCTCTAAAATAGAGAAAGTTCATGAAAAAAAATTACTAAAAGTATTAAGATTCTATGGTAAATTTATAATTTCAGGGAGAAAAACTCACCCAATCAAAGCCATAGCATACCGCAATTGGAGCCTTTTTATATCAAATATTTCAATAAGGCGCAGTCTCTAGTACAAAACAAAGTTGGGTTAAAAATATGGAATCATTCGTTGCATCTAAGATGAACATGGATGAGTTCATAAGAGGAAATTCCAGTAAATATGCACCCTCATAAATTCTGGGTGATTTCTTTCCTACATCCTCAAACAATTATAACTTTAGAACTTGAGCAACAATGTTGGGTTCGACCTCTATAGGATCAAAAAACAAAAAAGATGGTCCCATGTTGGCAAACATATGAATTTTCTCACATCACGTTTTAACTGGATTACTTCCCCTATATACATGTGTATGTGGTAATTCTGGCTCCAACGCCAAAGAGAATTCTCTTTTGTTCCATTCCTGTCATGCTTGGCAACCTTATGATTTTCTCACTATTGGCAGTTTTTAACTGGATTACTCCCCAAATATACATGTATATGTGGTAATTTTGGTTCCTATACCAAAGAAAATTCTCTCCGATATATGTAAACATTAATTAATTGACGAATTGAGACACAAAACCAAATCAAATTCTAAAAAAGTAAAGCAAGCAAGTATCCAATTGCCTGTTGAGTGAATCATGAAGATTAAATCTCATAGCACATGGAAGTAAAGAATACCTGTGACCAGGTATCAAAACGAAGATGAAACCCATGATCCGGGAAGCTTATGACAATATCCAGCTTCAAAGGCTCCTGCAGAATATAAACATGATAATGAATGATGGTACCACTTCTCATAATTGCTACAGGCAGAAACAAAAGCTTATTGGGTTGTAAACATTGCATCACCACAGCATGTATGCTATATTAAACAAGGTAGTGAAGGTACATAAGCAAGTTTTCTTTTGAATGCAATAGCAATTTCTGAGGCTAACTATTAGACTAATAGATAGCTAGTTTAAATAATAATGAAAATAAGTTCCCACTGGCCTAAATTAACTAAAGGTTGTATGTATATCAATTATCAAGTAAACATACAACATGAATCCATTTAACATCGATAACTATTTACTATATGAAGCTAAATACTAAAGATTATCCGAGAAGATAGAAATAAAGTAATATGCACATACACAGATATAAGTGTATCGCCATCCAACAAAAGCATAATCCATTAACTACCAAATTACCATGTGAAGAGTCCAGTGGATAAATTGCTTAGCTGCAAAAGACAGTCGGAGCTACCGAAGAGGAAAGAAAATGAAAAGGATGAATCCTCAAACACTTCCCCTAGCTACTTGAGTTAAGAACAGAAGTCCCTATTTGGTATGAAAATTTATAGTTTTACAAGTTGTTGACAAGAATAAGGAGTGAAAAGTGTAGTTTTAACTTCAAAAGCCTGCATCAAATGGCTAGGCAAAGTCAGCAACCAAGCTCACCAATAACATGGCTCATGCATAAGTAGTGTAACATCCGTTCCATATCGACAACATCAGAACTGGTATGTGAGTTTATAAGCATTCAAGTCTACTACTAAGTGCATCATCAACTCGTGACCTTTTGGGTGAGACTGTGATGAATTGAGATGACTGGAGTTAATGCATTTGGGCCAGTAGATTTGGATTAGGGTGTACTACTAGACACTCTTACTACCTTCATATGAATGGAAACTTCAATAAATAAAAAAATAAATCCCTACATTGTTGAATGTATAAAGTGCTGAGGGGCTTTTGAGAGGAAGGGAGTATTTTAGTAGTAGAAGACTTCTAGTATTTTCATTTCTACATCACTTTGCAGGAGAAGTGCAGCTTTTTCTTCACCTCTAATATTACCCCAAGATCTGAAACTAGGATGCTTGAAGTTGCCAATTCAGTGACACTTCTAACTAGTTTTTTGATAGAAACATATTATTGCAGAGAAAAAAGTTTACATTACCATCTGGCAATGAAAAAGGCTCCATCACACATTAAAACAGTACTAATTAAGGTAATAAGCTTAGTGAGTATCTCAAATCATGTTCATTAATTTAAACCTCATCAAAGTACTTCACGTGAACAACATCGTATATTTGTGGTCGGTGCTCAATTTCGGCAAATGCTTCAGAGATAGGCATTCCTGAAATCAAAATCAGTGTTTATAAGCACAACACACAAAATTAACGAAACAATCACCAAATATAAAAATTTATCTATAACGTAAAACTAAATTTTTTTTTAAAAAAATGAACACTTCTAATTCAGCTGGAAATCGAAAGGAAACCTACAGCAAATGAACCGTCAAGGCCATGACAATACAACATCTTAGAAAATAAGGAAATGATTGCTATATCTCGCATCACCAATATAAATTCGTTGCATTCTTAATAAAACATTCAGACCTATAAAACGTTCAAATGTTCATAAACATATAGTTGGGAATATACCAAGAGAGAAAGGTCCGATTCCGAGTCCGGGACGAAGATCAAGAACGATGACACCCATGACCGTGCCCTCACACCTGCTTCTAGGTCTCTGCATCGTATCAGTAACAAATTGCTGCTGCCTTTTTGTAGAGTTTGATTTTGATGGATAACCCTCCGTGTCTTCAACGATTTCTGATTGTTGATTGCTTAATACAAAGCACTGTTATCCGTATAAATCTGCATTCTAGGCGAATGGCTGGAGTTGCCGTCACTAGCACGAAATAGTGATATCTCTATTGCTTCCCGGTGTATCAACAATTTACCATTTTTGTTTATCTCTCCCTCTGTTTATCTTAGAAGAATATTTGGGATTTATTTAAAAAGGTAATTATCCACCCCAAGCAACTAAACAAGTCATCATATAAGTAATACTCCGTACATAGATGCGTATAATAAGATTCGCGCACAAGCTTTTTTTTTACTTTATAAAATTTTAGCTACACATGTTGGAAAAATAGGAGATATAAACGTTTTCATTTTAAAAATAGCTAGTAATTTTTATAATCATAAGAAATTATTATTCTTAATACAAAATAAAAGAAAATTTATTTTTGTATGGTTATAAAAATGATGTTAGACATCATTAAAAGGAATCTCAAAAAAGAAAATTGTGTACCTTTAGTTTTAGAGAATCTTTCAATTTATATCGTTAAATTTTTTCAAAATAACTAAGAAATTAAAAAAAATAATATATGTATTGACTAATAAGTTTTTGTTATTGAACAAAAGTATTAAATCACACAAATTTGAATACATGTAACCGTTTAGAAGTAAATAATTGATAAAAATATTAAAGTATGTAAAATTTCACACTTTCTGATAATTTTGTCATTTTTTTTATATTCAATAAATTGAAAAATCAAAGTCACTAAAAAATATACATAATTGACTATATTAATTAAAAATTTTCAACAATTTCAAACTTAATAAAATTATATAGAATATATTATCTTTGTGTGCTCGTTTTATAAGTATAATTTAAACATTGACTAAATTATTAAAATATATTATACCGTAATTAAGGAGACCTTATATAAAAATTGTAAAGTTCATCTTAATAACTTGATGTATACAAAAGGTGTCCGCAAAACGTAAATTATGATATATTTAATTTGTTTATGCGTAATCCACGCGTAAAATTAGTTCCTCGCTCTTTTATTAATCAACGTTTCATTAATTTTTACACTTTTTTAGTACTATTCTTAATCCTATCATTTGTATCAGTAATTAATGATATTAAACTATGTAATCATTTATTTATAAATAACTGTTGAAAAATATTGGAAACACATCAAAGAATGAGTAAAAACGTAACCATCGATTCTTTTAAGGTTATATGTCTGGCAAATCAATATGAACAAGTGAAATAATAAATAAAAAAAGAACTGAATAATTTTTATCAAAAAAACAGAGAGAGAGAGCGAGCGCACAACTTTGTAAGAAAAACTTGTTAAATCGTTCCCTTTAAATCATGTATATGGTACTCTGCGTGATACTAGTCGAATTTGTTAAAGTAATAAAATAATTAGTTTTATGCGATTATATAATATAATCACTAAAAGAGTCTCTTATCATCTGATTTTATTTTTTTTACCAATTACTATTGTGATATGCTTTGGTTTCCTTGTTTATTCTCAAATAAAAGGTGAGCTAGCACAATTTTTTTTAATTGTTTTTTCATTTCTAACTATAAGATTGGTAGCGAAATTAACTGGAAGTTAATGAAGCATTTTTCAGAAGTTGTACCAGTGTATATTATAGACCTAGAGCATTGTATTTTATGGAAAGTATCGTCACTTAAAACATTTTCATCCTCTTGGTAGTAAATTATAGTAATTCTTAAATGTATATTTAAAAATGCTTTTGAAATAATTTAGTTATATTTAATTAAATTACAAGGTTGTATGTTAACTAAAGTAGCAAGAATATTATAACTTAAATGTCAGATAACTAAATATGGTGAGTAAGTATTGAGTTAAAGAATTTGCCTGAGTAATATATATACATATGTGTGTGTGTGAGAAAAAGAAAGCGAGTGATTTTATTTGTACAAAGCTTTTGTATTTATATTATAATACAATTAAATTATATTACTGGTTTCTTAATTCAAATAAATTTAAAGGCGCGTATAAAATTGTTCATGTACGTAAATTCCATATAATTATATGATGTTACATTGTTCAGATATTTATAAAAATTGGTTGAACACCCAACAAATATTGTGAAATGCAATCTTTCTACTTGTCAAGTCATAACCATGAAGAAAGGTCTACAGCGACAATGCAATATAAAGTTATATGGTAAATTGTATCTTTCCCGTTATTAAATGCTCCTGTAGCGTATTGAGATATGCATCAAGTTTGTGCGGCAATGTTCGATATTCGCACCGAATTCTGTGTGAATGACCGAATGGTGATAACGACCCGGTTCGGATAACTTGAAGAGGCGAAGGCAATCCAACTTATGTCACTTAATTCGCCTAAAATTTTCCTTTTTATCGTCTTTATATTTTAAATGTTCTGCCAATTTTAAATCTGAAAATGAAGCTTTGAAGCAGTTAAAAAATTCATCCGCACCAATTTAATGTTAGGAAACAAACACGTACAATTTTCAAAAGATATATTTGTAACAAATTAATTTCTCATTCTGTAAAACGCCAAACTTAATAGGTAGTCGTAAATTAAATATAATAAATCATGTAAATTTAAATTAAACAGTCTAAAATCAACTTATTATATTACACTAAAGTTGTAATTGAGTTGAATTGTTTGTTTGTTTAGTTCAACTGAATTCGTTAAATGAGTCAATGCAAACACATTTTTATTCGCTTAATCGTAGAGTTG
The DNA here is from genome assembly GCA_014636745.2 of Centella asiatica. Taxonomy (NCBI): domain Eukaryota; kingdom Viridiplantae; phylum Streptophyta; class Magnoliopsida; order Apiales; family Apiaceae; genus Centella; species Centella asiatica. The sequence goes on from CM025785.1 coordinate 16,819,348, forward strand.
TAAAAAAATCAAGCTATTCGTTTATCTCGCTTGACTCTATTCGACTTATTTAAAGTTTGATTCGACTCATTTCAACTTAAATGTTAAACTAGTTGATAGCAAACACGATTTTTTGTTCATTTAACTATCCAAACTCGACGTATTGAACTCAAAAATGACTAATTTATAGTGTTCGACTGAACTCGATAATTTAAACAAGTTGATATGAAATATAATTTTTTTATCATTAAATAATACATGTGTAATTTAACTCGACTTGTTTAATAAATAAGGTCAACTAGATTCGACTTATTTATAAATTATAACCCTCGGTTTAATAGTTTAGACTTTTAAATAAACTCAAAAAATTTAAAATAATTGATTGGACTAGATTCAATTCAAACATGATATTTTGATCGTAAGATAAAATTTATTCAACTCAATTTCACTATTTTAACAATAATCTCAACTAAAGTGGACCAATCAGATTTACAACATATACATGGCTATAATACGTAATGTTTTTAGATGCACATAAGTACATAGAATGCAATGCCTTGGCATAAATAGATACAAGAACTAAAAGTGTCGATTTCGGTCAGTCAGCATTCAGCAGTCACCTTGACAATATACAGGCCAGCAAGCAAAAGACTACCACTAGCAGTATATATTATTAATTTATTATTATTATTATAATATCAATATACCAAGGGAGGGAGGAGGCAAATGGCAGTCAAAAGTAGGCGTTGGGGTCATCTATTGGGAAAGCTGACCGACTCTCTCTCTAGCTTTCTCTCTCTTTCCTCGCACTACACCATTCACTACAAAAAGCTTCATCACGTGTTCCCAATAATACCATTTACTAATATTACATCACATTACACACACTCATTCATGCTCCTCCTCAGGACATCAAATACACAGAAAATTCGTTCACCGTTTGACATCTTTTCTCTCCCTACATTAGTGGTTTTTCTTAGGAATAAATAAAATAAAAAAGATATAAAAAATCGGAGTCGCCGAAAGGCTTTCTATTTTGCTATGTATGTAAAACCCCACCCAACACAAGAAGCACAGTCCACACGGCTCCGCTAGCCAGCCAAATCTCTTCCCAACCCCCACCCAAAAATTAAATAAAAATAAAAATTGAAAAAATTATATCACATTTCTTCTTCTTCCTCTTCTTTCGTATCTCTCTTAAATTGATTGATTTCTCCTCGCTAAAACGACGCCGGTGCAGTCAACATCACCACCTTCTCCATTTCTGTGTGCCGAGTCCAAGTTTATGACTTGAATCAATTGACCATTGCACGATCCACTAAATCTAGGGTTTCTTTACTCATCTTGCTGCTTGATTTCTTATGGATGACCAAGATTTTCGTGCTACTGAGATGTACAAGCCTAACTTGGATGCTGAGAATCGGAGCTCGACTTCCGATGGAGCTGTAGGGTTTTCAAACGGAGACGTTCAGTGCAAGCCGATTCAGGAGATGGATGATTCTCAGCTCGTTGGACTTCCGGCGGCTGCCGTCGGAGATTCTGCCGGTAAAGAGATTGCTGCTGCTGCTGTTGCGGAGGTGAAGACGGAGGTCAAGAGGAAGCGAGGGAGGCCGCCGCGGGGTCAGGCGAAGGCGCCGCCTCCGAAGAAGCAGAAGGAGGAGGAAGATGTTTGCTTTATATGCTTTGATGGCGGCAGTCTTGTGCTTTGTGATCGACGGTGAGGTTTATGTGTTTGATTTTTTTCGATTCCCTTGTTTATATAAACTACGTAGCTTCCGTAATTGTATAAACTTTATTGGAATCCCAATAACTATGCCTTTATTTGCTCAAGCCTCAAGACTTGAAAATGGAAAATTTACTTTCAAAGTCGGATTTATAGACTATCTTCACTAATAATGTGTTCTGCTATGGTTTAGGGCTTGTCCCAAGGCATATCATCCAGCTTGTATCAAGCGGGATGAGGCATTTTTCCGGTCAAAGGCTAAATGGAATTGTGGTATGTTGCTATAAACATTTGATAGAATTCTATTTGTTTGCCATATATGATAATTTTGGGCTTTGGGGATCTGTTCTGGTACTCTTGCATAATTTGCTGAAGGCTTTTGCATTTGGGAGAATGCCCTCGTCCACTTATACTATAGGATTATAGACTATTGCAAAAATGTTGCGCAAGTTTCTTCAGGCGATGTTATGTTCTCAATTTATATAACTGTCACCGACATACTATATATGTACGACGGCAACCGTGTATGTTTGAAATAAGTTACAGCCAGCACATGAATTGTCGTCTTTATTATTCTAATCCCCTGTAGCATTTACATAATAACCTTATATTAAATAGTCTCGCATGTAGTATTAAACTATTAATAATGTTTGCATCACTTTATCATTTAAAACTTAATATGACACAACAGAAAAAATCTTGAAGAGAAACCCTACCAGATATAGAAGAATCTAAGAATTGGATCAGGGGATCTGCTAACTTAAGAGAAGAATCCCTGCTTCCTAGGGCGACTTATTGGCAATCAAAACGATGGCAAGGGACAGAATTGATTATTCTAATGTCAATCAGATTGACTAAAAGAATGTAATTAGAATCACAGCGATTGATAAATTCAAATGTAATTAATGATTGGTCTGCTTAATTAAACTAAGTATAAAATGTTAACATTACTTCTCCGAAACTTGTTGAATAGTTGCAGTAAACATGTTGAAAAGATATGATAAGCAACTTTGTTTTGATGTGCAGGGTATCATGGTAAATAGGTGATTACTTCTTTGAAATCTTGAAATGGCGGATATAAAGGAACATAAACTTTGTCTAAAGAACGATTAAGCGATAGGAATCAAATAAGACTATATATAGATGTATATGTAGAGTAATAGGTATGTATGTTTATTATATGTATACATATGCGAGAGTGTGTTTATCTGGAAATCCTTGTAAATTAATATAGAAGAATTTCTTTTATACTACAATAATTCCTTATAAATTGTATCATTGGTTGAACTAGTGGGTTATTCAATCAAATACGGAATTGAGCTGGAGTGGTTGTGGCCTTGTGGGATATCACCTAGTCTTCTATCCAACGGACTCTTCTTCTACCAGCCAAATATATCCATGACAGATATTGAGCTCAAAGACCCACTGCTTGTTGATATGATTTTAAACAAATGTCACATCATTCTACTTCTGGATTAATGAATGTTATATGACCTATATTGATCCTTCATAGTTTCCACTTCTCTCTAGAGTATTTTCACTACAATTTCTTTTGATCGTTCTTTGGATGAGGAAGTATTCTTACATCAGCACTCCCCTATCAATGAAGAAGCAACTTCTAATAAACAAGGTGATATTTCCCTTTTCCATATACCACTTAAGATAAAAGAGAGAACGAATAAGCAGGAAGACTCATGGGAAATTCTGATCATCGTAAAGAATCATTCTTCTGAAGGTTACATTTTCCACTTGGCTAATATATTTCCAATTTCTAAAGAAAATAATATTGTAATTTTTTAGTTTGGAGTCCATTCTTTGATGTTCACCTCTGTGCAATTAGAATTTGGGGTCACTTCTTGTGGGAAACGGTCGTTTAATTGAATTTTTGAAATCTAAAAAGAAGTTGAGAGCATAGTGTTTAAGTAGTTATTGTTATAAATGTGGCTCAAATTTGTCTTTTTTAGTGTTCTAAAGTGTTTTAGAGATGAAAACACTTTGTATGTGAGGACTAGAAGCATAAGAATGCAAGGTTTAGAAAGTTTTGGTTGGTGCACGGCCAGACCGTGCATTTATGCACGTGTGTGCATTGTTGTTCATTTTGGGAATCTCTGAAGTGGTACACGACCAGACCGTGCAGAAATGCACGGGCGTGTATTGTACCGGAATGACAGTTACAACTCCTTAATTTTGAATTCTACAGTTGTTTTAAAAGGAGTTTGAAGGGGCCATTTTGACATAGAGTTATTCAAACTTAGAGAGACAACTGGAGAGCCTATTTGAGAGAGGAAAACAAACAATTAAAGAGATTGATTTGTTGGCGTTTTTCGATTGTAACTCCATCTTGTATACTTGTTCATCATAGTGATTCTTTCTTCTTTGCCTGGGCTTTTTCCCAATTTGGGTTTTCAACGTAAATCTGGTGTCTTGTGTGATTACTTGTTTATTTTCAATTATTGGTTGTGAATTTGTGTTTATATATCATATGGTTTGTTTGTAGCAGTTATCTATCCTGCCAATGACCGTAGGTTAGACTCTCTTTCTAAGTGGGAACTTATAGAAGGGTACACTTACCTTGTGTGGCTAAAACCCTTTGAACTCAACTGGAAGAAAATATGGCCCATTCTGAAGCACCTAAGTGTAGTGCCCGCAAGCCTTATATATTATTGCATCTTTTATGAAAAATTCTTGTATATTTCCAACTTGTATATTTCCAACTTTAGAGAGCAGTGGGATCTTAACCGGTGTTCTGCTGCCATTTAGTAATGTTGCAACTGTTCTGCCATTTAATAATGTGATCACAACTTAAAGTCAGTATTCATATATTTTTACTAGTTGCTCCAAAGAAGGGGGATGCAAATCCACGCACATCCGAAATACATAACAAAAACCATATTAAAGTGTACCTCTAATCAACACACTCTTTTTTGGTGTGGCCATCTGCATATGTTTTCACAAGCAGAGTAAGTTCAAGTATGTTGTGAGAATCATTTAGTTAAACCAAAGGCCGACATCAATCAGAAAACACGTTATTTATATGAAAAGAAATCTCCAAATAGATGCTGGAAATGACATTCAGTCATAACTCTTCTTATTCCTCTATCTCCATAATGGCAGTATCAGAAACTGGTATGGGTATATAAGGTAGGAATAATGATCTCTATCTAATATATGCAATTTGTGGTTCCAGGGCTACTTTGGATTTTGTTTGTAGTGGTAGCTTCTTCACCATTATGTAACTTATGTACCTCTGTATAGGGTTTTGGCTCTTTCTGTATTTTTAGGAACCATAAAATTTCTTCTGTATGCATGTCTAAGTTTTATATCTGTCCTTTTGGAGTGTCCATGTTACTGGATACACAACCATTTTTATGTGGCATGAAGCCAGTATCTCTTTCTTATTTAACGAATATTAGAAATGGTTTTGTTTCTGAGTAATGGCTGGTGTATATTAATAATGTTGGTGGTGTTTTCAATTCAGGTTGGCACATATGTAGTGTATGTCAGAAAGCTTCCCATTACATGTGTTACACATGCACGTATTCATTATGCAAGGGGTGCACTAAAGATGCTGCTTATGTGTGCGTGAGAGGAGATAAAGGCTTTTGCACGACTTGCATGAGAACTATCATGTTGATTGAGAATAAGGACCAAGGGGACAAGGTACTAGTATGCGCAAATAACATATTTTTGGTTCATGCCATTACTACCTAGAGATATGGTTTTTTCAACTACGAGGTCAATATTTCTTGATATATATGAACCATGATTAAAGTATCTAGTTATAATGTTGTGGTATTATAGTGACTGACTCACTGATACTATACGTCGTCAGCCGCCAATTCATGTTATATATATATGTAGGATCTGATTCAAGGCAACCTCTTGCTTTTTGGCAAGCTTCTGCCTTCCTTTATGCACAAGGTAGTGTGTGCATCCTTCTTCATAAAGAAAATGCAGAAGGCCGAGGGCAACAATCGATGGATTGGTTCCATACAATGCATTTTTTTACCATTTTGCTTCAAGAGATGTTTTTCATGTCCAATAGCTATCTATCATTTGATTTAACAATTTTATATACATATATTGAAGAACCATATTGGTGAAGATATCATTGTTCACTCATTCTAATTTTTTAGATTTTTAATTTCTTCTTTCAAATAGTTTGTTTTTAAATTTAATTTTTTTTATTGGTATATAGCTTTATATTGCTATTGCTGATACCTGATATTGCATCAAGACTTGATTACTTGATATTTAACTATTTTTAGACAAATCTGATATGTCTTCCACAATTGGCTAATTGCCATTGCACCTCTAGTACTTCATGACATTTTAGGAAAAAATAATAAAAGAAAGAAGAAGAATATAACAGTTAAACAAGGGGAATGCTTGTTGTCTAGATTCCTATTGATATTATCTTTAATAAATTTTTTGTATGGTTAATATCGGATTATCTTTTTATGTATTTCTATCGGTGCTTTTATTTTTCTATTAGTGCTTAATTTTTCTTATCATGGAAAGTGTGTTGATGGACTTGTAACTCAATGCTGCTCATATGATCTCATCTGTAACTTGTTCAGGCTCAAGTAGATTTTGATGATACAAGTAGCTGGGAGTATCTATTCAAAGTATATTGGTTATTCTTAAAAGAGAAGCTTTCTTTAACTTTGACGGAGCTTACTGAAGCTAGAAGCCCCTGGAGAGAATCTGGTGCAATGTTTTGCAAGGGGCAACCAGCAGTAATCCATCATGGCACCATTGCTGTCAAAACCTCTATTTCAGACATGTCCTCTGCACAGCTAGAGGGGAATAATTCTATGGTAAAGTCCAATGAACCTGTGAAGACGATGATTGAAGATCCTCTAAGCATGGAAAAGTGGATTAGTGGCAATGATAAATCTCTTACGGGGTGTACAGATTGGGCAACTAAAGAGCTTTTGGACTTTATTGCTCACGTAAAGAATGGTGATACATCCATACTATCTCAGTTTGATGTCCAGGAACTTCTACTGGATTATATAAAGAGAAACAATCTCCGTGATCCTCATCATAAAAGTCATATCTTATGTGATTCAAAGCTAAAAGTTTTGTTTGGAAAACCACGTGTGGGTCACTTTGAAATGCTAAAGCTTCTCGAATTTCACTTCCTCATAAAAGAAGAACCACCAAAGGATGTTTTCATTCAAGGTGGGGTAGTGGATATTAATGCCGTCCAGATCCTGGCTGATGAAAATACTGATAATTTGATGGGTAAAGATAAGAAACGCAAATCACGTAAGAAGGGTGAAGAGCGTGCACCACTGACTAATCTGCATGATTATGCTGCAATTGATGTTCATAACATTAATTTGATTTACCTGCGACGTAGTCTTATGGAAAATCTTCTTGAAGACAAGGAGAAGTTTCATGATAAGGTAGTTGGCTCGGTGGTGCGAATCAGAATTTCTGGTGGTGAACAGAAACAAGATATGTACAGACTAGTACAAGTTGTAGGTATATTAATGCATGACTTCAGTACACATAACACTCCCTTCTTGTATGCTATAAATTAGGCAAAATCTGGGATTTTATGAGGGTGTATATATATTCATACAGGTACGTCTAAGGTGTCTGTGCCATATAAGGTTGGCAATAGCACAGCCGATGTCATGCTTGAAGTACTGAATTTGGATAAGAAAGAGGCTGTGTCAATTGATTCAATTTCAAATCAAGATTTCTCCGAGGTGATTATATACTGATCTTGACAAACTTCTAGCTGTTTGGCACATAAGAATTCAGCTAATGCAGGCAGTCAGTCCTTTTGATATTTTAACTGGCTCACATAGATTATTGGGTGAAACTGATATTGTGGCTAAAAGTCAGTTATTTTGGTTCCTGGTTACAATGTTTTTTCGTTTCCTATCCAGATGTCATCTTTTTTGTAGATTATTTTGTACTGATATATGATGGCTTAAAGAGGCATAATTATCAAGTTTTGAAATATTATACCTTTTCAGGATGAATGCAGACGCCTAAGGCAGAGTATAAAGTGTGGCCTTGTGAAACCATTTATTGTAGTAAGTTAACATGTTGAGGTTTCTTTTAAGTTTTTTAGTTACAAAATATTTGCCCATTTTTCTTAATTCACCAACTGATATGTATACTTTAATGTAGGGTGATATACAAGAAAAGGCAAAGGCACTCCAGGCAGTGAGGCTTAATGATGTAAGTTTCTCAGTTTTATATTGTACACATGATATATATGGGATAAGCTAATGTTAACAATGTTTCCACTATTTTGTTATGTTCTGCAATTTTTTTAAAAAAAGCCCGATTAACTCTGCTACTGTTTTTGATGCCTTTTTGTTGACTTTTACGTTAATGTAGTGGATGGAAACAGAAATCTTGCGGCTTAATCATCTCCGTGACCGGGCAAGTGAAAATGGGCGTAAAAAGGAATATCCTTTATAGATTAAGTATTCTGTGATTTAAATGCTTTTAAAAGGAATATCAGCTGTTATTATGCCATTTTTTTTTTTTTGTATGTGAGATCTGGACATGTAAATACCCTAGAAAGGACCACTGAGATGGGAAACAGGAAGATAATTAATGCAGCTTGTGTCTCTATTTGAAAAGGAGATTGAAAGCAGAATTTTGTGATTATAAAATTGAGATGACCTAAACTTTGCAAGTGCCTCAGTTTAGGTGTTTATAGCAATTAGCAAACAACTTACTATGTACAAACCTTGTGTATCTATGTTAAATAGGTGTATTATCATTGTGTTTATATATCTCTATTAAGCATCATTCCAGGATTCTATAAATTTGGTAAAAACCGATGCAGAATGGCCAACCTAGCAGATCAGTAGAGTTGGAAAGTTGAGATGGTTTCAAATGGTAGTTTCATGTGGGATGACAGATGACTTAAATAAATGCATTACTAATGGGTGGTATAGGGCCCACAAGGCATGAGGTATGCCAAGAGTTGAAGAGCAGGTGCTGAAATTTTTTGGCTGTTATTTTTTCGTCTTTGTAAGAAGGAATCCCTAAGTGAACACTTGCTTTTTATGTTGAACCCATACATATTTGCTTTGGGCCAGTCACATCAGGTCTCTTCATAACCTGAGCTAACATGTAAAATTATTACTAGGGAGTACTCTAGTTCTACTTGCAATAACCAACCAATTTCTTTGGAGCCAGACTCCTGTATAAAATGACAAATTAATTAATAAATAGTTAGATAAATATTTACATGTTAAAATTCCAATCTGTTTGATTTTGTGTCGTAAAGTGACTACATCCTACAATCTCTTTCTGAAGCTCTTTTCGATCTTGTCATGCTCATATCGATATGTTTATTTTTTATCGTTCTTTACAACTTAATAATTATGAAAATGATGAATTAGTGGACTTTATCAAATTCAAAACTTCTTTTAAATGTGTTGCTTGCATGGGAAACTGCAGTGTCTTACCTTGTGGTTGTCTCTGGTTAGTCTTTTAAGATTGTAATCAGTTCTGTTTTCATCTGGCTAAACACAACACCTTCTTAGAACGAGTGGTGGCTCCATTATTTTGTTGCATGTGATATTTCCTTTGTTATTTAGATGGGCTTTTCACCTTCTTTACTAGGAAAGATGAGAAAAAATAAATTATTACCATGGCCTAGAACTAGTAGAGAAGAATATGTGGTTGGAGCCCAATCCCCTCTATCAATTTAGTTTCTATACTTTTTGCAACAGAAGATTCAATAGAACAGGAATTAAATGTAAATGCGAGCATGCTGATAAAAGACGGGAGTGATTCCCATGTTCAGTGTGAATTAAATGGTCAAAGACTGTTTACTTTTATGGAATTCCTTGACAAGTTCTACGCTCAGAGAATGTGTAGAGAAATTACAGCTTCTGAAGACACCAGATGAACGTCAGCGTAGACTAAGTCAAGTTCCAGATGTACATTGTGATCCGAATATGGATCCAAACCATGAATCCGATGAAGAAGATGCTGGAAAACTTGATAACAGGAGTCAAGGTTCATTGCATTGCTTTCCTGAACTATCGGTCTGTTGTTTTATTTCTTAAAAGTATATATACTCAATGGTGCTACTAAACTTTGCAGGTGAATATGTTAAGCCTAGATACTCTGGATATAATAGAGAAGTAACCAAGCCAATCTCTCTGAGGAAAAAAGGTGATACTAGTGATATTGGTAGTAGGGTATGGAATAATTCAACCCCTCCATTTGAGCGAAGAAGCAAAAATATAGCTACAACATCATCCCCAAATAATGAAGAGAGTGCTGCAGAGGCTCTGCAGAGGCTAAGAGAGGGAAGAGATGCTTGCAGATCAAACAGCTGGGAGAGACCAAGAAATGAGGCTGATTGTACTGGTGTAGGAGGTAGTGGTTGGACTAACCAAGCTGTGGTGACGTCAGCTACTTTTACAGCTATTGCATCAGAAACATTAACTGCACCTCACTCGGTGGGGAGCACTATATATGCTTATAATAATGAAACGAAATTGTGGCACTACAGAGACCCAAACGGTAAAATTCAAGGACCATTTTGCATGGTACAGCTACAGAAGTGGAGTACAACTGGATACTTCCCACCGGATATGAGGATATGGGCAGGTGATAGGCAGGATAACTCAATATTGTTAACTGATGCTTTAAATGGCCAGTTCCATAAAGTTTTGCCTTCACTGAATAATTCTCTCTCACATTTGAGAGAAGTTGGAAGTGCCTCTGATATTAAATCATTCAACTCTGATGGTGGGTGGAATGACAATATGATCACCGCGAGAGATGGAAGGCAAACTGAGGGGCACTGTCATGGTAACACTGCAAGAGTTCATTCTAGTAGTAACAATGAACTTACAAGGAGTGATAGGTGGGCTTCCCAATCCTCTGTTTGGACGGCACCTGTTGTTAGTTACGGCCGGGATGTACCAGCTGGAAGATGTTCACAGGACCAGGACTCATTTAAGGACAGTAGTTCTTTTTATAACCCGCTCCGAGTTCATAGTCCACTGTCTACAACCGCACCTTCTGGGAGAGAGTATGAAACTACCTCACACAGTGATAAGGATCATGAAATCAAAAGCTGCAATTCTGGTCCTGATCTCGCAAATTTGAGTTCACATGGAACAACAGTTTCTAAGAGTACCAGTGAACACATTCTTGTGAACCACTCTAATGGTCAGGGTTTTCCAGGCCAGTCGTCTGGGGAGAGCTGGAGACATTCATCTGTTAATTTTTCTTCGAATAACTTGTGTTTAAATTCCATGCTTTCTATGACCAATTCAACTGATTCTCCCGACCAAAATGGTGAGGTGAATATCAAGGATCTGCATAGTTCATCACGAAGGATGACCAATGGGGAAGGTGAAGCCACTGAAAATAAGGAGTCTGTCTCTTCAAGTGTTCATGTACAAGCCTCAGATATTTCAGATCTTCCAAGTCCTACACCAAAGACAAGCAATGAATTTCAAATAAGTCTAGCAGTAGAAAATAAGCAACCTGTGTCTTCAAACATTCCTATTCAAGATTCGGGCCGTAACTGGAGCAGCACTTCCAGTCTGATGGTCGATGGGGCACAACTAGCTGATATAACTGATGAATGGGGTGGTTATTCTCCTACTCCAATGAAACGTTCTGTTGAAGAATGGGACCCCAATTTCATGTCGCTCTCATTGAGACCGCCTCAACTAGCTGATCATGTCACTGCAGTGACTTCAAGAAGTGAACTTACTTTCTCCCCATCGCATCCTGCACCTGATTTGAATAGTTGGCAGGCATCTGTTAGTGAACCCATTGAGTTTAGCACTTTGGCTGAGGAATCAGTCTCGGATCTGTTGGCTGAAGTTGATGCAATGGAATCTCAATGTGGCCCAGCTTCACCTACATCAGTAATGAACTGTGGTGAGGATTTGTTAAATTTGGATCTTAAGGTGGCGTAGTTCTTATATTCTAAATGGTTGTATGCTATGCTTATGATATACCTTGCACAATTTTAATTGTTACTCTATGGCCTAAAAAATGTTCTTTGTTTTAATAAGTGTTTGCAATCTCAATCAGCTCAAACACATGCAAAGTTATTAATTTTATTTCTAATTCAACATCTTGATATTGGAAGTGAACAGTTTTTTCTGTTGCTCATCAGTCCAGTAGTTAGTATTACATTGCTATGTTTCCTTGGTACCTTTGCTTATGTTGGCATGAGTTGTATCTTTTAGTTGTGATATCGTAACCTCCTTTGTTTAGATTGGAAATGTCCTTTATTATATATATCTCAACCACAGGTCTCAAAAGTTTCCTACTGAAAATGGATTTGTGTTGTATTGGTTTGGTGGATATGGAAGTATAGCTGGAAAAGATAGAACACAGTATTGCTTCTCTTTTTATAGTTTTTCTTTTACGTTCTTAGTACAACTTCAAGTAACATAACAAATAACTGAGTAATTAACCCTTAAAATAAAAAATAAAAAATGTAATTAACTTGTACATAAAGCATTGTGAAATCTTGTCATCTCTATCTACTGCTTCCTTCTTTACATTATTATTATTATTTTATTTTATTTTATTTTATTTTTTTGTTGTGGAAATGAGATTTTATTGCAAATGTGAGATGGAGGTAGTCCCTTTCTGCTCCAGCTGGTTCAGCAGAATGTTGTGCATGGGGTGATTAGTAGATATTGGATGATTACGTCCATAGTACTTTATCTTGTATGCCAGTTTTCATCTCTATATGTTATGAGGTAAAGATTTATTTTTACACGTATTTTACTTTATCAGGGTGAGAGAAGAAGCTTGAGGCAAACAAACAGATGTGCTCATGCAGAACAGTTCGCTGTTGTAAGTTGGCATGCCATTTGTTTTCCCCTTCAGCCATATATTGACAATTTTCCTTACCTAGAGATCTGTGATCGATTTTGCAGCCCTACAATTTAGGATAGAAACCAATGGAGCTCAAACAGTGAAGCTCAGTGAAGCTTTACATCTTCTTGGAAGATTGGTAATGGAAGTAGGTTTATCAGCATACACAAACATGACAAATTAAGATGACCATTCTTTGTTTCCTATGTTCTTGGAATCTTGTATAACCTATATATACTAATATAGCATAATATCATGAATTTCAAACTTAGAAAATTTAAATTTCGTACTTCACTATGATGCCGTTGTCCGTAATGCCTTCCCTCTTTTCTTTCTAATGTAGTGGCTGGAAACAGAGAGATTGTGGCTCAATCATCTCCATGATCGATCAATTTAGAAGGACGTGAATAAAAATTTCCTTGTCGATCAGTAGTATATTTCCTTCGTATCCTAAATTGGTTTGGATTACTTGCAATTGAAAATGTCGATTTTTTCTCAAAGCGAGTTCCTAATATACATATACATATTGAACCACTCAGCCAAGTCTGTATAATACCAACCTAACCAACTACGGGTTTAGAAGTATCCCGTGGCCTAGCAAAATGAGGTGGTGCTTCGGGTATCAATTTTTTCTTCCTACCAAATTTGGTATCGGATTTATATGATGTTTGATTTCGATTGTAACATATTATTATGATTTCATGCATTTGTTACAAATACAGGGAAGTTCCTTGGTCGAAGAAAATAAAGACACCGTTACACACTGACCAGTTTGGATCACAAACTTAAATTAATACATGATCCAACCATCAGTTTCGAACTTATTGACATCTAGTTTGGTGTTTCAAAATGGAGAAGTATATCATGTCTTGATCATATGGTATTACAAGTGGTATATCAACCATTCAACTTGATATGGTCATCATAAATAATCCAAAAAACATAGTTGTCGTACCTCCATTGTGAAGGAGATGTTGCTTTGGCCTTCGTTCCCCGATGCAGAGTTGCACATTGCTGAATTCTTCTCGTTATTCGAATAAAGGGAAGTTCTTTAAGGGGATCGTTATTTTCGTTATTTTTATTTTTTAAAAAATTAATTTGTTTTAATTTTACATTTAGTACTTTTTAATATAAGAGTATGTTTGGGAACCACTTACTTAGAAGTGAAATTTTAAGCTAAAATTAAGCGATTTAAAATTTTAAATTATAAGTGAAAATGATTGGCATAAATTTGTTTTATAAATTAAAAATAAGTTAGAATAACAAAAAAGGTGTTTGGGTAATATTAGTGTATAAGTAACTACTAATTGTTAAAATTACCAAGGACATAAATAAAGAAAAGTAACGAGATTAAAGGGTATATTTGTAAAATAATTTGGTTAAACTTGATTATATGTTTATTGCTTATAAGTTGAAAAGTTATAATCAATAGATACTTGCTTATATGTTGATTAAAAAGTTATTTTCAAACACTCAATCAACTAAAATCTCCTTATAGTATCAAAAAAACGAAAATCCCCTTGTAAGTTTGACTAACTTATGAGGAGTTCTGTTTAGTTCTATATATAGTAAGTGATGATATATGATCTACAAAAAGTGAAACAATAATAATTCTCATATTTTTATTTATGAAAATCTTAGTTTAGAGGAATATTATAAAAAATAAATAACATATCATAACCTTAGTTTCAGTAATGTAATACCGATTAGCAAAAAAGGAAAATCCTTGGAGCTGAACAGCAGATTTTTGATTAGCGACTTGTTTAAAAGTTAATTTATTTATAAATATGAAAAGTTAATAATTTTATTGATCCGTTTGTTTTAATTTAAAATTTAGAGTTTTAAAATTTTGATAATATAAATTATATTATCAAAACTTAAAATGTTCAAAATTTAAACCGAAAAAAAAAGAGGAAAACGAGTTAATCGCAGTATTACTAACAAAATGATAATCGTAATATATGACCGGAACAGAAACTTTAGATGACTTATTCGTGTTTAATACTTTGACTTGATTTTTGTGCTGGTTTTGATGTTGTCGTCATCTCTCTCATTTGGAATCTTATAATATCTTCTTCTTTTTTTTTGTTGAAAAATTCTACGACCTTTATTATAAATGAAAACCTTAAATTCAAATAACAAACCGTACGAGCATACTGCTGCTTGGCTTGACTTTGAATATCAACCTTCTGAACGACAATACACTATTTAATTCAAGTAATTATTTGGATATTCCTTTGAATTTACTCCATACCTTTTAACTAGTTCTCAATTTCAACTTACATTAAAAAGTTTAACGTACTCGAACTCGATTTAAAATCATGAATGTATCTAATTGAAAGCATTTTAAGCTCTCTAACTTATTCAAACAAATTATTGATTACACACTCCAAAATAGTGAAGTCTACAATATCCACCGGCTTTTGCATGTTTTTCTAAAAATATTTAAAGATTTAACTATTGTTTAACAATCATATACCAAATCGAGGGGTCAACTATGTTGAGACTGCTGGTGGTGGCCGCCCCTCTGATTTTTTTAAAAATTTCTTATCATTCCTAAATTTTTATTAAATTTTCACATATATCTTGTATTTTGTCCTTTCAAATTCTATTTTTTTTTATCTCACTTTATTCGATATTTCATCTTAATCATGTCCTGCAAAATGTAGTAGCTATCTCATATAATTTTATCTACTCCTTTAATTTTTATTACTCTTATTACTCTATACTGTATAACTTAATGGTTTACAATTGATTTACACCTTATTTTTATCGTTCCGACTTTAACTTATTATATATATGTATTTCTTTTTTTTTTTTGACTCTCATAATAAATTTAGTTACTTCTTAAAATTAATAAAATATAAACATATGTACTATTAAATTCAAAATTTATATTTTAACTCTATCATACATTTACTAAATTATGTTTCCGTCTCTATTAGTTTCACTTTCATCATTTTCTATTCATCGTTCAATTTCTTCTTCTGAGTTCAGATAATAAGGCTTACCCGCGGAACGGCGTAACCGTAAAATTACTTGGTAGCAGGCAAGCAGTAGCATAACGATGTCGTATTATAGTACAAAGGAGGGTTCACTCGGAGTTTGAAAATGTAAACCACCTCTGTAATGAATTGATACATACAAACCACTTGTAAGAACGCGATTACTCAGCTGAATGTTTCTTTAAACAATTAGATAAATAATTCACACGGTTTTTGTTAGAAATTCTTGTAATTTTGTTCAAAATTTGAAACGTAGTGCACTTTTTGTATCTATCGATGCCGGCGATTTTGACTCCAACGCAGGGATACGCCGCCGGAGCTCTGTTCGGCTTGGCTCTTCACCAAGCTCAGATCCACCAGACACACCCACTCGGATCGTTTTCCGATGAAGACTCGAATCACGATGAGAGAATCAGCAGTTGCAGCAGCAGCGATTCAGTCTCCGATGATCCTCAGCTTTGGGTCCACGATTCCTCCAATCTCCTCCGTCCTATTCTCAGGTCAATATATTATATCACGAGTACATTTTGAAATTGCAATCGACTTTTGGTGTTATATGTACAAGTCTAATGTTTATAATCATCTTCGGCTATATGTTTGCTATATTTGGTTTTAGGGCTATGGAATTTTATTGATTATTTTCATATTTCGTTGTTAAATATTTTAATCTGCTCTGTTCTTTTCAGTATAATTAATTTGGTGTTATAATTTGTTTTCTGGTCGGATCATGCATTCTCTACTCTCTAAATTGTTGTATTGTAGTTGCAAATCATAGTTAGCCCTGTTTGATACATGAGAAATAATGGAAATGAGAAGAATAATCTGTTGCCTAGTGTAGTGAATCATGTTAATTGTCAATGCACTGAATGTAGAGCAGTTCGAATTGTATTCTTTTGTTCTAAGTTATGTATCAATATTTCTATGATTAGATTTCTAAATATTGAAGATTCAGCCTGGCCTGGACTTGAGGAAACTGCTGGAAATTCTTCTGCAAAGCATCATGTTGGGGCTGTATGTTCTTTATATCTTCAGTACTGTGGTATTGTAGAAAATGGTGGCTTCAGCTCTAGGTTTGGATGGAAAAAGTCCCTATTGAAACTTGGAAAAGACACGTATCGTGAGGGGCACTACCCTTTGTTGCTCTCTGCTCGGAGTGGTGACACTCACGACCACCATTTAGTAACAAAAAGTGAATAGAAAAAAAAAACTAGTTTTTCTTTAGCTTAAAAGAAAAGAAAAAAGAAAAGGCTAGTTTTTCTTTTATCAGTAATAAATTATGCTTTATGTGACAGATGAAGGATTTCATATACTCCGTACTTCTTTTCTGTTGACCTCATGAAGTGGTTGAACCTATAATCTTCTTTATTTATTAATCCTTAATTCTTTTCTCATTGTATCATAGTTCTTGAGGTTGCTTGCTGAAGAAAGTAGTGATACTTCTACTGAAGTGAAAGATCAGGAGTTCGCATTGTCAAAAGCTGTTGATGCTATGGCATCAAGCATTGACACTTCTGTTGATTTTGAGTCTAAGAAAGAAAAACATCGCGAATATGAACATGAATGTCGAGAGAAATTTTCCACTGCTGCAAGCAAATCAGAGTCTGAATTGGAACACAAGGGCCTTAATGATCAGCAGGACGAAACAGGAAACCATTCTAGCATTGAAGAGGCACCTGTTGTATCTAACAGTAAACTAGAGGAAAATCCGTTCGAAGAAATGTCAATGCTTGGTTACCAGAGGAAAGTGACAGTTCTATATGAGCTTGTTTCAGCTTGCCTAGCAATGACTCCTGAACTAGACAAAAAAATTAGAAGACGAAGAAAGGGCTATGATGCTCGACATCGCGTGGCTTTGCGGTTGCTGGCAACATGGTTCAATGTCCAGTGGATAAAAATGGCAAGTTTTCACTTCTCACTATAAGCTGCTTATCGTATATCATGGATTTCATATCTAATCCTTCAGGTTTGGTAGTAGCTATAGAAAATTCATGTCTTTTTATATCTGAAATGCTTTTATTTATGTGATAATTATGTCTGCTTAACATGTTTTCATTTTCAATCATTATTAATAATATGGGGCATAATTTTGTATTTTTGTTACATGGCTTTGTAAACTTATCAACCAAAGAAATGGCTAAATGCTATTAGAGTTAAAGGTGAAGCATGCCTTGGAAGTAAACATTCAGCAATATTCCTTATTCATTAGATGCAACCTCTTGGAAAATGAGTGCCAACATTGTTGATATGTGTGCGATTGTGTTTATATCAGTTCTACATCCGTTTTCTAAAATACCACTTAATTTTTTCCTATTACTGAAAATAGCCTTACAATTTTCTAAACAAAGAACAAATGCTTGCAATAAGAGTAAATTATATATCACTACTATTTTCTAACCCAATCAAAAGATGATTGTGGCACTTTCTGCTTCCCTAAGTCTACTCATCTTTATAATAGTCTTTCCTTGTTTATAACTCACGATTTTTTCCTGAATTATTAGAACTTATTTTCATCTGTTGATTCTGCAGTGACATGTGCATAGGGTAATGGACTACCGAGTTAAAGGCTCACAGTCATCACCAATTCCAATTGCTTTTACTTGTTGCTGTTAAAAGGCTAATTAAAAAATGTCTTGTCTTTATTTCATGTTCATCATAAAAGGACATCATTTTTTGTCTTTTAGTGAATGTCTTATATTTTTTCTTTATATCAAAATTATCCACCTTACAATGACAGTAGTTGTGACAAGAACCTTCTCTCTTGTTTTTTCATGTTGAACTTTTTAAGAGTAGGAATTAGGCGATGTATTGAGATGCATGAGCATCATTGTACATGGTAGCACATCATGGTAATGACCATGCATATCATTTCGATGCATGAGCATCATCATACATGGTAGCGCATCTTGGTAATGACCATGCATGTCATGTCGATGCATGAGCATCATCATACATGGTAGCTAGTTTCAATCAGTAGTAGTTAGCAAACTAAGAAAGTTAAGTGAAATATTGAATGATAATAATTTCTATGACGCTCGTCTCATTGCAGGTAGCTATTGAGACTATGGTTGCTTGTTCTGCAATGGCGATATTGAAAGAGGAGCAGTCTAAGGAACAAGAAACAGAGTCTCCAAAAAGTTCATGGGCTAAGTGGAAGCGTGGGGGTATCATTGGTGCAGCAGCATTAACTGGAGGAACCTTAATGGCGATTACTGGTGGTACGATGTTATATGGATTTTTTTTTTCGTTTTGAAATTTGTTAATGTATTCTGCAAGAAAGCTTATTATAATGTTTTCCCATAATCAGCTTATATGTTTTAACAGGTTTAGCTGCACCAGCAATTGCTGCAGGATTTAGTGCATTAGCACCTACTTTGGGTACTATTATCCCTGTGATTGGAGCAAGTGGGTTTGCGGCTGCTGCAACTGCTGCAGGAAGTGTTGCCGGTTCTGTTGCAGTGGCTGCGTCATTTGGAGGTGAGTACAAATTTTTTCCTCTTGCTTTGCAGTTCAGATACTCTGCATGAGTTTGTTTAGAAGTTTCACTTATTGAGCTATATGCTTCTGATTGATGCTATTAGTTTTTATTATCTTTAATTTTTCTTTGGATTGGCAAGATTTGCTCCCAAGTACAGGTTGCACTCAAAACTTATGAGATAGCTAGATAAAGAGATCTTAATGGGCTCTATATTTACTATATTGTAGTCGTGCTTACTTTCTAATGAAGATAGCAATGGGTTTGTGACAATAATTTGAAGCCACATGGTTGCAACAACACATCAAAAGATATTGCACTATCAAATTTTAAACACGAAGAAACAGAAATATTGAGTTGTGGCACGCTTTGATTTTATCCAGCTATAATCTTTGTACTAACAATTTTGATTAACCTAGCTGCTGGAGCTGGATTAACGGGGACTAAAATGGCTAGGAGAACTGGAAGTGTTGATGAGTTTGAGTTCAAAGCTATAGGAGAAAACCATAATCAAGGCGTGAGTTGCATTGCTTTATTTTTTTATAATAATAATTATCTTTTGGGGATGGGGTTGTGCTTCTTTCAAGTATTTCAGTTTTTTAATATGTTTGAGCCTACTATCTTTTCCCTTTCCTGTTCTCATAAAGAAACACGTCCTTAGTTATTTTTCTAATAACATAGGTTGTATATTTATCTGTAAATAAATGAGATTAATTGTCATGAATCTTCTTTGACCAGCGGCTGGCGGTTGAGATCTTGGTCTCAGGATTTGTTTTTGAAGAAGGTGATTTTTTAAGGCCTTGGGAAAGACAAACTGATCATTCTGAAAGGTACACTGCATTGCCACACTTCAGAACTAGGAACCTTGGAGGTCATTATGACTTTTATCGCACTTCAAAATTCGGATGAGATATACGTTTATACAAAACAAAGATGAACGTTAACTCTGTTGCCCAGTCTTTTCTTTTTATTCTGTATGCTTGCAAAAAATTTCTCTGCTGAAGGTTGCAAATGATAGATGACTAACTTCCTCCATTTCCAAATGAGTTTTAACAGAATTCATATACTCTTCTTAAGTTTACATTGTCATTTGTATCACTGCATATTAAAATTATGGGATAAAAATTTTATAAACATAATTTTTAGGTACGCACTGCAGTGGGAGTCTAAGAATCTCATTGCTGTAAGCACTGCAATTCAGGATTGGCTCACATCAAGTAAATCATATTTTTCTACTATTTACATATTGCATGATTGATGTAGTATATAATGCTGACGTCTCCTATACCTGCTGCAGGACTTGCGATGGAAATGATGAGGCAAGGTGCCATGTTGACTGTATTAAGCGGTCTCTTAACAGCATTGGCCTGGCCAGCAACGTTACTAACACTTACTGATTTTATTGATAGCAAATGGTCAATTGCTGTAGACAGGTATCTCTTGATACTTGAGTGGAGAAATATTATATGGGAGAGGAAGAATATTGTATGTCAATTGCTGTAGTATATAATGCTGACGTCTAATTTCACGCTGAATGTGTGCACGCCCAAGGATTTTAAGCGTTTATTGATGTACCTTTTTAAATTTTTTATTCACCTATATCAAGAGAGTAAAGTTATTTGTTGCAAACAAAAATAATGACAACAATAAATGAAGATATATGCATGCCACTAGTTTCACTTATATACCTTTTCAGGCTTCTCTTGATATTTTGGTTTTTTTCGCATGGTGTAGTATCTCCACCATTTCAAAAACCATCTTTCTTCAGATAAATTCAAGAATTAACTAGATGTATCTTAGTTCTTAACTACCCTATCGGAAAGTTAAATAAATGCCCTACTTTAAGAGGGATTGTAAAGGAAATTGTACTGTGCTGGGATGCACTGTTTCACTTTATCCCATTTCCTCCATATTAATCCCGAAGGATACATCATTCTCAGTTTTTGGCATTTGTAGATCTGATAAAGCTGGAAAATTGCTTGCTGAAGAAGTTTTGCTGAAGGGATTACAGGGACACAGGTAGAAACAAGCCTGTTCAAGATGAATATCAGTTTTTGATTAGCCAAAACAAATAAGTAAAATAAACAATATTGCTGATTGCCTTGAAGTTTCATGATTGGTTGTTTTTGATAATGCCTTACACTGCAAATCTTTATTTCAGGCCTGTGACCTTAGTAGGCTTTTCTCTTGGAGCACGAGTGATTTTCAAATGTCTTCAGATCTTAGCTGAAGATGAACAAAATGGTAACTTGATGGAGAGAGAAACAATTATGCTTATATGTACATTTTGTCTTAGCTTTGAATGTCTCTGATTGCACTATGTACTTAATACTTTCAGCTGGGCTTGTAGAGAGAGTTGTGCTCCTTGGGTCACCTATTGCAATTAAAGATGAAAACTGGGAAGCTGTAAGGAAGGTATTGCACTGTCATGATTTCCCTTAATGTTTTCAAAGCAGTTCATATATGTTCTTTTTGTTGGTCAATCTCAAGTATCTTCTGCATAATTGTCAGAGCTAACTTCGGTTATTTTGCAGGTGGTGGCTGGTAGATTTGTGAATGCTTATTCTACAAATGACTGGACGCTTGGAGTTGCATTCCGTGCTAGGTATTGTCTATCTCAATTATTAGTTTATTACATGCTCCTGTACCTTTAAGAGCACTTGTTGCCTGAAGCTTTAAATATACCGAACATTTTAAGACCTTCATTTTCATTTTGTAACTTTGGAAGCGTGCCTACACAATTAATCTTTTTTGCCCCCTTTATATTTTCTAAATCTTAAACGAGGATGGAATATCTTTGATGAATCTGATTTTCATTTATGAAACCCCTGGGAGCTTATTGTTTCGAAATGTATGCTTCTGTGGCATCCATTGTCTTTGAGGTAATTAATTGATCACTAAGTGGACATCAGCCATGAGTGTTAGTTACACACTTGTTCATTCATACAATGCCTCGCACAGTTAGAATTTTTGTATTTTGTGAATTTATACCATCATATTTGAACAGCCTCCTTACTCGAGGATTAGCTGGGATTCAACCGGTTGACTGCCCAGGAATTGAGAATGTAAGTAGCTGTTAATTATCCTGACCTTTTATTAAATACTACTGTGCATTTCTCCTCCCGTCAACAAAATGGATGTTTTGTCCTTGGTTGACAGGTTGATGTAACGGGATGCATCGAGGGTCACTCATCTTATCTGTGGGCGACAGGACAAATTATAGAACAACTTGAGCTCGACTCATATTTTCCTGTTTTCAATGCCTCTGCTATGAAGCCCTAGTGAATTCATCGTATTCATTTCGAGCTTTGGAGTTCTTTGCATCAATGTAACCGAGAAAGAAAGAAAGTCTACAAAGATGATGATATTTGTCTGTCAATAAAAATTTCAAAAGCTCTTCTTTGGTTGTCTATTTCTTTTTCCACAGTAGAATAACATTATTCTGATTTTGGTAAAAGCTAAAGAAAATTTGTAACCGATAGCTTCGCAAAATATACACTCCAAAAGGGTTTGACACTTAAATGTTAGGGGACTGCTTATGCTTACTTTCTTTTAACCGTTACATTTGTTTCATTGTTTGTATGCTATTTTCTTTTAACTTAAAATTTTGACTTTAGAAATAAAATCTGCAAAAATAGCAATTTAGCCATTGAAGTTATCCATTTTTACCCATTGAGTCACTCAATTTTAAAAAAATGCAATCAAATAATTAAATTGTATAAAATTTTACAATTACACCATTCCGTTAACTTTGGATAGAATTGTTAAATATTTATTGACAACATTGATGTGTAATAGATAAAAAAAAATGATAGAAATACATGGCAGCTAAAGTGGCGACAAACGTAACATTAATTAGTAGAAAAAATAAATGCTTATATTATAGTACAAAAAGAAAATTAAACAGACATATTAAAGTAATTAACTAACTAATATTTAAAATCAAGAAGAGATTGAGTTAAATATTTAACAAAAATATGTAAAAACCTATTTTAAATTATAAATTAAATAAAAAAATCATTATAAATATAAAACTAACAAGTAAAATTATTGAGAGTAAATTTTAAAAGAATATAGGATTGAAAAATTAAAGCCACACAATTCCTACATAACATAATGCACACATACAAACTCAGGATGTTGAAAAAAGAAAAATTAGGGTTTTCTGCTACTGTTCATCTTCTCGACATGGCTGCATCCAACCATCATCTCGATTCGACCCCAATCGAGCATCGACACCCACTTCCACCTTCATAGTTAAGTAGATCAGCGAAAAAAATGAGAGGTAACGAGAACAAAACAAGCGGGAAGGCCTTGAAAATTTCCTAAATGAGAACAATTAGATCTATAATTTGTTTTTAACTTACCCCTGACTTTATAATCAACAAATGAAAGAGTTAAATAAGGTTTTGACAATTATGATTCTAATGTTCTTCAACATCCAAAACCTAATTCAATTAATTTGTGGAAAACCCAATTCGTTTATAAAGAATTGGAATCTGATGGGTAGTTGAAATACAGTGATGACTATGATATTTGATGGCGTATGATAATGATTCTACAGAGGTCATGGTGGTTCTTGCGGTGGTTATAGTATTAAAGTAGACCAGATTGTCTTTAGTTTTGATAAAATGAATATTAGAAATATTATTTTTTACTTTCTTCGGTAGTAAGCTGAAAATATTATTTTATATTCAATTAGCTAACTTGGATACTTTTATATTTAAATTTGTTAGGTCAGCTTTAAATGTATATTTCTCTCGTTCTTAAAAAAAAAAATAAGAAAAATATATGTCAGCGCCATATCAATAAATATTTAACAATTTCTATCAAAAGTTAACACCATGGCGTAATTGTAAAATTTTATAAAGTTTAATTGTTTAATTGTATTTTTTTTTTTAAATTGAGTGACTCAACGGATAAAAGTGGACAATTTTTATGACTAAATTGCTATTTTTGCCAAATAAAATCTTATTACTTTTTAACATTTTATAAAGTTAAAGAAATTAAGTTATTTCGAAAAATATATTAAAGCGTTGTTATGAATTTTATTTAAGTCAAAAACTAAAATGTTGTCCTTAAGTTTTATGGAAATGTAACTCACAGAAAATAAACTACGTAAAACATGAACTGATCAGAGTATAATTTGGAAATTATACCTCCGTTTATTATCTGTATGAATAATCAAGTATTTGGTAGAATATATAAAACCAACATTCATTCAAGATGAATTATTAAAAAGTGTATACAAAAATCATATATTTTAGGGATAAGGAAAATAAAGTATAGCACTTCCCTTTTAAGAAAAAAAATATATGGGTGAATGACATTTTAGTATGTATTGACATATAAAATACTATTTTAATAAATGAATTTCATTAATTCAACTTTACTACTAATATTACTATCAAGAGTTATTAAAGAATTATTAAAATTACTATCAAAAATATTAATATGGAAAGATAAAACATTTGTTTGACTTAAAATAAAATTTTTTCTCTCATTAAATTTTTTTTTTCCTTAAAGAATGGGTATTATATAAGATTAATGACATTTTAGTATTTTTTGAAATAAAAAATTTCACTTTAGTAGGGTAAGTTTTTCTCATTTTCACTTTAGTCAAGTATATAATTTTATTTGTTTATTTTGCTTATCTCTCTCTTCCATCTCCATGACAGCATCTTCCTTCTCACTTTCATGACATTCATTTCCACCATTTTATCGTCATTGGAACCATAATCGATGGTATAATCGTTGTCATATTCACAACTTCCATTCTAAATACCAATAAAAACATATTAGGAATATCTACATATTATAAATCTAAAATGAACAATTGAAGTTGCTATTCGCCATCATCGTCATCAGCTCTGCAGTTGTCGTCATTATCGTTAGATAGTCACCGTCATCATAATAACTTTTATTATTATCTGTTGTAAAAATAATCAAATATCTAAGTAACAAAAATTTAGATCTAAACTTAAAATTTAAAATTTATTCTTCCTTTTCTTTTTAAATGATATAAACAAACTTAGATTTAAATGATATAAACATTTAAAATTATTACGCAAACAATTTAAAATTATTATGTGAACATTTTAAAATTAGTATGTGAACACCTTAAGATTAGTACAACTTAAAGTTATTACGTGAACATTTTAAAATTAATATGTGAACAAAGTTACTATGTTATGAAAAAAAAACCTTAAAATTACTAAGTAAACAACTTAAAATTCCTATGTAAAACATAATAGTACTAAACTGACATGAGTAAAACGTTATTAAATTAAAATAATATTTTATTTAAAATACTCGTTAAAGTGTCTTTGTCCATGTTATATATACTCATTGATCTACGTATCTAATATTTATACAACTTGAAAGGGCATTAAATATATTAGAATATGTAAATTTGAATTTTTAAAGCTCATTTACATAATTGTCTTAAATGTATATAAAGCAACGTGTTTTAAAATTTAATTCTTGAAAAAAATATTATGAATAAAAAAATACGAGAGTTTACGTATCTCTTTATCTTTATTACGCTCTTTTTAATTCATGTGATTAGATTTTTAAATATATTCAGATTTCATGTATATAAATTTAGTAGTTGTACTTTTAAGAAGAAGTATACTAACAAAAAAGAAATGAAAGTATATATGAAATGGTACAATATCGTGCAATGATTTCAAGGTGAGAAGTGTAGAACCAAAATAAAAATTAGTACACGCGATTCTAAAGATTAAAATCGTATCAATTGGTACAATTTTATGATTAAAAAACATAAAAATGAAAAAACAAAATAAAGTTGGGAACTTTATATATTAAAAAAAAAGAAGAAGAAGAAGGAGGAGGAAATTCCGTAATATAGAAAGACTGAGAAAGAGGAGAAACCAGAGAGAGAAAACGATGGAGGAAGAAAGGGCTGGAAAGGGGCGGGAAGAATTGACGATTCCAATCGCAATAAGAGATGATAATAATAATGGAAGAAGTGTTGTTAACAATGAGACTAGGAATCAAGTGAAAGGTGGAGATGGACCAATTCCCAAGAAAGCTAAATCTTGCAAAGGATGTCTCTATTACTCTTCCACCCTCAAATCTGATTCTCGCAACCCTCTTTGTGTCGGAATTACCCGTTCTCTTCCCCATGGTCCGTTAATCTCTATCTCTGTTAATGATGATTGGTTTTCCTCCTTATTCTTATATTAGTTCTGTCGACCTTTGTTTGAATCAGTTATTGTATTTGTGGTATTATTCTCCGATTATGCTATTGCTTTGACTGAAACGGAACCCTTATTCTAATTTCTGAATTTAGGTGGAACCCTTTATTTTAATTTCTAAATTTAGGTTGCTGAAGGTTGTGACCTTGACTGAAATGGATCCCATATTCTGATTTCTGATTTCTGATTTCTGATTTTAGGTTAATAAGATTGTAGCTTGACGGAAATGGATCCTCTATATTGTTTGATTTTAATTTTTGATAGTTTCGGTGTAATATTGAGCTCTGGTCTTGATTTTTTTTTTTTGTCCTTTTCAAGAGCTATTTTGGGGGGTTCTTTTTTGGGCGGTCTTTTTTTATTTATGATGGCCATTCCAAAGTGCTTGCTATTGCCAACTGGAAGCACATACCAATTGCTGGGCATTAGGAGGAGAGCAGACGACCGTATAAACCCTCACCAAGTTGCTTGTACAATCAACTAGCTTATGAGATAGTAATTGAATCGCACCATACTTGCATACTGACCACAATCACAATTGCAATTGAGCTAAGGTGGCATGACACAGACCTAATAACTTGTTGTCCAGCCTCTAGGTAACCATGTCCTCGGCCCGCTTTTAGTATGTCATTACTAGACTGTAGTGTTTTGAAGTTTTAATCTTGGTTGTAATCCATGGAGTACCTTTTTCAGTTTGCAAGGTAGGTCACGGATGGCACTGTTATAATATCACTCCCTATGGCCTTAGGAAATCTCATACCTGTGCTATGTAGTGTGTTCAATTACTAGGAATAGAATACCATAATCTAGTGGGGGGTTATGGGCTTGTAAGTCATAACAATATAACTCTGGAGAAAGGCACCTTTCTTCTTATTAGACAGAACAATATTTTCTCATCCATGAGAAACCATAAAAAGTAGATTTTTCGCTATCTAAGAGTAATGTAAGATATCTACTTTATATATATTTATATGTACGTGCATGTGTGTGTGTCTGTGTTGAGATGTGTGTGTTGATCACCACTTCTGGATACTGATTTTCAATTTTGATTTCTAGTACCTCGACATATTGTTGGAGAATCCGAGTTGGAAGCTTCTAAAGAGGGGAGGAGCTTTACTGATTTCAAATATGGTTGCGTTGGTTACTCAGTTTACTCGGATAAGAAAGCTCAACCCAAAGGCGTGCAAGATACACAATCAGAACTGCCGGTCTGTGTTGGCATTGAGGTTGTCATCTCCTTATTCTCATTACTTTCCTTTCGAAAATATAATTAAGAGAAACTATAAGTTTGTGGTTATTATGTAGTCTGTGTCTACCTGGGGGAGCATCCTCTTTTATCCATTTCATTTGTTTAATTAAATACTCCATATTATACTATGTTTTTCTGTCATTAATAAATCCTTTTAGGTGCTTTGTTGAAACCTATGAGTTATAATAAATATTATTGAAACCTTAAAGTTCAAATGTTAAGTTATGATATAATTCTGATGTAACCAAACAATTTGCTAATCTAGTCAAGCCACAAACTTATGGTACAATAGTCTGTATCCGCAAGCTTCGGGTGGTAGTTTTGTTCGCTAGTACGTCTGGTCTCTCTCTGGCGTATTTATGATTCATGGTTCAGCAGTGCTGCACAGTAAATACTCAATTCCAGTTTTGAAGTTCTTGGTTTCACAGCACTTGATTTTCCTTGTGGAGCAAGCTGTTCTGATTTCTGAATATGCATGCGGTGGAACTGCCATGATGTTCAACAGCTGGATCTTAGCAGGAGTTTTGCCAGTATCTTATGTTGTCCTGCTTTAATAGCCCATCATGATGCCAATTTTCTGTGTTTCCTTCTAATGCTGGTAGTACCTGTGTCTTGAAAAGGCCGTCTTCAAGACAATGACACCCCAATAAGCGTCCACAAAAGGATGTGTGAAAGTACACACTTTACATTCGTTTTCTCTTACATCCTCTTTCCTCCAAAAAATAAATAAATTGGTGTCCCTCTCTTACCTCTCCTTAATATCCGTGTTTGGGTGTTTTTCAGACACCCTTTTGAGGAATAGAATGGAGTATATAATTGCTTAGTATTTTAATTTGTTTTACTTTACGAAATCTCGGGTTGCGGGTGTAATTTAATCTACCATATCTTAACCTAACTAAATCAAATTTCTCATAGAGCTATCTTATTTTGATTTCGGGGGGTTAACAATGAGGTTAGTGATGTAAGTTTTGAACTAAACTCTTTAAGAATCGGTTTAGTTTTATCATTTATCCCACCTTCCGAAAACTAAAGCATAGGCATTTCCCCCTATATCATAAGTCATTAGTGAAGTGCCCCAACACCGTTTTCTTAGCTCATGCGGAGAAGGAATTATTCTCCTTAGCTCTGTTGTAATATCGGAAGTTTTTATGTGATTAATAAGCAAACAAATTACCAACAGTATGTTGGCTATCACTCGTATCTACAGTTTGTAAGTCTATTGCAATGGGAATGAGTGATCTCTCTTCTTTTCACATAAAATACTCTTTCACTGTTTCTGTTTCAGTGTGTTTGCCTAATTTATCTCACACTGCTATCTTGCCTTGCCACAGGTCTTAGTGGACAGAAGGGTGACTGACTCTGTTCCTGTTCATGCTCATAACCGTGAAGGTAAATTTTGGATTATATTTCAATATTCTAGGTTTAGTGCTTAGCTTTTCTTTATCAGGGAACTTGTTACATACTATCGAGTTTTGGCTTACATTAAATAAATGTATCATTTCAATTCTCCTAGTCAAATTATTGGCAAAACTAATTACTTAAGATCAGAGATATAAGACCCACTAGGGTTTATTGTATTCATAATAATCTAACATTTTCTATATGTAATTTGTGATACCCAATGAATCATGACAGAATATTATTAATCCTTCTACTCACATTGCATGGAAAGAAATGTCTAATGCTGTCAAATTATGTGCAAAAAGACAATCTTGATGCCAGACTTAAAAATGTTTACCAGCTTCTAGATAGCATTGCTAAATTTACGTTATGATCCAATTGCATTGAATTTCGATGCTTTAGTAAATAAGCTTATTAAGTATTCAACTGAACCATAGGAGCCCATTTTAGCTGCTGGTTGAGCAAACCTATTTAAAAAGCTACTAACGTTTTTCGCTGTTGGTGTAGATTCATATTCTTATTAGTGTCACTCCTCGGTAATTGGGGTAGTGGATCTAAATGAATATGTTTCTTGCTTTGCTTGTTTTGTATTGTCTTTTATTGATTCAAATCTAGCATTTACTTGATGAAAAATATAAATGTAGATAGAAAGAGAGAATTTAAAGTTTCTATCAATGTTAGGACTGGGAGGTGGAGACTTATTACTGTGTACTTACATTTGTAGTCCTTAGAAATAATATTGGGTGATTTATTTTCAAAAATTGGTGATTTTGAAACTCATTCTTACAATAGATCAACTCTACCTTGTAAAAATTGGCGATTTACATTTGTAGTCCTTTTTTTGGGTGTGTGTGTGGATATTTCGTCATTTCAGCAAGTTGTATGGGTTGTTGCATGAATTTTGTTTTTGTCGTGTATGGTTTCTTGTAGATAACAGATTGCCACAGCCTCGGACTCAAAAGCCAGTGCACTCTGTGGGGGATGAGTTCTTAAAAAGGCAAGCCCGTCATTGATTAGTGTTTGTTTATAAATTTCAATTTATGTTGATTGTCCATCAAAGTCCTTACTAGATATAATTCGTATTAAGCTTGCATGAGTAAATCTTTGGAGCAAATATTTCAGGTTTACCAGAAATGCCGGTGTGGTAGCAACGGGGGTTGCAAAGAATATACGTAAAGTAGGCAATCACTTGAAATCAAGTCTCGATGACATTCTCTACCCATATCGGAGGCGCCCAAAGTGATTATGGTGATGAACCGAAAATAGCAATGAAATGGCAGACAAAGGAGGAATGAGCTTCACACCAGAAAGCAGTTCTTTTGTATCTATTTATATCTTCCTTCACTAATCCTATATATCCCTGCTGTTTCTCACCATGTGCCAAAATAAAATTGCAACTGAAAGGGCATAAAGGGTGAAATTTTCATTGTAAGTTGCATTTCTTAAGAAGTTCAGGTCATGCTTTGATCTGTATGATAAATTATACATATCCAAATTGTTCCAATCTGCCCTTGTGTTTTGCATTATAACCGAGAAGATAATTTACAGAGAAATCTTTTTGTGTATAATCACAGTTTTTCGAAGGTTGAAGTTTTCATCAAATTGAATTCTAATTTGATTTCTGGTTGCGTGGAACATATGGGAATCAACTTTTATTTTTGTCTGCTATTTCAATTTTTAATGGATTTGGCTCTACAGTCTCAAGGAACGCTACAATGTGGATTCTCTTAATCTCAGCCATCCATTCATATTAAACTATTCTTATCAAGGATTCAAGGGTATTATAAAAAGGCAAATCGTCGGGGACATCAAAAGTCACGAGAATATTGGTCACTTGTTTGTATTGAAATGAGCCGTTTAATCAATTGATAAATTAAATTATTTTATTTTTTTGGGTGCTTAGCCGTTTAATCCTTGTTTCTTTAATATTTAGAGATGCATGTTTTTTTTGGTGATAAAATGTATCCAATAATGTGACATAATCTCAAGTACATACAAATAGGGATTAAGGGAATGACCTATGGCTTATTTTTAAAATTTTACCTATTAGTTTTATATTTATAAATTTATTTTGAACTTTGTTATTTTTTAAATATAAATTTATTTTTAAAACGGGAGAAACAATTCGAAGATACTTTGAAGTTTGAAAGCAGATCTTGTTTAATTTATATATTCTACTTCATTATTTTCTTATTTCTCCACTTTTACTGATCGTTCAAAATGTACATTATAACAAAATGCTTTTAATGATATAAACGATTAATTTAATCGAATAAATTAGAGAATGAATTTCTGTTTGGCTAAATATTCAAAATCTTTAAATTGTGATCTTCCGTTTTTCTTCTTCTTTTCTTTGAATTGTGTTTTAAATTTTCATCAATTATTCAAACTTTTTGAAGGTGAAAATAAGAATTCTTAATAGGAGATAATTCTAAAGAAATTCTTGCAAAAAGCCCGTCTAGCTCAGTCGGTAGAGCGCAAGGCTCTTAACCTTGTGGTCGTGGGTTCGAGCCCCACGGTGGGCGTTCTTTAAATGTTAGTGTTTTAATTTCCTCCACCATCAAACTGACAAAACGCAGGAGGAACTGCCATTCCCGAGGAAGAACGTACCCAGTACCAAAAACGAACCAATAATAGTGTTCAATATTTTCATGATATAACACCCATTTTGATCAATTACTTTTTTCGAGAGACGTTATACAGCAATATATCCATTTTGATCAATCGGATTTTCCGGACATATTATTAAGTAAAGACCTTTTTGATCAATCCTATTGGGTACTTGTAATGGCCGTTTATGCGGCGGCGGCATGTAAACGGGCTGCTTCTGAACAGTTCGGACTCAAATCCGTATCCCATTTCGCCCTTCTGAGACTTCTTCCAGTTGATTTCGATGGCCCTTCTTCCTCTTCTTTGACCCGAATCGATACCCGACAACTTTCTCAGCTGGTTCAATCTAACGGCAAACGCGTCTTCCTCGTTGACACCTTAGCCCTGGTAATCATATTCTTAGCTGCTTCAATCCAACTTTTTTATTTTATTTGAGAAATTTCTGTTAATTTTTCAGTTTTTCCGATTGATAGATCATACAATATTTATAGTTTTGGGATTTAATTTAAAATTAAATTTATTATCTTTAAATTATATCTAATGGGTATGTTCTTCTTGGGGTCAGGTACGGAGACTAGAAGCGCAAGGTGTTCCTTCCAAGCAAGCCGAGGCTATCACTTCATCCATCACCGAAGTGTTGAATGACACCTTGGAAAATGTGGCTCAATCCTTCGTTTCCAAAGCTGAAATGCAAAAGGTATCAACTTTTTTCCATTTTTGTTTATTTTTCTGAATCCTGTTTACCCAATTCTGTGTGTGTAATAATAGGTTTGTGTCAAATGTTGTTAATACTCCGTAGTGATTTTCTTGCGCTAACTTTGTTGCCTGCATTTGTGTCTAGATTGAGATGACTCAAGAAGCTAACTTGTCTAAATTCAAATCAGAAGTCACTAGTTCACAGGTACGCCCGTCTATTTGTCCTTGTTTTACATTCTTTATCGTATCGTAGCTCACAGGTACGCCAGTTGGCTGTTTGACGTACTGTGAAGCTTATGAGTAGTGGCTGCTGGCATGTTATTGCGCCATAATAAAACTTAAACTTCATGAACCAACAAGCAGCTTTTTACTTTTTATTTGTTTTCCCTTTCAGAGCTTAATATCTTTTTTTCTTAGAATATTTGCTTTTTTACACTTTATTATGCTTCCACATCTTCTTCCATTGTTTCATTTTTACTTCAAATTCAGTTTTTGTTGATGTTGCACCTTTACTTTCAAAAGTTATAAGGAGTTGGCGAAACAATTCTGTGTAATATTACACTTATGTGAAACCACGATAAAATATCACCGTTAGAGGGTCTTAGAAAACCTGGGTGGCTGGATGGGATGAGGTTGTTTCCCTTGAAGGACTAAGTTTCATGTTTGAGACATTTCTCATCATCTTGGTATTCTAACCGAATTAGAGACAATTTGGCTCATCCCACTGAGTTTATAGAATGCTGTAATGTTTCTGCATTTATTCTAAAAACTATTAAGAAGTACGTAAAGATAAAACCAGGTTTATATTGCTTGGTGGCTAAATGTGGTCCATCTATGTGTGAAATACATATGGAGGCTTACTGGCTTAGGGAGCATGCACTCACTTGTGATGCATTAAAATGCATTAACTGTTTGTCAAAGTTTTAATATATTATCTGCTTAAAGAATTTCCTTGCTGTAATGTCCTCAAGTATATCTCTCTATGTTGAACAGTTGTCCAAATAAACCATTAATACAACACATATCCTGCAGCGAAGGTGACATGTTTGCATTATGTTGAACTGATTCACGAGCACCTTCTCGGTATCTTAGATTCTTCTCTGCCCTCTTGGTTTTCCCCTGAATTGTATAATCATCATAATCATGAGTAAGCATTGAAAACTTGGAGGGTAAACTATTTACCTGCATAAAAAATATCATGGATAAACTATCACTAGGTATTTACGTTTTTGTACCACCTCTGATTATGATGCAGGGTCACCACTTTTCTATGTTGCAACATGAGACTGAAAAACTCAAGGGTGACATTGAAAAGATGCGCAGTGAATTGAGGTCTGTTATGCCATCTGAACTACTTATGATTGTATATGGAAATCCTTTTTTTTACTCTGAATTTTAGGATTTTGTCTACTCATGATATAGGTATGAAATTGACAAAGTCACTGCCGGGCAACGCTTGGATTTGAATCTTGAGAGAGGGTAAGATGCTAAGATGAATTTCCTCTTTGTTCACTGCAACCTGATGTCTAATTATGTAGTGTCTGCGCTAAGGCGATGCTTTCATTGGTTGTGTTGATTATTTTTGGTTTATATTGAGCTGGGTAAAAATTTCTATTGTAAGCTTAATGTTACAGTTGTTTACTGCAAGCAGGAGAATACGTGATGAGCTAGCCAATCAGGCCCAGGAAACTTCTAATCTCACTAACAAACTTGATCGAGTGAGTATGCTACTATGTAGAATATTCAAACTTTAGAAATTGAGAAGTGGCATTTTTTCCTATATTTTCACATTTATTTATCAAATGATTATGTCAGGAAATTCATGCACTGAGGGCTCAGGTTGAAGCAGCAAAATATGATGTGATAAAATACTGCATAGGTACCCTTGTATCTATTTCTGCTGTTGGTCTAGCTGTACTACGTATTTTGATGTAAGCTTGTTGCGTTTGCAAATTTATGGTGACTTACAGCCCATAGAAAAAAAAGTGGAAGTTATAGCATTCAGTTTACGTATATGTCATTGGTTGCTGAATGAGAAAGAAAGGGGAAAATTGTCGCATTCCAAATGTTATATCAGAATGTATTCAACTATACCGAGTAAAGATTGATTGTTTTTTTCTTTTAAATAAATTTATATTCTCCTCCCCTTTTCTGTATTTTCCTATTTGCCTATGGTCATTTTGGACTTAGACAAGGACAGTGAAGTGAGGGAAAAAAATTTGGGGAATCGATTTAGAAAAAATTCTTAAGAGGGTCCATTGCATAATTCAAATACCTTTTAGTGCAAGTTTGCAATCGCAGAAGTATTATTGCAAACGCACTTGCCATGACCCATGAATTATCTCCCATAAAGCGCTAAAACTATGCTAGAACACAGTTTTACATACTCCCAATAATTCAAAGCTCGATCAGATATATATAGCAATATGGCAAATATATTAGCTTTCTCCAAGCATCATTTAAATGGGACACTGTAAATGTGGATGCGGCACGGCGACAAGCTGAGTAGCTCTCTGAGAGCCGAGTCCAAACACATCATTAATCGTGTCAACATCGCTGGGCTTCATTCCATCAGGTAATTCCCACGTCAAACAATGAAGAAGGTGACCCACGACCATCTCAAGTGCATAATACCCGAGATGCATGGCCGGACAAGACCGTCGACCCAGCCCGAATGGTAAGAACTCAAAGTCCTTACCTATGAAGTCTGGTGCTCCCTCCAGAAACCTAGAGGGCTTGAAAGTATTCGGGTCAACCCATGTGTTCTTGTCACGCCCGATAGCCCACACGTTAATGAGAATGCGAGAATTGGCCGGAATGTAGTAGCCGGAGATGATTGGATCGGCAATGGTTGTGTGGGGGAGGAGAGTGATGGAAGGGTGGAGTGGAGGGTCTCTTTGAGAACGCATTTAAGGTAAATGAGCTTGTTCAAGCCATTTTGTTGGATATATTGTCTTTGAAAGCCTACTGTGTGGGTAAGTTCTTGTTGGGTCTTTTTCAGTTCCTCAGGGCTTCTCATTAGATCTGTCATTGTCCATTCTATAAAGCTAGCTACTGTTTCTGTTCCACCAAACATTATATCCTGAAACGGCTCAAACATAAGAATCACGATTT
The DNA here is from genome assembly GCA_014636745.2 of Centella asiatica. Classification (NCBI taxonomy): domain Eukaryota; kingdom Viridiplantae; phylum Streptophyta; class Magnoliopsida; order Apiales; family Apiaceae; genus Centella; species Centella asiatica. The sequence goes on from CM025785.1 coordinate 16,854,665, forward strand.
ATATTCCGAAATTGGTAGCATACCATTTAACTGCACCCAATTTTTAACTTCCATCATTTCGTATATTATCAGTGATATTAATCATAACAGTGAGCAAACATTATCCATCTATCACTCTGCTAGATAGATAACGTTTCGGGAAAGCCTAAATATCAACTTGCCTACATCGATGGGCTCACCAGCATTTGATGCAATAAACCGGACCGTATCGTTGACCTCTAGACGGACCGAGTTCCATGACTCGGCCCGTCTACGTCTAAAGACTTTAATGATGCAAATTTTCGCATCTGGCGCCAAAACGGGCCGTAGTTGGCAAAGGCCATGTCAGCACGATCATATATATTCGTATGAGAGGTAGTTCATTGCAATAGTGGTTGGGCGGTTGGTGAATGTAGTGTCTTGGGCTTGCAGGGCTTGGCGGGCCTTATCGGGACTGGATATCATCACTATGTGTTGGGGAGTTGGAAAAGGCCTCCGTACTGGCGAGCCCACGATGAGTTAATTTGTCCATCATCAGCATATTTCCGATAGCCGGCGGCCAGCCTCTCGGTCCGGGAGGATATGGTTTTATGATAACAACGAGAAAAATAATAGAGGAAGACTAATGAAGAGGAGTGCCGGAGTGCCATGAGGATAGCTTGTAAAGCTGGCCATGGAATGGATTGTTTGTTTCCATATAGTGTTGCAAATGTTTGAAGTGTGTGAAACAATTTGCAACCCAAATATTGCCACCCTTTATAGCCCATTTAGTTTAAATTGTAGGTTGAAAAGAGAAAAACGTATTGATATCTGTATTAATAATCCAAATAAATGTACGTGTACGAAATAATGTAATTATTGTAGGTAATCTAAAAATTATTGGTTCATTTTATGTAACTTTCTTTTTGTAGACTGATATTTTAAGTTATTGGAGACGGTATACTCCTGGAACGAATTGAATTCCTATATAACCAATATAATTTCGGCCCATTGGTGAGTAATTTGCCTAACAGGACTTGACTAATCAGTTAGAACCAAATTTGATGAAATAAATTTGAAGAATGACCTGACAATTGATAGTGTAGCAGCATGCCTAAATTTTATTCTTTTCTGTGCAAGTACGAGCACGTTATTTATACAGTTTTATTGTAATTTGTTTAAAACATATATTGTATTTATAAACATTCTGTTAATCTATGTTAAATATAAATACTTGAGTAAGAAATAGTTATGCAAATATTTATATTTATTAGAAATTTTTTGTTCATATTTATGAGTTTTTGGGTCTATTCATGTGAATTATTGATACTAAATTTTGTAACTATTATATTTATTTTAATCATGTGTTCGTTAGTGATTTTACTATTTGGTTTTAAATTTTGATGCTATCGTATTTTAGTTGCGTATCTATGATCTGTTTTTTTTTCGTGATGTAGTAATTGTTTTGAGGTTTAAATATTGAATTTTTTTAATTATGTATTGATTGTATAGTTGTGTTTGTTTTTATTTGTTGATAATTTTTTTCTTGTAATAGATGATAAATTCGATGATTTTTATTATATATTGTTTCAAGAGTTTGAACCCATAAACTCCATATTCAATTAAATTGCACTCCTTCTCAAAAATTAAATTGCACTCCTTCTCAAAACTAAGGATACAAAAATTACTTGTATAATTAGAATTGAAAAAAACATAAAGAAAAAATTTTGTGCCAATAAAAGATAAACCAAAAGTAATAATTAAATTACACTAACTCAACTAAATGAATCTAAGATAAAATTGTTTTTAAAGGTTTTATACATAACTATTGATATTTATTTTTTAGTTCAGGGATCAGAAGAAAGCACTAAGAGCATAATAGATATATCTTACGGAACATAAACAGTAATCCCCTTTCTTTACGGCCATCTGTTCACATCTGTACCCTAAAACTAATATTAAAGTATTGGAAGTTTTGAAGCGCGAAACACACTTTTTCCTCTCCGATTCGTGGGAAATCATCTTCTTCCCTCTCCATCCGCTCGTCTTTCTTATGCACCTTCTCATCAGAAATCATCCCAGTTCTTCTTGAACCATTCAGCTTAAACAGATTTGAATTTTCGGCCGATATTCAGGTAAGATTTCAATAAAAACAAAAAATTACATATGTAATTGTTAATAATTATTCTCTGTAAGTAACAATTGTGTTTGTTTCTACCCATTCTACTCTTTTCCATGATCACTTGCAATAGATTAGCGTATGTATGTATGTATGTAGGTTTGTGTGGGTGGTGTGTGTGTGTGTCTATATATATATATATATATGTACGTGTTATATCAAGCGAGACAATAAGAATAATTATAGGAAAAATAAATTGTTAAAAAGAAGGATAAAATATATGTAGATTTTTGTTTGAAACATGACAATTACATATTAATTTTAAAATATTATTGGAATACTTTCTATTTTGTCCTCCTCTTCTTTCTTTTCTCTTTTTGCCTGTTCTTCTGTATAATTTTTTAATTTTGCCCCTTTACTTATAGATATAGAATTTCTAAAAAAAAGTTTCATCCTTTCGAAGATTTCAAAAGAAAAAAGAGAGAATTTTTTTATTTTGTCCAAAAAAAGCGGCGAGCTCTAGAAAAATATATATTCTTTGTGGTCAGGTTATCGATTTCAAAATAAACCCACTTCAATTAAGATTTTATATTGACCTATATACTCTCAACGTTTGTTTCATGTATAATTATTAATTAATAAAATATAATTAATATTTATCGAATATTAGTTATAGAAGGACTGGTTGTTTGTTACAGAGGAACATTGAAATCATTAGCTCGAATTCATTAGAATCATCCATATCGGTACAGAGAAAGGTAACAGCCCTTTGAAACTTCACATCGTCTCTCTGCTTTGAGCCTCTTTCTTTTTTCTTTAACCTAAGTTGTAGATTAGCGTTTGCGGTGATATTTCATAATTAATTGAATACTTATAAAAAAATCATAATTTTTTAAAAATTATTTGACCATGTAATTCTCAATTAAAATACAATATTATTAATAACGGTATTCAATTTGCATATAAATAACTATTTTACTTTTGATAATGTAAGAAAAAGGAAGTGAAAAGTAGTTAGTTTTGGGATATTATTATTTTAATGCCCTAATCTATATATTAGGGATGCCGGTGGAGTTTAAAAAAGTAGAGATTTTGAAATAGGTAAAAAAGTGTAATTGAGTCCGTAATATAGGGGGTGTACTCAAAATTGAAAAAATCGAAAAAATCGACCAAGCCAAATAAAACTAAGCCCAAAAAAATCAAAACTAAACAGTAATGATTTGTAATCAAAGAAAACTGATATAAGATTGTCGGTTTTGATTTTAAGTTTTAAAAAATTGAAAACCGGCCGTTTCAAATTTAATAAAGGTAAGATTATATATATTTATATATAAATATATTATACTTTTATAGTTATTTTGTGTTATATCATTAATAACTTAAGTTTATAAAATTACAATAATATTTTTTTACTATCACTATTTGTTCTTTTATGTATATAGTAAACTCATATTAGTTATAATAAAAATTACAAAGTTTAAGTATAAATGAATATATAAGTATAGAAATTTTATACTAGTAATATTAAAATTATAATCATTATATAATCTTGTTAAAGCATAAGAAAAATTATGTTAAAATCAACTTATTACTATATAAAAACAAAAATTGAAAAAATCGAATAAAAATGATCGGTTTTGATTTTGTTTGTTTGAAAGTCGAAGTGTTTGGATTGATTAATTTTTTTTTTGGAGAAGATCAATTAAACCGATGGTTATGCACTCGTACTATAAAATACAAAATCTGGTATAAAATAAGAAATCTATTAAATGACAATAATGCCTTTCAATTTCATTATTAATCCCTCCTACGTTGAGGAGAAAGGTTTTGGTACAGTGATATGACACTTCACTTTAATGCCATCAGGAAGGAATTGAAGTATCACAACTTACAAAATATCTGCTGATTCACAAATTAATTTCTTGATTAAAGAAATTTTAATCTGCATGAAACCAATACGAATATAGAGCAAAAGATGGAATATTGTTATCGACTATAGTATCTGTCGTCTAATATTATATACCCTCTCTATTTATATTTACATGTATTTTTAGAAAAAAAAATATATTTTCTTTTACACATCACTTTTAAGTTCCAATGAAATATTAATAACTTAAATTTATGTATTACCCTTAAATTTAATATTAATTTATTTGTCTTTTATTGTTTTCAATAAACTTTCAACGGATAATATTAATTTTTTACACATTTTTTAGTCAATTGAACATAAAATTAATGCACTTTTTATTAAATATGTTTTTTTCTAAAACGATATGTAAAAGAGAATGGAGGGAGTATGTGAAAAAGAAGGTAAACGATTTTGTATATACAAAATTTAAATTTTCTAAATTTACATATGAAAATGTAAAAAGATTGTGCTGGCCTATTGGGCATACACAAAATATTTTCTTCCACATATGTACCAAGTTTTTTTTTTTGGGTCAAAAATACATTTTATTTATAAATACATAGGTATATTTCTAAAGAGAGGATGGTTTTACTATAACAAATTATACTTCATCGATGTATCAGGTTTTTAGAGATTGCCATGTATGATTCTAATTACTTAATGTAGGGGGGAGAAATAAAATATATCTTTTTGATGTGTTAAATCTTTAAACCCTTGTGATGGAGAATACGTAGTATAGATTGTAGCAATATATCTCGATCTATTTGGAGAAGAAACCAATGTAAGAATGGTATCCTGGCCTTCTAGACAGATCACATGCGTGCCTTCTATATTTAGTCATAGCAATACACTCCTCCATCAGTCATGTTTACCTCGTTCAGTTTGGAGCACAGTACTTAAGAAGCTCATCAAGTATCAAGATTCAATGTGGCATTTTATCGAACACTTGGTGAGCAATCAAAATTAGAGACTAATATCATTGAGTGCAACTCGTCGTACTGCGTATACGCGTATCGTTTCCTGCTCCACGGAATACAAATAAACTCATCCAATATCCACTATGATTATAAGATTCCTCCATAAGTAAAAACAGATTCATCAACACATAATAACTTTAAAACACTTAACTAAAATAAACAATTTTGTAAAATATGCATGGCAAAACTACCAAAATTGTCTTCAAATTGGTCCTTCTTCATATAAGATAAAAAACATAATTGAAACTAATACACTATGTCAAATCAATGGAGGCAACATCAAAAATTAAACGAATAAATTAAAGAAAAAAAATTAGAGAAAAATGAATACGGGGTCAGTTTGGAATACCAATTTGTTCCAAAAAAAATATATATACATGAACTCATTTCAATAGATTTTTTACATTGGCCCATACATTTTCAGTGTGTTCACGTATAATATTATTTAATAAAATATAATTGATATTTATCAAATTATTATTAATAATATAACATACATCTCAATAAAATAGTATATGGACCATCTTAATATGTTTACTTATTGTAGAAGGACCGAGTAGAAACCACAAACAAAAATACACGGATCAAGGTAAAAACTAAAATGTACAACAACTAAATTGAAACTAAAACAATAATACAAAGTGCATTTTAATATTTATATCCCACCTGTTATATATACAAGTCAAATGTTATATAAAAGAAATGTAATGGATATTTTTGAGAAAAAGGAGAAGGATAGAAGGCAAAGATATAAGAAAAGAAGAGTATAGTATGAACAGTATCTTGCTTTTGTTATAACATATCAACTTACCGGAGAAAGAATGCTTGAAACTGTAGTCAATTTTGCGGAGCGAAGGAATTAATATTATGAATGAATAAAAAACAATTCTATTACATGTCTGCTAACTAGTTTTTTTCATGCGATTTTCTATTGTTCTCAACTTCTCTATTATTTAATTTTTAGTGTATTAGTTTATTCACTCTTTTTACTCGAGTCCATCTGCAAATTTCTCGATCAGTTAATCTATCTGATAAAGAATTTGCTTCTCAGTAAACGTAAGAGAAATATCATACATAGACAAAGTGAATATGTTGCAGTTACATTTAACTTTAAGAGTAAACGGACACAAGAATTACGTAGTTTTAATAATATTAAAAAATAAAAAGGTAAATCACAATATATAATAGAGTGAATATATTGCAGCCAATCAGCCACATCTACGGGTATCTTGGTGAAAGAAATATAAGAGGGTCTACCAATTATTCAGATGATGTAGATTCTTTGATTTTAAGTTTTTAGCAATTGAAATTTAAACTACGGAGTATTAAAATTGAATCAAATTTTGAATATTAATGTGAATACGTTGTATATCATTAAATTGTATGAAAATTACTAATCAATATATGTAAAATTGTATAGGAATAAATATATTTAGGATTATAAAATTCGTTAAGAAAAATTAGGCGAACATGGTCATGGTGTGGAGCCAAGTCCAAAACAGAAAACCTATAAATGCATATAGGACTAAAAACAATTAGGCATCAATACCAAATTTGACCATATAAATTAAAGAAAGTACTTTGTAAATGAAAATAATGGATAATTTTGAAGAAATTTGTTATACAACGCGCGAATATTGAATATCCTGTATATTGAATATATAGAGTAAAACCCGAAGCACAAATAAATAGTACTCCAATTAAAATTTATCTCGTGTCAAATCTTTAATTTCAAGGATTTTAAATATTGTAATGAATTTGTATATAAATGGTTTTGGCTATGGTCGTATATAAATTAAACGCATCAAGTGCAATAAACGTTTGGCATATGAAACTCGCCCGATTAATCATTTTCCTGCTGAAGATTGTCATATTTTCATTTTAAGTTATGCTTAGACTTTAGCATAACTTGAATAGTTCATTATTTGTTCTTGGTGTATTAATTACACTTCAATAACTGAAGTCCGTTTAGCTTCAGTCATCAAGTATTAATAATATTCGGATTAATTTTAATCAAATTAAGTTCATTTTAGCCTGTTCTTGATTACCAACGAGTTTGAGTTACGAGTTGGTAACTTTGTTCCAAATTTTTAATAAGACTTGAATATAATATCTATAATTTTACGAAATTCAAATACCATATGTGATGACCCTAGATTAGGGATTTAATATTTCCGAATTAAGTTATCAAATATATTTATGGTGGTAGGGATGAACATATGGATTGACCGGTCCGGACAGTACCAATCTGTGAAAAGACTAACGTTGACTAGTACGGTTCTACGTCAATCCTAGGTCGGCCTCAGTTTCCTTTTATTTTGTACATCAATTAAACTTTTAAAAAAAATAAAATATTAAAATCTATTTTTTTAAAAAAATTGACCAATTATTATAATTATAATTATGACAAACTAATTCTTTATACAAATTTTAAATTAAAAAAATGTAGAAAACTATAGAATTATTTCATTCTTATAAAATTTTCAAAATTGAAGGAAAACTTAAAATATATCTAAATTATTGAGTAAGGATAAAAAAAACAAACAATAAATTATAAGTCTATTATATGAAAATTTTAGCAAATGCGTAATAATTACATTAGTACAAATGATTACATTTAAATTTGTTGATAAATGATTATTGTTTTTATTCTTTAACTTTGAGTCTTATCTTCAATTTCAAATTTGTCTTTGACTTTTGATATTTCGACGTTTCAGAGATTCATGCAATAGAAATTTTATCTATTTCATATTATTCATATTCGATCTCGAGATCATCCGTACTCTTTTCTGAATCAATTATATCTTGTATTTTTCTTTGAGCCACAAGATGATATTTATAACATATGAATATTTCAAGTGACTTGGGATTACATATTTGAATCAATAATACACATATTAATATTTCATGTTTGATTTAGATTACATATATAAATAATAAGTTTTTTTTTATGAAATTTGTGTTAGACTTATCTGGTCTTAGTGTCAATCCAGTCCCGGTACTGGTATTGGTCCAATCTTGATCTTGGACTAGTTTTTATATAAGTTAATAAAAACAAACTTTCAACTTAATATTACAGACTATTAAAATTATATGGATCGATCTTAAATCAGACCAATTTTTTTTAAACAAATCATAAATTCGTCTCAATTCAGACTATTTTCTGGTCCTTTTGTACATCCCTCGTTGAAGGTATGTTTAAATATTTGTGTGCAACAATGTGTGATCTTATTCTAAAAGTTATGTGTGTTTTGAGTTTTTATGTTTTCAAATGTAAGAGTAGTATGTAATCATTCAATTTAAGTCGATACAACTGTAAGTTTGTTAAATATTTTAGAGTTTCTTTTTACTAAAAGCAAATAATAATAGCGCTCGGCGGCTACATCTTCGGTCTGCTTGATACCTAAAGTTAGTACCATAATAATTAATGACATTTATTATCTCAAAACTTTGAAACAAATCGTATCAAATATACTGCCTTTTTTTTCTTTTTTGTTTTTGTTCCAAAGTTTAAATTTGGAGAGATTTTTCAATTCCGAATTAAACATGCCACCGACTTTTTTGAAGATTTATAGTGATCGAACTCTCAACCTAATAGGAACACTTGATAAACTTCCGTTTACCGTTGGCTTATACCCCTTTGTTTCGCATAAAAGTTCAATATGACAGAACTTTAGGCATTTACGTTCCTATTTATATTTATTATTTAAAGATAAAGTATAATATTTGAATCCATATCATACACTTCAAAAACAATATTGCATTTTAATCCATATCATACATTCCAAAAATATAATTTAATTCAAAATTTTGATAAACCTTAAAATCCATATCATATGTTCTAAAAATAATATTCCCTCTGTCCAAATTTATATGTCATCTTAGAAATCTACACACTTAGCAAATGGTGTTAATACTACAATTTTGCAATAAATGTTAATGTAAAACTACTTATTTACCATTTTTTATAATAAATTTGAAAAATTATCTAAGTTCTCATTGGATATTGTGTGCGATAAATATATCTGAAGAAATAAAAATATCAAATAAGATATATAAATAGGCATGAGAACGGGATGAATATGAGACGAGAGAGCTGTTCTCAAACTCTACCCATTAAAAATGCATAGTTGCTCAAACTCGCTCCGGCCCTATCTCATCAATGTATATACCAAACCCGTTCCGACTTCGCTCCATTACCGCGAATAATATATTTAAATTTAATATTTTTCTTTTTTCTTTTTTTAAAAGTATTTTTCTCATATAAAGTCTTGTACAATCATTGTAAATTATGTTTTATATATAAACGAGATAAAGTCGAAATTAAATTGAGTGAGAACATAAATCTCATATCTTATTTTAACCTTATAGAGTTTAAATAATCGAATTTTATTATAGTCAAACTTGAACGAAGTATTAATAGATTCAAGTGAAATTAATATTATTATATATAAAATTGAACGGAATGATTATTGCATTTTACTTGGAATCGAGATAGTAGCGCTCCGTATCAAATTATTCTCAAAACGCCAATTTAATTTGAAATTCGAAAAAGGACCGCCAACTTTATTCATTGACGTTGAAAGATTGTTAAATTGGGTGAAAGTCGCACCTCACAAGAAAAACAAGAATTTCGTAAAATTTTAAATGCACAAGACTTCCAGAGTGGGCACAAACCCATATGGTAATAGCTAGGGGTATGTGCGGGGGGAAGGAACCATCAAAACAAATATCCGAATTAACTTATTAAGTCAAATGGCATGCCGAGAGAGAGAGAGGGCGCCATGCCATGCCATGTGGTACTTAGCGTAGATGGAGTACACAAATGTCTGCAGGCTGCACAAAATCTATATGTGGATTTCTTTTAATACTCCACTAGTTTTCTAAAGATATTCACAACAATTTTTTGTGGTCAATTTGCTATTTGTCATACCCTCTCAATTTTACTCAAAACGTTTTTTTTGACAAACTCAAAAGGCCAAACGAAAAAGAAAAAGGTATACAGGAATCTTCACTTTAGAATTATGGTCCAGTGGAGATAACCAATTGAACACCCACTTATGGCCTTATTAACCAAGAGAGTAGCTTCAAACGTCTATATACCATGCAACTTTTATTTCCTTCTGTCATCTTTTTGGGTACCATATTGGGGTTTAAAGGTTTTGTTGCTAAAATTTGAAAACTTCAAATTTAGATTGTCACAGGTTAAATAAACTTCTGCATATTTGACCATTCTAAAGTTGTTTTTTTTTGGATACTAGAGGGGCATAAGCTCTGGCTTAAATTCAAATAATTTATCACTTATGTTATTAGTCCTATCTAATTTCAATATAATCGAGAAGTTCTCCTAATATCTTTTACAAAATTATAACTTATTTATAATGAATAATATAAACTTATTTACAGTGAATATCATTGTTTAACGTGAGATACGAGAGACATGTACGAATCAAATTATTGACCATCAAGCATTGAACGAGGAAAAATCAAAACCAAAAAAAAAATCTCATTTTTAGAATGCGGAGTATCATTTTTGCTGCAACTTTTACTCTCCGATTTAGCCACAGCAATTAACTCAACCAAATTGTTGATTAATACTAATTCCTTTCCAAGTACACAAATATCCTCAACTAATAAACTGAGAATGATTAAAAAAAATAAAAATTAGAAGTACTAGGACATCAAAGTCTCTCCTAATTAGCAAAATTAAAAGTAAGAGTACATCAGAGTCTCTCCTAATAAACTTATGCTCCTAATTCAAGAACCTACTTCCAAACCGTGTTTACTACCGGTCGGAGTTTCTCTAGTTCTATAATCTATATCGGTTTTCTCACTACATTGAGTAAACTTTACCTTAAAAACTTTGAACCGGCGGAGCAAAACCGTCTTCATCCTCCTTCTTCCGCCGCATTTCCAACACTTTCCGGTGATTGTTGGAGTGAATTTCGCTCGAGAACGTCGGGCTGCAAGCGGGTCTGTATTCAGGTAGGAGTCGACCCGACTTGTACCGGACACCGCACGCATTACAGAGCGTTTTGGCACCGAGCGGACCGGCTCGCCACTGTGGGGTCTTCTGCACGAGACAATGGCTGCACCGGCGAGGCTGGGCCCCGCCGCCGCCGCTTCCTCCAACCGTCGGGTCGGTGGAAGGCTTCACCTTCTTTTTCTTAGCCGGCGGTTTTCTCGAGAACGACTCGGCGGAGTGACCGAAGTCGTTGAACATCATCCAAGGCCTTAAAGGGGACGACGTCGACGTCGTAAAAGACGAAGAAGACGACGAGGAGGCGGACGAGTCGGTGAGCGAGTTCGACCCGAGTGACCAAACTCGGACGCCACTCCTCAGTCGTTTACTCCTCGCGGCCTTGGTTTGAAAAGGGGTTGTTAGAATGTCTTTCTGACTTTCCGGGTCGGAATGAATCCCGGAGGTCTTTTCCGGCAAGTTTCCGGCTGGTACCGTTAAAGAGTAGCTAGAAGTAGAATCATCCACAAAATTAGACAACCATTCCAAGTGCGCCAACTCATCCACCTGCAAAAATTGTTCCAAATTTTCTCAATTCACAGTTTTAAGATAAACAATTGCACGCATTTCGAGGCAGAGAATAACAGACTGGTTGTTTACCGGGACACAGAGCTCAGTATCAGGGAGAGACCCAGAAGGATGTTTGACATTTTCTTCGGAGAGATAATGAGTATTGTTCGGTTCATCTGCTAGCAGAAATGATTTATGTTCAGCATAAACTCCTCCTTCTTCGAGTACTTGGTCCGCTTTGGAGAAGTCGAGGAGGTCATCCACAAATAAATCGTCGGCAGAAATACCGTCCGAAGCGACATTAAGGTTATTGCCGTCGACAATCCATAAATCCTCGACAAAAGCATGTTGGTTGGTGGGCTTCAACGAAATCTCCGGCACAATAAAGCTGTTTTTCAACGCCCCTTTAACGCATTCCATGTTTTCTTAATTTGTTGAACCTAACAAATGAGTAAATTAACCACTCCAGAGCAATTAGTAACAATACATAGATAAACGCAAAAGCTAGAATTAAGAAAAAAACAAACGGAAACTAATTTATATGGTTCACCTGAAGAAGAAAAGGGGAGGAAAATATGAACAAGATGAGAAAGAGAAGTGGGTGAGGGTGAGGATATTTGGGGGGGAAAGAAAAGAGGATGATGATGGTGGTGTTTCGAGTGTGTTTGGTTAAGCAATGAATGAGAAATTGGCTTTTATTAAGGCTTCCTCGAATTACCCTTTTCAAAATATTCTAATTTAAAAAATTAAATAAAAAAATAAAAAGTGGACTGATTATTCTTCTTTTTTTTTTTCTTGTTTCTCTCTTCAGTTTTCATGCTTTCATATTTCACCGCCTTAATTTATTTCTGTATGTCTTCAGCGGTTTGATGAGTTTGGATTTTGTAAAAATGTAGAATATCTGCTGCCATACGTTAGCAAGATTTAAAAGTTAAAACGACACCCTTTTAAGGCTTTAACTCTTCCTCCAAAACAAAAAGGCACAACCGCATAAATAAATACTCCATAAATAAAGAAAATAGTACAAAATGCCATCTCTCTCTTAAGTGTCACTCACTCATAACGTTGTCATATGTTTTCTAAATTCTCAAAAAAAATTTAAAAAAAAATGAAAGAAAACATCTAAAAGAACGGAATATCGAAAGAAGATTTAGACTTTTTTATGTGCCATTTCTTGAAATCCTAAATAAAACCCTACATAGACGTATTATATGGTATATATTAAATATTTTCTGCACAATATCTGAATAGATGATAGACAATTTAAGCAGTAAAGCAAATTTGTAAATTAGAATCAATCCGAGTTAAGCAAAAGTATTAATAAAAGTCAATTGAAAATTAATCAAATTATCCCAAAAACATTACAACATCATTCCTATCTCACAGAAAAATTGATCCAAAATGTTTACCGTTCTATGTTAAGTGTAAGTATCTTGGTATAAGTATGTGTTGTTGATCTTGATATATACTAAATTATATTTAAAGACCTCATTTTAATAAAAAAAAAATTATATGTTTAAAGGTTTTACGTATAAATTTATCTCTCAAATTTAAAATGTAAATTTGATTTGTTTCTACTACAAGTATGGGGATTTTCTACTTTCGCTTTCTTTTTCTCTTTATGTATTATTGTATCAGTTTTCTTTTAAGGCTGTCAATAATGCCTTCATTCGCTTGTTAACGTTTGACTAATAGATATATTATATGATATTAAAAACAATTATTGCCAAATACTACGTAATTATTTGTTCAGAATACTATGTAAAACGATACAAAGACTAGGAAGAAAATTATACTAGTAGTACTTTTTATACATTATGATAGAATACATAATTTAGAATGTAAAGATTTAAGATATGTGATTTGTATATAATTAACTTCCAAAATGATAGCTTGACTAAAGGAATCAGCGAAGAATTGAAAATGACAATATATAGATAGGTCAAACAAAGAAAACACATATCATGAGAATTAATGATACTTTTGTTATAAGTTTGCAACCAATAATTAGTCAAATTTAGAGACAAATATAATTATAGTCCTACTTTGATGTATTTTTGTTATAAGTATATTACATGTAATATAATATTTTAGACACAAAAATTATATTTTATTTTTTAAAAATAATTTTTTTGTGCCATGTAATATAATTTTTTATTTGAAAATTTGTAAAAATAATTTAATTATAGAAAAAGGTAAAAATTAATATTCTAAATAAATTAATTTTATTACATAAGAATTGTATTTGGTTGCAAAGTAAATTCTAATTAAAGAAAGATAAGTCCAAATTGAACCAAATTGAATAAAATTAGAAAATTTATAAGGATAAAATCCTTAATTGGCTTTTTATATTCTTAGAAAGATAAAAAGATTTATATATAATATTAAAGACACCAACAAATTATATAAGCAAAAATATATTTATTAGTTTGCACGGATCGAGTGTTGATTATAAAGTAGCATTATTATGAATCAATGTTTACTCTTCCTCTTTTCAATTAATTTACTTTCCAGGATCATGGTTGTGGGAAAAAAATGTACGATTTAATCTAAAGTACGTTAATGATATATTTAATACCATTTGACAAAAAAGAATGTATCATTCAATCTAAAGTTGATGATTAATACCATCTAGTTGATCCTTTACAAATCTTATAGTCATGTTAATAAGTATATACTCGACAATTAAGTTCATAAATAATATATTTACTTATTTAATAATTATTAATTATTTATGTATGACTAATTTAACTTCTTATTTGTCAAATCTAGTAACAAATATCAAATGAACAATTACTATACACCGATATGCTTGTGAATATGAGTTAAAATCAATATAAAAAATTTACATGTATCTCTAACCACAGACTATCCGATTGAAATTGAGCACCAAACTCTTAAAGGGGAAATAAAAAGTTAGTTAGTGAAGGTGAAAACAACAAAAAGGTTGTAACCCCGTGGAGGGAATGAAGTGGTCTACTTCATAATGATAATTCATATGTATATAGGGAGACAAGACAAGGCAAGGCATGCCGTGGAAGCAAAGTGTGCAAAAGGGAGTGAATAAATACAAATACTCCTCCACAAAACACAACCCAATACCAGCTTTTGTCCCAATCCTACCCCCCCCCCCCCCCCCACCCCACCCCTCACCCACCAAAACCCCACAAATATCTTATCGTATTGTATTATCCTCCCATCTCCTTCCCTCTTTAGCCTACGCCACCCCTTCTATTTCTCACAGTTCATTACGAATCCAAGTACAATTTGTCGCATAATTTATTTTAGATTTCGATTTGTATCTTATATTTAAATTTGAATAAAACGTATTGTATATTAAGTTTCAATCAACTAAAAATACACCACATATTTATAATTAAAATTACTTGAAACACAGAATTGAGGTGTTATTTGTTGTTAAAAATGAAATATGGACTGTAATTTGTTCATACATAAGATTAGGATACAAATCATATTGAAATTTAGAATAATGTTCGGGTGTAAGTTTTACTTCACTCTTTATTTTCAAATATTTTTTCTAAGGGAATTTGAACAAAATTGCCATTTTATATTTAAATAATCTCTCTTACAAATATATGTCTATAAGTGAACGAGTGTAGATGATGTATTATTAGTAAATTCATCTTAAACGAAGTTGAGGTATGAGTTAAAAAAGTTAAGTTTCGTTTGGCTCATGTAAACAAATGAAAATTTGTATTAAATTTTAGGAGACTATTTTATAATCGCAAACCTCAAAAGATATTTTCTGATAGCATGAAATTTTAGATTATTGGAGACTTTTATTTTAAGATTACAATATATAAAATTTTTCTTAGAGTTGTTACGTATAACAAAATTTGAAATAATCGAAGCTTATAATTTGAACTAATTTAACTAAAAATCAATATAAATTACTGACTAGGACTCATATTAAATTGAATTAAACATAAATTTTTTGTCGAATTTTATCGTTTATTGTTTTATTAATTAGTAAAAAAATCTATCCAGTCAATGTAAAAGGCTAGTTAGTAAAACCACTTGTAACCGATTAAAAAAAAAGAAGAAGAATAAGAAAAAAGAATTGGAAAAAAAAAAAACTACTGCCTACACACCCAAAAAAAAAACACTTTCACGTATAGAATTCACATTGTATGGTTAAATTTTTTACACCATATATATCAAAGGCTATACAATTATAAATTTCATATAAAAGTACTTATAAAAATATCAATATATTTTGATATCAATCCATGGCTTTTGGATTGGAATTTGGTTTTAGTAATATTATTCATTTTTCTTTTGCCAAGAGAAATATCAAGCAATAATTAAAAAGTTATCAGCCAGTTTTGTGCTTCGATGTCAATCCTTTAATATAGTTTTCATACATTTCTTACAGGATGTTTGATGTTTTGAGAGAAATTCTTGGATATCAAAGAGTACATAGTTAATTTAAATTGATAATTAAATACAATTTTAAATTATAATATTATTCTTTTGCTAATTAGTCAACGGCGTCTCTTTTTCAATTAACCTACAGATTATCTAATAGTAAATAATAGTAATAGTGTAAACATCTTGATTCATAATGTCAACTAAAATGAGATTTCAAAAATATTATAAAATGACTAATATAATGAACGAGAGAGAGAGTACTATACTAGGCTTTTCTATTATCAACGGGAAAACGCAAATAATGCCAGCTATATATCCCAATATTTTAATATCTGTTGATTATTTATTAAAATAAATTGTTTATATCAATATTTGGATCATATATTTTCAAAAACCTTGGCAACATACTTAACTTGATGGTTAAATATGCAGGCTCTATTTTAGTTAAACTTGATATTTTATGTGAGTCAAATTTGAATAACCTGTTATTTAACTTGACTCGATTTATTTATATTTTATATAATATAATTGATTTGTTTTGCAAAAAAACTTATTTTTAAAAGAAAAAAAATCTAGCATATATAACCAAATACAAATTATATAATATCTAACCAAAATTTCATATCCAAATACAGTAAATTCGATTGATTTTAATTGTAAATGCTTAACATTAAAACTATATAAAATTTCTAGAACAATTTTTTTGTAGTTTGAAATCTCATTAAAGACATATAATAAAAGTATTAAATTGTAAGAATGTATTATATAAAAGAATGACATTAAATAAGTATATTTTTTGGTTACTGAAGGAGTACATATGGATTTAACCAAAAAAGAAAAGAAAAAAAAGGAGTACATATAGTTATTATTATAAAATATGTCTAAATATGTAAAATATTAAGAGTTAGTTTATTAGGAAGAAACGCATCTCTGATTCTATTTCTGAAAACGGATTAAAAATTTAAAGGCCGGCGCTCAAAGTCGTTTTCGGGGCCGCTCCATAAGATTTTTTATTTGACGTGGCAGGTGATTGACGGCCATCCACAAACTTCACATATCTCAAGGATAGTGTTATTCTTCTCGTTTTAAAATGCATCTCGTTTATTTTTTTTATATGTATTTTAGATAAAATTTAATGTATATATTAAATATTTTATTTTTTAAAAATAAAAAATGAAAACCAAAAATATTTTTAATAAAAATTGATGTAATATAAAAAATTATTTATATAAAAATTTAGACGTTATACATTTTCTAACGAAGGTAGCATTATTTATTTAAAATTCCACTCCCTTTATATTTAAAATTTTGAATGTTTAAATTTCAAAAAATAATACTCTGAAATGAATGACTACTAGGATTTGGCGCTTTTCTAGTCAACCGGCGGTGCACCGTGGTAACTGGAGCCCACTCGTTAGTCATTAGAGTGCCCGTCGTGACTAAAATGAGCTCGGTCGGTAATACTCCCCTTGTTTCCCGTGAATTGTTTTTTTTAATTTTTTAGTTGAATTATTTATCTACATTTTAATTTTTTTTTATTTTTTATTCTTGAACAACTAATAATACTTGATAAATGTGATAGTAATACTGGTATACTATTATTATTAGTTGGTGGTATAATATACATTAAATGTATTTCTAAGTTTAAGTAAAAGGGGAAGAAACAACAAAAATAAAATAAAATGGAAGGGGTACATATTTTGATACAGTTATGGATCCTAAACTTAAATTCACATATTTGATGAATTTCTATTTTTTGTACATTTAAGGAATTGCTAACTATTATAATGAAAAAAGGGGAGAATTTGAATCTTAATTAATGACCATTAGAGAATGATGAGATTTTACTAATGGAGCCAATTTTAACCTCATATATTTAATGAATTTCACTTTACATAAATTCATGTTAAAACTATGAACTATATATTAATGTTTCATCAAACAAATACATATGATATTTTAGAGTTTTAAAAAACATTTAAATTATAACTTACTCCCTGTATTTTATAATAAGCGGCATCCTAATTACTTGCTTATATATTAAGAAAATAAAAATTTATGTTAAAAATTTGATAATTTAATATTTTTATTTTTTATTAAAATCATACAAAAGATGAGAGAATTAGGTAAAATAAGAGAGCGTGACACAAATAAAACTGATGAGAATATAATTATCTTAACTACTCTAAAATAGTTTAAGAAATACAAGTGATATAACATCGGTTATGATAAATAAGAAAAAGTAAAACTTTAAAATGTCATTTACTATAAGATGGGGGAGTAAGTGTTATGAAATGACCCATTTGGTGATGGTCGGAATGGGCACAGATAGAGGCATGTAAGGGCAAGTGGGGTTTATTGACCCCGCATTAATTTTTTTATTTTTTTACTGAGATGATATAGTATGCATATTTGGTATATATCTACTGCTCCACTAGTGTTTCGGAAGAATACTTATCTAATTTTGACCCCACTGGAACAAAGTAATAAACAAAAGGAGTTTTTCGGTCTTCCAAACCACGAGTCTGTCACATTATATATTTAAACATATGATATATCTTTTAATATTATATGATTTTTTTAATTTTTAGAATTATTTTTGAACATTCAAGCTCTTAACCTCACAAGTATTTATTTACGTGTCTGTCATTAGGATCGGGCTGCTCTAGCTGAAATAGACAGGTAAGGGCACATATAATTTGAAAGATTTGTACAAGGAGTATCATTGGCGATAACGAGAATTGCTCCTGAAACTTTCTGACGTGAGAGCGTCAATAAGAGTGGAGAGCTCTGATGAGCTAAATAGAGTGTGTAGAGAGAGTATAAAGAGTATGAGAAAAGTGTACTTGGAATATTTATAATGTTAAGCAACGTGATTTTCAATTATTTCTTTAATTAAAATTAAAAAAACGAAGGAAAAATATAATTCTAGGCACTTTTTCGTTAACTCTTTATCACCGTTCTAACGTCTAATCGCTATACCACGATAAAACTAGCTATACCACGCTCAGGATCCTAACAAGTTCATCCCAAACTTGGTTTGCTCTGCTTTCAGAACCCTTTGCTTTGCTATACCTTGCATATGCTTTTACTCAAAATATTCTTTAGGCAACATCCGGCTATGAGTCAGGAACGGTAATAAGGCTGACATTCGACTAAAAGCTATGACGTTCTATCGGGGCAAACGTTTAGGCCTAATCCGTTGTCAATTAAGACCAAAGGGACAATTATTGATACGTTCATTTCGACCTTATGAATGATGTGAATATTATTTTAAGGGTAAAGTCAAGCCAAACGTCCTCCCATTGGCTGAATTCGGCGACATAGAGGTAATTTAGGAGGCACCACATGTCGACCTACGTGCAATGTCGTCTTGCATATCTTTGTTTGATAGTAATTGATGTAACAAAGATGGTGTTAGGGAGATCTTTTGTGACCAACTAGTCAAATCGGAGAACTTGGATCGTATTGGTGGCGGAGCAAGTTAAGCCATAAATGAGTCGACCGAAAAGGCCAAAAAATTCACCCCGTCATTAAGTTTGAAGACCATATTTAATTTACGACATAATCGTTTCGGAGTTCTAAGGTTATACTTCATGTGTCTTATCGATTAGATATTTTTGTTAGTAAATTTCAATATTAAAAAAATATTTAATTGATGAGACTAATGGAACACGTGCGCATATAATCAATTTATTGAAACATCAATATTTTAATTAGGTAAAATCATAAATTATCAAGAACAAATTTAAACACAACATTTTTAATATTAAACTTCTTGGTTGTTACCCTATAGTAGTAGACTAGTAGGCAAGAGTAGGAATAAAAATTACATTAAGGAAAGTGCTGATCGATCGACTGGCGCAATAACGACGAGATATAAACATTGTGCGGCCTAGTACTCCGTAATACTAATTTTTGTTTGTTGGTTTGGCAAAATTTACTGTGTTTGTCATTGTTTTCTACGAACTAACAATATCATTCACCTTTCCGTTTTGGTCTATTCTAAGTATGCTTCCACTTTATTAATGCAATCAAATCACGAGTAGCTAGAATCTCTTCTTTATTTTTTTCTCTCTACAAAATCCTAGATTTCATTTACTATTGTTCAGATCTCTGAAGAGTTTTCTCTACCTCTCTCCTAAATTTTTTTATTTTTTGATATTTAGTTTTATTAATAAAGTTTTTTTTTGTGAGATTAATTTTTTACTTTTTTGAGAGTATTTTCTTCAAATTCAAATAATTCATCATTTATAATTGTGAGACTCTTTTCTCCGATTTCATGGGATCCCTTTCTCCGATTTGGATTCTTCCAATATCGCAAGATTGTTTCATATAAGAATTTGAAGTTTGAGATTTAATTAACTTTTGAAAACTTTACGGGTTTTTGAAAGAACATATGTATCTATTTCTTGTTTCGGCCGATTGTCTTTTTTGGTAAATCAAAACATGTCTTCTGTAATTATGGTTTTGAGATTGAACATATGTTTCATTAATTTATTTATGAGATGATATATTATGTCTTAAATTTTTTTATTTTAATTTTTTATGAATGTAATGTAATCAAACTCTGTATGTTTTGGAAAGATTTATCATTTTTTTTCTTTGTTTGTTTTATTAAATGAAAGCAGTTTGAATTATAAAAAAAAGATGGTATCCTTCCACTTTTATAAGTTTTGTGCCACTAGTTGAAGCCTTGCACTGATCATCAACAATTCCTTGAAATTCATTACCAGATTCCAGAATTCGTTACGATAAAAAAGCGTACAGTATATTCTCTCTCCCTCTCCCCCGCCCCACACCAACGCACTCACATAATAATATTACCATCACACTAATTATCCTAAAAGATTATACACTCCCGATTATAATGTTATACCTGAACCACCACAGTATTAAGAAATTGACAAATTTATAAATGAATCTTGATATCATAAAAAATAAAAGGGGTAACTTGTAAAAACAACATGTTTGTTCAATTTTTAAAAAAACACTTACAAAGTCAACTGTATGTATATATGTTCGCTATAAACGTGAATACATGACAATAACTTTTTAATGAATATATAACTAATGATTATTATCTGAAACCAATAAATCAGCATGGACAATTTCCTTTTCTTTTAACGACCAGGATTTTAAACCACCGTCTTTTTTTGTTTTTTCCCTCGTGACTTTGTGAGTACTGCCATTGTTTTTCTTTTAAATGAGTAATTTAGTTCAAATTATTGTTCCGGGAAAAATTATAAGCACTCTGTTCTACTAGCTCCCTCCTCCCTTTTCTTATTTCCCATCTTCCTCTCTATTATTTCTATTTTCATTTTTCATTCTCTCTCCCTTTTTAATTTTCCTTTCTTTCGGTTTTTTCCCGCTTTCATATTTCTTTCATGATTTTTTTTTTATTGTTTCTCATTTTACCGTTTCATCTGAAATCATCAATGGCGATGATAATTTATTTGAGATAAATGTGTTACTTATATCGATGTTGATAGAAAATGTTGAACATTAATGATATTGAATGAGTAAATCATCCATTATTGAAATCACCACATACAAGTTGTAAACTGTCTCAATAATTTAGAATTTATTCATATAGTCGATTTTTTGTGATAACTCATACAGCACTAGTGTTATAATACAGGCAAATTGAGTGTTTTTGAGGCCTTGTTTACTAAGAACAGGCACTGAGATTCGTGGATTCAATTTAATTAATTTTTTATATAAGATCGAGGGAATTACCAAAATACAGTAGAGAAATAATCAAGGGGAAAAAAGAGAAGAAATGGAAAGGTGAGACAAGAAGAGAATGAAGAGTGTAGGAAAGATCCATATTCCATTTTTATATATGCAGATAAGAAGTGTCTCATGTGTACGTACTATTATTGACTCACTTCTTCACACCACAGCCACGGACAGAGACACAAATATAGGACTAATGACAACCCCATCCCTATCGTTAGTATTTTCCTTTTCTTTGTTCTCTTGTCAGAAAACGCAAGTGTAGTTACTACTAGTTAGGCCCATTCTATCTATTTCTAGCTTTAACGTGCATGAGAGAGAAAGAGGGTGCTTTACATATGGAAAAAAAAAATATTCAAAAAAGACATGCACCAGCCGGGAATCGAACCCGGGTCTGTACCGTGGCAGGGTACTATTCTACCACTAGACCACTGGTGCACTTGCTAAGTATTTTATTCAATATTATTTTGATGAGTTCCGCTATTTTACTGAAAATAATTTTGTTCGTCATTCATTGATTCAAGACTCAGTGATGCCAACCACTCTAAAAGGTATTAATACGTCTAAGATTTAAGATTTTGAGAAATTAGTCAACTTAATATAGCATACATGGTAAAAAAAAAAAAACAAAGGAAAAAAAGAGTCCCCGTCTATTTGAAAATAGTCTTCGCCGGGTTACAACCAGCAGTCCAGCAGTAAAAATTGTTAAACTTCAACCCACTCCATTGGAGAAGTCTCCCACCTTAATCAATTTGTCCCACGCTGTTAAACCATTAATAATGCATCATGAGATTGTCTACGGCTCGACCTAATAAAGAGCTCGATCTTTCCATAAACCACGTGCAGATTCATAACGACTCTAATCCATACATCAATTACAGCCAAGATAAGGGAATGATGCCCAGATACTGGCAATGAATTATTACAGCTGAAACTTCAAAAAAGAAGAGAGAAAAAGAAGGGCCCATTTCGAGAGAAGCCGAACAAGAAATACAGAGCTGAGAAAGAATTATAATGCCAAGGCTGAATATAAGACTAATAACTACACGGAACATGTTTATCCACATATTAATTACTGGGGTAAGATATAAATGCTTTGAAGAATATGGACTCGTACAACAGATTGCTTAATTACGTAGATAAACTACACAAACTACAGAGGAGAAAAAGAAACGGAGGTGTTGTGCGTTGTGTTGAAGAAGCAAACTTTCATCAGCTTCCGTCATGGTTCCCTCCCTGGAGACCATTCAATTTTGCTTTTCTTACTCTGGCTCTTTCTGGTAATGGTGTCTAAGTATCGCCTCACATGTTTTTGGTTGATCTCAAAAACGAGATTCATTCCCCTTATCTATCAATGCATCAATTTAAAATAAATTAGCACCGGAACATCAAAGAAGTAACTGCATACACCACAATGCAAACAATATGCATGTTGAAGTTTCAAATGAAAGAAGTAGATCAGAACTAACTATGGTACACTTATTACTACACAAATAAGAAAAGATCTATTAATAGAAAAGGGAAAATATCATATACCCTTGCAGAGAACAATTGCATGAATGTAACCATCTCCCCCGTTTAAATGATGAACCAAAACTAATGAATTTCAGTAGTTTTTATTCCTTCTGAATTGAGAACCTAATTATAAAATCAGTCAACTGCCTGGAATTGCTAAACTCCATAGGGACAAGGATAGGCAATCAAGCACATGACATGAATTTGATCCAACAAAGATTTTTATTGATAAACTCACAAACCAATAGAAAATTGGAATATGCTTGGGCAATGTAACAGACCCGGGGAGTTGGAGATGGGAGCTCAAGGTTTAGAACATAGCAGGATGTGTTAATAAAACCTATCAGGAGGTTCTCATAAACATGATTTTCCCTAATCACAGAAGCCAAAGAGGGGGCTTTAAACTTAAACAGCTGAAAGTAGCACTAACACGAAACAACTTGATATAGAAAAAATCATTGTGCCGAACTAAATCGAATGTCTAACAAATTTCAATGGTAAGTTATCAAGAACATATTAAAGAACGTAATACATTGAACAAGAATCTGCACCCAAGAAGATTGAGCATTCAGACTCAAGAATGCTACATGAGGGCATGAACTTGTGAAGGTACTACTTGACAACATCAGTCAACTGAAAATCAGATATTGACAATCACATACCTCAATCAAACAACTTGAACCAAGACTCAGCGTCTCTCCACCAGCAATAGGTTTTCCACTTACCGAGATTGAACTTTTCCCAAGATTTTTTAAAAAGAAAGATCCATCTGTTTCCATCTTGATAATTGCCTAAGATAACAGAAGCAAATAAGCTTTTATATGTTACCATAATTATTAAAGCAGTATCTGATGCACAAATAGTTGTAGTAACTCATTGGTGAGTCATATTGTTAATGCATTTATATTCATGCCACAAAAAGAGTTACATATCAGTTTATCCTTTAAAATTTTCAAAACTCTAAATATCAAATAGGTATTAGTATTAATTGCTTCTCATTCATTCAAAGATTGATTTTGCAAACTCTAAAATTTCCAAAAACAAGTAAAACTATCTAGATATTTCAAAAAATTCAAATCATGAACTAAATTTTACAACTTCATGCTCCAAGTATGAACAAACTATTTCATGTTGGCTACGGAAACAAGATTAATACCCCCC
>CM025785.1:16879063-16967642 GCA_014636745.2 Centella asiatica
CCCCCCCCCCCCCCCCCCCCCCCCAAAAAAAAAAAAAAAAAACCCCAACAAATCAGGATAAAAGGACTAGGAAAAAAACCTAAAAGCCTAAACATATTAGTGTTACGTAATATAATTAGATGAAAAACATAAATTCACATAATTATCTCCTACTTTAAATAATAAAACAGTAAAATATTGTAATATAATAAAGTATAATAAATATAAATTCTTCATATCCACATAATGACATGATATATTAGATAAAGATAATAATTTCATCTTTCCATCCGCATCATGATAATTGGACAAGTTACTTTTGGTTGCACATAAGCTTCTCAGTATATCAGGAATGTGCAGATTTGCCTCTTTTCGGTACTCTATTAATATATAGTATACTATTCCCTTTTTTCCATAATTCTAAAAATATCAGCATACATACTAGCTCGTATGGGTATTCAACTGTAAAAATACAGAACTGATCACCATTTTTTCAAAAAAATATTTAGATACCGATACTGGTAACGGTATGGCAGTATCCCATATCAAAAAGCACCGGTCCAGGACCCGCAATTACCAGTTACGTACTGGTTTTCCCATTAGAAGAAACGGGAAGAAAAGTAGCCTATAATATGTATTGTATATATACAGGCTAAGACAAGCTACCTTGTTCACAGAGAACAGGGAGTCTGAACACAGTTTGTCATCATCCTCATTAATGTCGTCTCCATCCAACATCACTCGTATCTTTGTTAAGGTTAAGGTCAAGGTCTTCAGTTATGTATGTATGCATGCATGTGTATGCATGTATATAGCAGCAGTAGTACTGCAGTGCACATAGTACATATCACATAGAAAAACTTATAATTTATTGTCATATTTATTGTCTCGCGTCCCACTAGAGCATAATATGGAAATAAGTTGTCACATTATACATAAAAAACATGTGTCTTTATCATCGAATTAAGCTTTTTTGTAATTGCATTGGCAACAAAAATGTTTAAGGTTTTTTTGCTATTACTTTTGTTCTCTCGTAAAGAAACGGTACATAGAGCAGAAGATATGAAGTATATGAAATTTTTGCCAGTTGTTCGTTTGGTCTTTTTAATACACAACCAACTACTGGTCTGAATTGGAGATTTGACAAGTGGGTCCGGGTGTGGTCCTTATGGATACTCTGTTAGGCTGAACAGTCAATGAGGTTTGGCTTCAAGGAGGAGATGACCTGATGAACTCTCTGTCAACAGCCTCATAAACTGATGAACAGGAGGCCTGGAGGAGACAACTCATGAGTGGGTGTTTGTTGGTCATCAAACTTCGTCGACCAGCAATTGGAGGCAGATGACCTGAGAGCCAAGAGCCAGGGTGGAGTTGTGGAAAAGGCTGATGAGATTTGACATTTGGGAAATGTAGATTCTGACGAGATTGACATTCAGGAAGTGTAGATTGAGCCCTAAATTGGTAGATGACGTGATTAGGATTTAGTATTTCCTCCATTAAAAGGTTCGCGAAAGTAGTAGAGCAGGCCTTTTATTCAAGGATCGACTAGACTGGTTTGGTTCAGTATGTACTGAACAAATTGAAAAGGCGAAGCTGGAACCAGATAATTGTTTTTCACTGGTTCTTTATGTTAGTACCAAACTGGTAAGAAAATGCTGAAATTGATAATATCAAACCAGGCTGATTCAGTTTGTTTAATGAACTACCAGTTAGTTTGCATAGCCTTACTACTCGGCACTCTACATGTAATTGTTGCTAGGCTCCAATTATGAGTGATTTAGTCCATGAATACATCGATTTGAAGAAGACTTTGAAACTTTACATTGACTCAATTACATGTAGCCTTACAATTCATGCATAAAATTGGATTCTAATAGTCCTTGACTTCAATTGTTTTTAGAAAATCACATGAGATATTGAATAGAAACATGTAACACACTTCCATTTACTACAAATGCAAATCAACAAAAGATACCAAAACTTCATTCCAGCAGGCCTACCTGGCGTCTAGATATTTTGTTGGCTCGGCCCTCTTTTCTCAAATCAATATCAACAACAACATCATCCGTTGATCTTCCTAGCAACACCTGAAAAACATGTTTCTTTTATTAAGAATAAACATACAACAAGCTCAGGACAACTAAAATGTAACAAAACTATATTGCACCAGAAGATGAATCAACTAAGGATTATTATTAAGATACAAGTACGAAGCACGTCAAATAAAGTAAACCAAGTAACATTATTTCAGAGAACATATATTTAAAATAATTATTTGCAAAAACACCCATTCTCGCTGAACAAAAAAATTGACCTAGCCACAAACGAAATATAGAGCTAAATTGAAGATCACCATATGACTTCAATGGAAAGAATTTATTAGTGATTAAAACATCAGGCAACAATCTGCAGATGTACCTCCGTTTTCCTGATATAATACTTCAAATGGCGTCCGTACAAGAAAGCGAGTGCACCATGAGATGACATTGTTCTTTGCAAGGATGAACGAGCACATTGTTCTAATCGAATGATTTTCCTCTTAGCATCCTCGTCTTGATATTTTGAGACTGGAAATTGTAGAGATCACAAAACATAAATTACAAGTGGCCATAGTTATCATATCATTTTTTTATCGAGAATCGAAAACCCCTGTATCGTGTTTCAAGTATCGTATCAAGTATCGTATCGTGCAATACAAATACTAATATATTATATACATAATAAAAGTAATATTAATAATATACATAAAGATTACACAATTAGCAACTTGAATTCATAAGATCAAGCATACAATTGAATAATAGGAATTCAAATCATGTATTCAAGTTTTCAAAAACTCCAAGCATATTCAACTAATAACCAATAATTGTTCAATTAGAATATAAATACATAATACAATACAATACTATTGTTTTGTTTTAATAAAATAATAGTAATATATGAGTACATGACCAAAACGTAAAAAGAAAATGGGAGCAGTATTTGATATATGAATGTACGAGTAATATTTTATAGGCTGAAATCAGTAGGGAGAGAGTATATAAATTCCATATTATAACGTTATATACTAAATATTATTATAATAATATACTATTCCTACTATAACTCTAAAGTAATACATACATTCCATGACTCCAGAAAGTCTTGTCTATATTATATCCATACAGAAAGTCTTGTCTATACATTCCATGACTCCAGAAAGTGTCAATATATATTATATCTATATTTATATAAAATATGTATTCTGTCGAAAAGGACGAGGACAGCAGCTTTACTTTTATATATAAACCTTACTGCCTTACCTCGACGACGAACAAAAAATATCAACCGACTTATGGGAAGACCCAAGTCGATCGAAATCGACAATGACGATGACCCCCCAGAAGGATTCCACTCGACAGTCATCTCTCTAGCCTGGTACTATGTTTTGGTCTCTTTACTGCTTTTTTTTCTGGGAGAGCTACTCCGGGATTAATTGAAAAATCAGTCACTAGAGAGCTGATTTATTGGGCTTGGGAAGTAGCATGAATGTTCAAGTTTGGATTTCAAGGCGTCAGGTTCTCTCTCTCTCTCTCCCAGCCCAGTACGTGAATCGAGCATGTATCACAATGTCATACGATTCTAGCAATTCATATGTGATTCTGGCTTGATACGTACAATTCCTGTGCATAGTTCCATTCACCGGACGTTCCTTATCGTTTTGTACCTGTATCGTCTCGAATCGTACGATTCAAACCGTGAATCATACGATATTTATAACTATGCAAATGGCAGCCTGCAGGCTACAAAAAGTATTCATATACTCTTTTCATCTTCACTTGAGATAAATTTCAATTGTAAATACCATACTCTCATTTCTCCAGAGTATCCAGGTATATCCTTTTACCAGCATTATATTCTTTCTGCTATCCTCTTCAAGGAAGGTAGCAGCTATCCTAAATGTAACTGGTTTCACGATATTGCTATAACTATCAAGGTTATTACTTTACTAACAAGGAAATCTCATGTAAACAGTGGTTTGCCTAGTTTAGTTTTTATTTCGAACAGACTCATATGAAGATAAATGACAGACAGACAGACATACAGCGAGAGAAAAGCATTTACTTGTAAGGGAAAACCTAGTTAGAGGTTACATTTAATCCCAAATAGAGTACCTTGCTCAGTAGGATACGATTCCTCATCGTGTGGACCCAAGTCCATCTCAAGTATCTGAAAGAAACAACAAAAATCAGTATAAACCACAATAAAAATAAGAGAATCAAATTACCAAACAGAAACCATCGTCTTACCATCGCTTCAATATCAGAGAAATAAGGCACGTCATTGTCACTCTCCGATTCATCCCGATCAGAAACAGAGATATTAAGAACTGATTCTGGAAGAGCCAATTTAGCAGAGTTTGCCTCTGCATGTAGTGCCAATTCTCTAGATGTAGATGCTTTGTCTAGTTCCTGCAGTGGTGAGTAAGATAAGGAGGATTGATTTCCACAAGTTCAGAGACACAATGGAGAGACAACTTATAGAAAAGTCAGAGTACCTTTGGTTCAACTTTCATAACATTTTCTACCAGCACCCCATCTGCAGTAGCAACTGGAGTTGCATGTGTACTTTGACTTGAGTCTCTAATGGTCTTGTTAGCCTCTCCAGGATGCCAATTTAAACATTTACTATCAGGTATTTCAGATTTGACTTTACAACCAACAACCGGAAGGCCGGGAAATGATTCAGGTAATGCATGCAGTCCAATAACCGGGGGCATTGCAAATGATAGTGCAGGATCTTTAGCAATTTTATTCAGGATTACACATCTATCATTATCCTTTTCATCGGCAGACACTGCAGGGTCAATACAATCTATAGTATTTGGTTTCTGTGCAGGAGAAAAAGATGTGGTCGGGTGAATAAGCAAGAAAATATCATCATTGCACGGGATTTCTGGGTCTTCAGTATTTAAAGTGCAGCAAATATTTCCTTCAGTGAAATCATGGGACACTGATGTTGATGCCACATTATTTTCTAAATTGCATGCACCTTGTTGAACGTCATCAGGAATAGAAGAAGCAATATCTTCTGATTCTAAAGCACATGGACTACTAGGGTTCCCAGGGCAAGTACCCAAATCTAATGATGTACTAGCTTCACTTTTATTCAACTTCGACGGTTCAATATTGGGTAACTCACCTTCCTGAACATCACTAGGAGCATTTATCATTTGTGAATTAACATTATCATAGCAAGACCTGTCCATCTTCTCTTTCCCATCGACATCCATGAAAAGCAGCTCGTCCTCATTTGAAAAATTCAAAAGTGAATCCGAAAGGTCTACAAATTCACCCTCAGAGACAGCCACTGCACTGAAACAAGTACCATCATCACTGTCTCTCATCAAGGGCTCTGAATGGCCAACATCATATCTGGATGGACTTCTATCCCTATGTTCACTATTATCAGGAAGTACCAATGTCCCTTCTGCACCCTGAGTTCTATCTCCATTGTTCATATGAACTGGCATATCAGGTACAGATATGTCTTCCATTGTTTTCCATAGTGGCATCCTTGGCAGTGGAGATGAAAATCCTAGGGTATGAAATGAAGCACTACCATCTGAATCAGGAGAATTGATATGCCTTCCTCCAAAACCAGACCCCAAGTTCTGTGGGTTTTCATTTAGTGGTTGAAAGGTTGACAATCTTTTCAGACCAGGATCATCAACTTCCACATGCTTACCATTAGGAAGCTCTTGAGACGGGCCTACATTGTTAGAATTTGTGCAGTTTTCGTTCTTAATTGAATCATCTGTCAACATATGTGGAGCATCCTTCTGGTCAATATTTGACTGAAAGGAACCCCTCACATCTTCTCCTATTAAAGGGGGAATTTCTTCAGGGAAGCGATATAAACTATCACCTCTCATAGGTGTAATCGACTGATCATCTTCAACCAGATCCGTGCATCCATTTTGAAATCCTTTACGGGTTTTATTCGCAACAGTGGTGGAAGCAATATCTTCTTCTGTTTGCGGAAAAACGCGACGCAGGATGTCAAAGTCTGAATCCTGAAGCTGAAAATGGTCTGAGATACAATCATTAAGCATACAATTTGCATCCTCACGACCATTATCAAGTGTTACATGCTGTTGAGAATCACCTGGATGCCCACTACAATCATGTAGACTGGGTTCAAGAAAACCTATCTCAGTAGAGTTGAAAAGCTCACTTCGAAGTTTTTTCCGCATGGCATTATATTGTCTACGAATACTTATAATTTTTCTCTTTGCAGTGATCTCTGCACTCTTAGTATTGTCAGGCTTACTGCACTTTGATGAAGGAATGGAACCCGAACATTCAAGTTCCATCATCTGCGCAGAAACGTGAGCCGAAATATCAGGATCATAAAGTATTGAATGCCACCGGTCTTGCAGTTCGCGAAAGGTGAATCTGCGGGAGAACTGCACAGCTCCTTTAGCAAGTGCTTCAAGAGAAGCACCGGCCTGCAAATGGAGATAATAATAATAAACTATCCAGAGTTCAGAGTAATAAATTGAAACCAATGAAAGCATAAAAAAGATGTTTGGACTAACTGCAACAAAGAAGGATGGCAATTGAACTTCTAACCAGTGTTGTCTGGTTCAAAGTGCACTTCAGTAAATGGAACAGGTATAACATTGTGTGTCAGCTTAACTACTACTTGTAATGTAGGTTAAACTGAATAGCTGTTCTCTATAGCTACATAATACATCATAAATCACCTGTACTTTAGATAATTGAAGGTATTATTCTTGTATCAGTGCATATATATCAGGAAAGGGAAGTGCACTCAAGAGTGTGATGTCCCATGTTTCCGCATGTAACCTCCTGTATTTTCCCATGATTTTACAATTTAACGCTTATTTAATTATTTGTCGGTAAAATTAGTTTGTTTCAATTTCAGCTCTATTTAATTTTACTATCTGTTTGGGTCATTATATATATATATATATATATATATATATATATATATATATATATATTGGAATCGTTGTTCCTTTTAATATATTTATTATTTTAAAACATGTTTGCATGTATTTAGATGCATCAAAACTAGTTTTCGAGATAGTTAAATTAAATATCCCATTTTTTCATGTGATGGGTCGTGTAGCTTCCATTTCCCCTATATACATACCCCCCCCCCCCCCCCCCCCCCGCCAACCCACCCACCCAGCCACACACAAATATATATATATATAAATAATTTCAATATAAACTGGACTGAGTACTTTCAAATTGATTGAGGGCAGCATGTCCTCTTAGTCTAAACATTTTTGTTATTGAAAGAATGTAGTCCACAGAAGAGATGTGAAAATACTCTATGTTGCCTTAATAGTAAGAGTGCCAATTTAGTAGTGCAAGTACCAATTCACATTTTAATAAATCAGCAGGAGTACCTGTTAGAGTCTAACTATTAGACACTCTGCTCATTCATTAATATAAATCCTGAGAATTGCATTCACTTGATACAAAACTATAGCACCATAATGGTCTCTCTTCAGATAATAACGATTACACAAGAGGGTAGTGGGTGAATATGAGTTCTATCTCTCTGGTTTAATTCATCATTATATCTATTCAACATTTACATCTTACAAGCACCAGAATATTACATTATTAACCGCCATTCATGTCAACTGTTACATAGTAATGGGACAGTATTCAAGCTACTGGTTGGCATCAAAGAGAAAAATGTTCAGATAATATATGTACAAATCCCACCGTTCAACAGAAAGTGTCGCATTTTTATGGTATATAGTGAATCTTACAATTCGAATCTGATGTGAGCGTAATTGGTTTTATTTTGGGCAAAGGTTAATGTTGCGAACTGCATTAGTTATTCCTACAAAGACAATCTTTTGTTATTTTACAATTCGGTAAATATCGCATCACAATTAGAATTATAGAATTTCCGAATCCTAGTTGAAATACAAACTAAAATGTAACTCTTTCATGGAATGGAGGGACTATCAAGTATTGATGTTCAAATGTGAGCATAAGACTTGTATTAGATAGAAAAATGTTGGAAGGAGTTTCTTCTTATTTGTCATTTGGCAAAAATACTTCTTTATCATCTACAACAGTCTCTTACAATACAGCATAAGAACTTGAGCACTGCAACTTAAAAAGGGTGTTTGGGGAAACACAACAATTCCTACCAAACACAACAATATGTGATACACATCCCATCCCTTTTCTCGCTACTGATACTTCCAACAATTTAAAAGAGTCCATGTAATATGGCGAAACAAGACAATTTCTATCAATCGCATCGATACTAATCTTTTACCATCTTAATTGAAATTGTAGCCCGTGAAATGCTATAATATGTTCCAAAAAAGAACATCTTAAAATTGGATTAAAACAAACCATACAAACAAATCCGTAGCTGATATTCAATCATCAATTAGTTACAGTTAGATGAAAATCTCACGGCATGTACAGTTATTTATATTAAAACATATAGTATTATTGGGAAAAGCTCCAAATAACAAAATTGAATCAATGACAAGGAATATTGAAAATATATTGGGGAAACAGCTAAAACAAACAAAAGGAACATCAAAACAACTCCAACGAATCACCATATATATAAATTAAATCATGAAGCGGAACTGAATAGTGATAGAATGTGTAATTACCGCGATTGAATTCTTCAACAAGAGATCGTCTTCAGGAATCCATGTATGAGACGAAATTGGGACTATTTTCGCCATTGAAACCCTAATTCGTACGAACTGCTTACAGAAATCAATCACGGAGGAGTAGCGATGTCCATGGAAATTGAAGCTCGAGTTTGAAGTTGAAGAAGCTGGAATTAGTGAGAGAGACAACTTGTAAAAAGTGAAAGAAACGCTGGAAAGTGAATTGGAAATTGGAAGCTTCCCCCGCGAATTGGCCTTAGTTATTATTACGGCTTCTTTTGCATTTTCTTTTTTTTTTTATTACTCTCGTTTTCTTTTCTGAAAATGCTGGTTGCTTTTATAATTTCTGAAGAAGACATTCCCCTGAATTTAGAAAATTTACGATTTGGATGTCAACTCAAGTCATGTCATTGGAGTTATTATTACTATCTTTTCTGTTTTCACCTAAATTTAAAAAATGTTTAAATACTTCAATCTTATTTTTTATACATTTTGTGTAAATAAATGAATGAAATATCTTGACTGTATAGAAAAGTGTAAAAAAAATGGTGGATCATTAATCAATTTGAACACAACTCTTGAGTATAAATCGTTTTTTACTTTTTTCCTCTTAAAGAAACTTCTTTCGTTGTAAAAAATGTTTTATTTTGAACTTTTGAAATGACATCATGAAAATTTTATACTTTGGCAACATATTTAAATTATTTTTACTTTATAAAACAAAAATTATAACTGTTTTTCTAAGTTAGAAAGAATCAATTTTAGTTAATTACCTTACCATAGATGTGTGTTTCTTGAAAATCATTTGAAATTGGGTTTCCATTACATTACCGAAGAGATAAAAAAGAGCGCCATAAGATAATGGTTTTGTGTCTTTATCATAATTTGAAATGTTCCAACTTCCTAGTACTTAATTCTGTTTCTCATTTATTACTTCATATCTTAATTTTTTTTTTTCCCTTTATGCTACTTGTAGTGATCTTTTTATGGCATCATAAATTCACGCCAAAGTTTCTTTTTTTTTAAAATGATTCTGATGTCTTTGATTATGTCTTCATCCATGTTTCCTATCGCCGAGAACCATCAAAAAGCAACATAATTTTTCTTCTATAGAACATATGACATCTCACTTTCAATTATTGTGGTGATTGTAGTTGACAGATTTAGATCCGATTATTGTTGAGATTTGATGAATTCGAAAAAGAAGGTGAACATGGATTGTAATGTTCAGATATTAAGCTCGCCTATGACGAAATTATCGACTTCCATATATTCCGATGAAATTTACGAAAGACGTAGTTGTTTGTGGTGGTGCGAGACCAGAGGTAAGGGAGGGACCTTGCTGTGATGAAGAAGATGATTTTTTTTTTTTTTTGTTTTTGTTTTTGGAGCAATGAAAGAAGAAGATGATGAATGTTGAATAATATAATTAGTAATATATTGTAATCAACACAATTTAATTTTGTTGTTAATTTTAACAAAAAAAATTGATTTGAATTGATTTAAATCAAGTATAAAATTAATTTTAATTATTACTTTATTTTAAATTACTGCTTGATTTTTTACATATAAAAAATGTACTCAAAACAATCCACTACTTATTAACTTAAACAAAGAATTAAAATATTTTTCTAACTCATCTTCTTCTAGTTATGTCGGCATTTATCTGTATTTATTTTAATTTTCTTTATTTTTTTTGTTTACGTCGTCACGTCACCAAAAGTTAACATCGTTAGTAAAACTTAACTCAATAACTTATATTTGATATTAAAAAAAATCAATGATACAATTAGAAAATTTTAAACTTAAGTGACTTAACCCGAAAAAATTACCAACTTAAATGATCAATTGACTATTTTTGCCCATTAAAAAATATAATTATTCTTGAATCGATTTTGTTAACTTCAATGTCAAATACCACGAATATTTTGTCAACCTATTGAAAGTACATTTAAATCAAAACTTGATAACAATCCATGAAAAGAGACTTTAAGAAAAAAAACATTACTTATTTAACCTTTATTGCTAATAAAATTTATACCAACAGAAACAACATGAACAGAAATTCATGTGGTACACCAATAAAAGTCAAGAGTTCATAAGCCGAATAAACATAACAACTTCTAAAAGTATTATATGCCAATCCATAGTCCAAGGCACCATAAGATGGATGTCTTTAACATCATGATCTGATCATTGCTGGTAGTTAACAACAACCTAAAATTACTTGTCGTAATAGATAGATAAATAGGATAACTCCAAACCTCCAATCATGTTTACTGCTCAAGCAAGGCGTAGTTCATAGGTACCAAATCCGCCGCCACCTCCACGGTGGAGATCGGGGTGGAGATTATCGTAGTAGGTACCAAATCCATTAACATATGAAATTGCCGAGTTGACATAATCTTTCTTACCATCCACAGTTGCGTAGCGCATATCTATTTGACATTTTGCTTCCTTCGATCGTGAAAAGAGTAAATGAATTCAAAAGGCTTATAGAAATTGATTTTGCTATATTAATAAACAGATATAAAAGAACTTATTTATAGTGCAATTATTTTCTTTTGAACTTACAAAGTTAAGTAGGAGATTTCCATTCCTTTGCTCCAAGTTTTTTACCTGCAATTGTATTTCAAATTACTAGTCCAACAATCTGAAATTGAGTGCAAAAGCGATAAAACGATCTAGTTTGTTTCGACTTAAATATTAGAGGTTATAGATTCCAATAGTGTAATTTACACTACAAAAATCTTAAATCTTTAAAATTTAAGCCGAAATAAAAACCACCAAAGTCGTCGTGTTATATATTGACATGAACAACATATGAACTACATAAGTACATGGCTAACCTTCTTCCTGCAGGTATCTGTTTGGTTCTTGATCACATGGTACTGTTAACAGTTTTGTGAAGCTTCAGATTGTTAGACAAGATAAAGACACCCATAAATAGTTGTTTAAGGAGCATCTAATTAGATTTGCTCCTCCACTATATTAGTTCTAAACTTCTACTATAAAACTCAAGGAAGTTGACTTATATCACGTGAAATGTTGAATTCTATGTTAGACACAACCAAGAAAAAATGTCAAAAAGCATTAATAAAATAAATTATTTTTAATTAATGAAAAGGGAGAAATCATGGAAAATAGAAGTAATGATCAATAATAACCTTTCTTTCACGAATGGTAGTTAAAGACTCTTGCATCTTTTGCTCAAGACCATACAGTTCGTTCTGAGTCATATCCTCCAAATCACCAGCACCCACTCTACGCCTGTTAAACTCACCCACAGGCCACATCAACATTCAATTAATTAATTATTTCCAAAAAAGTTCAATTTCTCCGAATTTATTTAGTTCCCCATAACTGTTATAAATGTGTAACCAGTAGGAGTAATAAGAGATCATAACACATTCATAAGTTAAATGTACAACGCCATAATTGATAAGTTTATCACCTGATTTCACTCCGGAGTGTGTTATTGATCTCTTTCAATTTTCTCAAGTTCTCTTGCATATTCTGCATATAATGTCAAGCCAAGCCAAATCAACTTACTTATAAAACATTGGTAAAAATCACACTTTTAATGTACTGTTTATGGGTTTAATTTTGCAGAGAATGAAACTAGTAACTAGGAAGATGGGCTATGTACTCTTTCGAAATCCAATTTCAGTTTTCTCCCCCTAATTGAGATTCACAAACTGACCTTAAACAATTAATGGCATAATCTTAAGACATGTATATACCTCGTATTGCGTGCTCCATAGATCACAACCTAGAGCCCTCTGATATTGATCATAAATCTTTTTCGTCCTGATAATCATATACATTCAAAACCTGTAAGTTTTCTTTAAGGTTTAATTTCTCTTCCAAATGAGACCCAATTCTTAGATTTTAGGCAACAAACTTCACAAGAGATTGTCAATTCTTATCATGTAAATTACACTGAAAAAAATTTAAAATATTTAAAATTTAAGTTGCAACAAAAGGGATTATAATATCAAGCGGTAGAGAACATAATATAATTTTTCTGTTAATCAAATAGTAATATTGAATAGTTGTGGTTAACTTAGTTGGTCAGACCATTCATTATAATCTTGAAGTTAGGAATCAAACTTCGGATGAGTGAGAATTGAGTTAGTTTTAGGAGAGATTAAGGGTGAAAATTGAGTTAGTTTTAGGAGAAATATCATCTATCAAAAAGAAAAAGAAAACTGAATAACAACAAATCAAAGTTCTTAATTCTTGTACTAGTATTGATAACGAAACAAAATGGTAGAAGGATATTATTAGGTCATATTCGGAAGATTGAACTTTTGGAGAAAAATTTGCAAGCGGTCATAAAAAAATTTAATTCGTCGTCATTAACTTCTAAACTTAATGGATAAGATTAGGTTGTTTAAATAGTATTTGTACAATTAGTGACAATGGACAATTCTGATACATTACGTTGTCATTAACAACCTTTTTTTAAGAGAAAAGAGATGCAATCGAATCTGAAAATCCGCGTCCCCAAAGACTAACGACAATGGATCTTAACGTCTATTATGCGTATAAAAAAATAAGAAATTAATAAATTGGAGGAGTGGTAGTAAGACGTACGTAGTGTTGGGACTAATGTACTCATGGAGTTTGCCGGTGTTGGAGAACATGATAATGGAGACCTTGGCATCACAAAGTACAGTGAGTTCTTGAGCTTTCTTGAAAATCCCATTTCTTCTCTTGGAATAAGTCACTTGCCTGTTTGTTCTGTTCTCTATCTTCTCTATCTTTACCTTCCCACGACCCATCGATCTACCAATTTCTCTCTCTCTCTTCTCTCTCTCTCTCTCTCTCTCTCTCTCTCTCTCTACTCTTCTCAATCAATATTTCCTTTTCCTCTGAAACTCCACAACCATGTTACAAACAATTGAGAAGAGAAGAATTGATGCTCCATTTAATTTAGGGCCAGAGAATGGAGTTTCTATATCTGGAAAGTGGGATGAAAAGTGGGATTGTAGTCTAACTATACATAGCATTAGCGTGTTGCTTTAATGCCTTTCAAATTGGCTGCAGCTAGCTTCCAGTCCTTGTGCATATAGTAGCAAGTAATTATTTCTAATGGTGAACATGACTTAATTGTTTGTGCTGGACTCGCAAGTTTCAAACCATAAAAATAATTATTACAAAGGTACAGTTACTCCTACGCCACAAGTTCCTGCATTTTGAGCTAATATAGGAATACCACGAAAGAGTTTATATATATATATATATATATATATATATATATATATATAAAGTAAATTCAGTTAATTTTTAATCTTCAGTTAATTGAATGAGCTTAGAATATATATGTATCTCCAATATTACATGTGTGAAACCGAGGTAGCCAATTTACAAGTAAATATAGATTGCTAATGTCTTGTTTATATAGCTGACAAAGATTTTAAGATAAAGCTAACTTAATTTGAATTATAATGAAACGAAGATTGTGGAAATTTGATCGACACATCTGATTTTGTGTAACTGGAAAGTGGATGCTAAAAAATGAGCCTCATTCAACTACATAAAATCAACAGATGAGAAGGATATTTGACGGTTACGAGTGCTCGCTCCACACATCTGTATTATATAAATAGTTCAAGAATTATAACTTTATCTGAATCTCTAAAAGGAGTCGTCACTTTCATATTTAGACGGTAAATCTTTAAATTGAAAATTATAATCTTTAAGTCTCTCACATTAATAGATAATTTGTAAAAGGAAGATGCTGATTTATTTTAAAAAATAAAGATTTTGAAACATAGGAAAAAGTATAATTTAGTTTATAAAATAAAGAATCTATTAAGAGACGATTGTTATATACATAAAGTCAATTATAAAATAAATGAAAGAGATTATTGTTATATACTGAGTATTGCATTAGTTCCAAAATTGTTATGCTTCATACAAATAGATTTATGAAATACAATAATTTAAAAGTGAACCATTTTTTTTGAGTTTTAATAATTTAGAAGTTAAATATTATAAATATTAGTCTTTAATTCAAACTTTTGCACTTTTATATTATTACAAAATCGCATCACAAATGAAATTATATAACATATAAATAGTATTATATTAAAAGATATAAATGCATCTTTAATTTTAAAATGGAGAATATTAGAAAAACACGTATTGTCACTCCCAATCCCAACGGTAATGTGTGCTTAATATATGAAGAATTGTCTAAACAACTGCTAGTTATTATTATTATTATTTATTTATTTGTGAAATAATAAAAAATTACTTTAATTGCTCTTAATTTAGTCAATTTAAATTACCAACATGTAACTTCTCATTTATTTTTATGATTTCTTCAAATATTTCATTAATAAACCTAAAAATCTTTATATCAAGCTTAGGAGGGAGCAATGTACATCTTACATCTTTGCATTGACCTTCTCCAAGCATAATGAGTAAAGAACCACCGGACCTTTGAAAGCGAAGGGAGACAACACAACGGATGGGTTTAATTAGCGTGCCCTTGTTCCATGATGGAGACACTGATGGAAACGACTTCTATTTCTTTCTTCTCCCCCTCTTTCTTCTTTCAACAACCCCCATCCACACCCCACACCCCACCCCAACACCCCTCTCGTTAAACTAATTTAGTTCACTAAACTAAATTATAAGTAAAGAAACATATTATTAATTTTTCTGAAGTATAATAACTTTGATTATATTATGCGCATAATGACAAGAATAAAAATTAAAAGAAATAACACATTATTCAATTAAAATTAATGAAGCAGATATTCAATTATAGCATATGAGCCAAAAATTCTTATTGAATAAAAAATTATAGTAAAACGCTATATCTGATTGTCGTAAGAATATTGGCTTTCTTGCCGGCCTAATCAGCATCGGAATAAGCACAAAGAAAATTGGCTTTCGTGCGGCAAATAGATTGTACCCTTAAAATAACGCAATACTCGCTTTAATCCTGTCATATGAAGAACACTTGGGCTATGCATGAACTGAGATAACTTGTTGACAGCAAAAGAGATGTTTGGACGAGTTAAAACCAAGTATTGAAGAGCACAAATAATAGACCTGTACTCAGTTGCATTAGAGCTTTGGGTGAACCATCAAACTGCTGAAGAAATGAAGAGGAGGTCATTGGAGTGTGAACTTCCTTGGCGCCAAGCATGTTTGATTTTACAAGAAGATCATGAATATATTAACGCTGAGTGAGAAACAGCCCTTGGTTTCTGGGAACAACTTGAATTCCAAGAAAATAAGTAAGATTGCCAAGATCTTTAAGAGAAAACTTAATATCTAGATCATGAACAAGTTGTTTCGGAAACTGTCTATCATTTCCTGTGAGCAGTAAATCATCTACATATACCAGAAAATATACCACGATACCATCATGATTGTAGATAAAAAAAAAAAAAAGAGGCATCTGGCTGAGACAACACAAACCCATATGCAAGCAAAAATTTCATAAAGTAACATACCAAGCACGAGGAGCTTGCTTGAGACCGTAAATGGATTTTTTTGACTCCGTAAATGGATTTTTTTAACTTGCAAGCAAAAGACTTGTTATGAGAATCTACAAAGTCAGGAGGTTGTGCCATGTAAATGTCTTCTGTAACAGTGCCATTTAAAAAAAGCATTATTGATGTCAAGTTACTTGATGGTTGCAGGTTTAACAACAGGGGAAAAAGTAGTAGAACCAAAAGGGAGCTTATGGCTTTTATTGCATTGACATGAATTACAATACGTCGAAATATGAGAAGAACAAGCCAAGTTATTTTGATGAAGAACATGTTGCATGATCTTGTTGGAAGGATAACCCGACCAATTATGCCAGAGAGAATAGGAAGCTTTGACACTAGCAGAATCAACCACCCAAAGGGTGATGAGAAGTTGGAGCATAGGTAGCAACGTTGGCACTTGGTTGGCCAAATAAAATGCGTTTAGCTTTGAAGAAATTCTTAGTCGTACGACGTGGACGATTACAAAGTTGACACACAATCTCACTAGATGTATGTGATTTAGAAGAAGGATGAGAACAGTGGGTGACTCACGTGCTCTAATAGCAGCACGAAGATTAAGACTTTGTAACAAACCAAGTCTTCTCTGCATGTACACGCACACATACGTATACTGAACCATTATACATATAAGATACATGTATAAAAAAGTACAAGATTGTGAATCTGTTTGATATTATCAAAGAAAATAAAATAAAATGGAATCTCGGGTCATCAATTTTTTTTTAATGCATTTTTATGTATTTCTATTATAAATTTGTTTACGGATTAAGATTTATCATTATAATATCACCCAACGTAATGTATTTTATCAATAATTACTCCGTAATAATTTACTATTTACTGGTTGAATTTTAGAAATCTAATTATATGTTATGTCTAGAAACAATAAGATTATAGCAGTACATCAAATTAACAGTTGTATAATACGAAAATCCTGTTATTATAAACATAAATCTGCCTGTCGATTCTTTAAAAGTCAAGTTATAATCTTTTCAAACATAAAAAGATACCCCGTACAATCAATATTCCATCCGTTTCATAAAAACAATAACATTTAAACTTTTGTCGATTTTTAATTTTGTATATTTGACTAAAAATTATATGTAAAAATAATAAAATTTTCTCATTAAATTTGTTATAAATGTCTAATTAAAAATCATCTAAGAAGATTGTAATGACAAATTTTGAAAAATATAACATTATAATAAAAAAATTATGCAAATGTTGTTATTTTTTAGAACAAATTTTATTCTCAAATATTAACTATTTTTTTGGAAGGGAGGGAGTATAAGTTTTTCAAAAAGTAACATATAATAAAATTTCTATAGAAACTTTAACTAATCAGTACTATATATCGTAAACGACAATTATTATTTTCACACATAGTTTATTATATATATATATATATATATATATATATATATATATATATCTGTGTGTGTGTGTGTGTGTTATAATTTTTAATCCTCATGAAATAAGTAATTAATATATAAAAAATAAGATTCAGACATAAAAAAAGTAGCAAACAATTATCAGGAGATCACTGTAAATAAAATAGTAACAATTATCACTTAAAATTGGTCGCTATAGAAATTTATATCAAAGGAAATCAGGAAAAACGTGAGCATAGGAACACTCCGGTTTGTCGTCCTCCATTTCACTTAACACGCAAAAAAAATGTCCCGCAAAAAACAAGTTTTAGAAGTAATAGATATCTAACAATATCTATAGATTTCCCGTGAATAAGTTCCATTATTACACTTCTAACCGGAAAAAGAAGATTATTCGCAAGATCTATTTATAATAGTCTCACATATGATAATTATAATATTACATACTTATAATATTCTCTCTCCTTATATTTATTTTATCTCAAATACTCTTTTCTCTTACTTTTCTTCTCCCAAATATTTTCCCACTAAAATTTATTTAAATAATATGAAGTTATGTTGGACAATACACAAAATCATACTACGTATAATTTTATAGCATCCGCAAAATGTTTAATGCCGCAGGAGTATATTGATCATTTTTTTTTTACCCATATTTAAAAACTCGGCGTAACTGAAATTTCAATATTTTACCTAGTCAAAAGGGAAAATAGGAAAAAAAGAGAAAACATTTTCGCAATTAATGAAGCAGTTATATGTATCTATACAATAATAAATGTATAAATGCTGATCTAGATTTTAAATTTTTATATATTATATTTGTTGTAGTATGTATGTATATATATCAAGGTGAGCTGCCTTTGCTGAAAGAAGGAAAAGTGGTAATATTGTGATCTAACAATGGAAGTAAGCAAAAGGTTGAGTGAAGCTAGACAAACTTTCAGAAGTGGAATAACAAGAGGAGTTGCTTGGAGGAAGACTCAACTTCAAGCTATCCTCAAGCTCCTCGATCAAAGGGAAGATGAGATTCTCGAAGCTCTCAAGCGTGATCTGGGTAAACACCCTGTCGAATCTTATCGCGATGAAGTAAGTTCACTTCAATATTTCCCTCCCCCCTTTTTTAGTACGAAAATTCAACTAAACTTTAGGTATTAATTGGTTAATTTGTGGAGGGTGATGAAGTATTTGTTAATGTGTGATTAAGTGGTAATGGAATGAAGAATATCGGGTTACTTACTTGTCAGAATTCGAGTTATACAAAGGAAGCATATTGAATTGATATATGCTTCATATGAGATGGCAGATTTAGTTTAGTTATATGAATTGATATATGCTTATAACATAGAGGCTTAACTACTGCTGTGGTTAAACAAATTTATCTGGCTATTTTTGTTTAATCACAAATTCCCAATATATGTTGGTTTGAGTTTGTCTGTTATGCTTATAATATATTCGTTTAAAAAGTAATTTTCAACCTATTTTCACTCCGAGTGATTTTAAATATATAGTGAGGTGATGGTGAACATTGAAGCGGATAATACAGAATAGGGTCTATAAGCTCCTCAGTTTATAGAACTCCACTGGTTGAGATAGAGCAATTACCCACCAATGAATACCCACAACCAAAAGGAGAAGTGAAGAGACTCCCCATACAAAGTAACCCACCAAAGGGATTAGAGTGGTGAGTTTCTTCTCTTAGTTTTTGGGTAGAACCCATCGGCTGGAATTTCTTCTCTTCTCCTTTGGGTTGTGGGTTGACGATGCTGAGTTTGTGTTTTCTCTACTGCTGGAATTGTGCTGAGTAGTGAGTTTAATCATTATTTTCGCCAGCTGTTTCATACCTGCATTTTCACGTACTTGGTTCTCCAAACATTATGTATGCAAACTACAATAGGATGTCAGCTTGTTGAAATGTATACTCTTATAAAGTTTCATGTAAAATTTAGTTATGACAATTGACAAGTTTAGATATAATTATATAGCATTGCTATATAGAAACTTCAGATTTGTATAGAATGACTTCAAGCAAAAGAAACAAAGATTTGCATCAAATAATTTTAGTTGTTAACTTTGCGGTTGGTGTCATCTTGTTGCAGATTGGCATAGTTAAGAAATCGGCTAACTATTCCTTGTCCTGTATAGATAAATGGATGGCCCCAAAAAAGGTGCGTTATTCTTTTCCCTCTGAAAAACAAAAGCCCTGTGAAGTAGTATGAGATTCAGGAGCTCTAACTGTTGCACGTGAGTTTTATGAAAATTAAGTTTCCACATGTATTTATATGTAGCTTTTAGATTTTTTTAATTAACTTAATCATTTCTTGTATCTTTGCATGATGAAGAATGCCTTAAAATATATTTGAACGCGGTGGCCTATGACTATAGTTACTGTGTACATATGTAAACGATTTTCCATATATAATTGTCAT
Source organism: Centella asiatica (assembly GCA_014636745.2). NCBI lineage: Eukaryota > Viridiplantae > Streptophyta > Magnoliopsida > Apiales > Apiaceae > Centella > Centella asiatica. Next base: position 16,899,051 of record CM025785.1, read on the forward strand.
GAAGAAATAATCATGATTGATTTAAACACCGGAGAAAGGTAACAGTTCTAGAGTATTGTTGTTAATGTGATCAGAAGTCATTCTACTGCCATGTGTTTCCAGTAATAACATAGCTGCACAGGTTCTCTGTAACGATGAGCTTTTATCACAATGAACTCACAAAGTTACAATGAATAAGAACTTTGGAAATAATTAATGCCGATTTAGTTATTGTACAGAAATGTGCGGCACCCAACACTCTCAGATAGATAAGCATGCAAATACATCATCTCTTGCCTTGAGCTTAGTTCAACAATTCAGCTTTCTTAGTCTTTTCACAAACACTATTAAAACTTGAATTAACTTAAATTGGTAAGGTTTTTATCCATTTACTATGATGCATTTTGGGCAGAGTCAAATTCCATTGCTGTTTTTCCCAGCGAAAGGAGAAGTATTGCCGGAACCACTTGGACTTGTACTTATCTTTGTGTCTTGGAATTTTCCTATAGGTGAGTCTGATCGAACCTTTGAACACTAATCATGACATAAAAGTCTTCTAAGCTGGCTATAGAATTCTTGTATCTATTGCCGAAGTTAAACTTATGCTGAAGGCAAACATTATACAATATCAAAGTTATTCATGTATCCTGTAAATGGGGCCCTTTTAGATTTTTTTGGAGCCCGAGTAATTGCAAGGTGTATATGTCTCCTCATTAAAATTAAGTGATATGTCATTTTATGTGCAGCACTGGCATTGGATCCACTGATTGGAGCAATATCTGCAGGAAATACCATAGTCCTAAAACCTTCCGAGCTCGCCCCAGAATGTTCTGCTTTTCTTGCCAAGACAATCCCACTCTACTTAGATAGCAAGGCCATTAAAATCATTGAAGGTGGAGAAGAAGTGGCTGAAAAATTATTGCAGCAGAAATGGGACAAGATATTTTTCACTGGTATGATCAGTTTAATTCTTATATCCTGCTGAAGTGGTCAGTAGACCAAAAAGATTTCACCTAATAATGAATACCGAAACATTTTTGGGTAAATTGCATTGCACCATCTATGGTTTGGCCTGATTTACATTGCACCACCTGTCATTTAAAAGCCACCAAATAACCACCTGTAGTTTTAATAAATTAGCAGATTACCACCTATCCGTCACAAAAAATAACAATAAACGACAAACTTGTAAGAAAATTAGCGAGACATAGGTGATAATCTGCTTATTTCTTAAAAGTACTGATGGTTATTTGATGGCTTTGAAACGATAGGTGGTGCAATATAAATTGAGCTAAACCACAAGTGGTGCAATGCAATTTACCCAACATTTTCAATACCAGTCCTGATAATTGATATCTGATACTCTTCTATTAGTACAAGAATTGAAATGAGCTGATTACGGTGTTTGGCTATATTTCTATTTTGGCTCTGCCATTTTGCCTATTTGAATTTACTTTTTGGTATCTTTTATTTCTCTTAGCAGAAACTGAACTTTAGGCTGCTTTTGGTTCGATGGAATAAAAGGACATGAAAATGAAATGAATTTTACACTACTTGTTAGTTCATTTATGTTGTAAGGTTTATTCCTTCTCACAAATTCATGTGTATTTCTAAACCCACCCCATTCCATCTCAACCAAAATTTTACACATAATTTTTCATTTCTCCATTCAATACTCCCCTCATAATTTGTGTGATCCTTGTCTTCTACCACTGTTTTCTCTTATCCACCCATTCCATTCTCATGTCATTGCATTCCATCCACCCAAACGTAACTTTAGAATTTCTGAGTTCTGTTTAGTTGGTGTGGATTGGATCAAATTTGACTCTTAACAGATTTTTGGGATCCAGCCTATTTAGTTAAAAAAAAATTAGTGCAGAAGTGGTCTAACAAGTAAATCACAACTTTTTCCAACTTGTATGCCTGTCCAGAGAAAATTTTGAATAAATGGGACCAAGTTCTCAAGTATTTCAACAGTTTCAATAATCTTAGTAATTTGAATAAGCCCATATCAGAAATGAATCTAAGCAGGCTGTCTGACATCATGATAATGCTAAACTACTTTTAGGCAGTCCACAAGTGGCACGGGTGGTCATGTCTGCAGCTGCGAAGCATTTAACACCTGTTACACTTGAGCTTGGCGGAAAATGTCCTACAATTATCGATTCTCTCTCTAACGCTGATTTGAAGGTTATTTTTATATTGAACTTATGGCAGAAAGTAGATGTTTCTGATTTTCTTGGGTTAGAATTTTGATTTGCAGAGTTGGAAGAAAAGGTTAACTTCTTGTCTGCTTATTCGGGTTCACTGGATTCTAGGTGGCTGTAAAAAGAATAGCCAGTGGGAAGTGGGGCCCATGCAGTGGACAGGCTTGTATAGGAATCGATTACATTCTTGTGGAACACAAGTGCACATCAAGCCTGGTATTAGTTTAAGATTCAGTCTCCTAATATTTGAAATGTAAGTGTAATGATTTATGATGGAACTGTTATTAAAGGTTAAATTTTAATACTCAGATAGATCTACTGAAGAATACTATCAAAAGATTTTACGGTGATGATGTGAAAAACTTGAAGAACCTCTGCAGAATAGTAAACAAGCACCATTTTAATAGATTGCGTAATCTACTTGATGATCCTGCTGTTGCAGCTACCATTGTTTATGGTGGTTCACTAGACGAGGAGAATTTGTAACCCCTCTTATCCTTTCGTAAATTAATTTCTATTTCTACCATTTGTTGAAAACGAGGAAGCTTACTGATTTTTTATGCTAAATTGTTAATAGGCTTATTGAGCCTACAATCTTATTGGATCCTCCACTTGATGCTGAGATTATGCAGGAAGAAATATTTGGCCCGTTGCTTCCAATTATTACGGTAAGATACGCTAATATTATTGTTCATAGAAGCAAAAGTAAATTCCATTTTTCTATAAAAATATTGGTGTTGTAGTTGGATAGCATTGAATTAAGCATCGAGTTCATAAACTCAAGGCAAAAGCCTTTGGCCATTTATGCATTCACCAAAAATGGAACTTTCAAGAAACAGATTCTGGCAGGAACATCTTCAGGAAGTATAACGTTCAATGACACCATGGTTCAGGTAATCGTCTCTTTACTTCCTTCCGAACAATTAGACATTTAAATATCTCAACATAATAGTAATGATATAGAATGGAGACAATAAGTTAGTTTTGTTATGTTAATTATGTTAGGGTATGGTGTGATGTTAAATTTCCACAGCAAGCACAGAGAAAAAATTTAGGCTATATATAATTTTAACGAATCATAACCTAATAAGTGAATCCTTCATTTCAGAGGAGTGTATATGGGTCTGTGAAAAACTAAAAACCTTAACAGTTTGTCAAAATTCTTATGCTTGCAGTTTGCTTGTGACAATTTACCATTTGGAGGCGTTGGGCAGAGTGGTTTTGGTAGGTATCATGGCAAGTACTCTTTCGACACATTCAGCCATGAAAAAGCTGTTATGGATCGAACATTCTACTTTGAATTAGGTGCAAGGCATCCACCATGGAATGATTTCAAGTTGCAGTTCATCAGATTGGCTTATGACTTTGACTACTTTGGACTGCTGCTACTTTTAATAGGTTTGAAGCGGAAGATCAAATGAAAGAGGCCTATTACACTACACATCAGTTGTGAAGTCTACTGCCCGCAAAGAAATTCGATGTCAGGTGTGATTTTGATTTATGAATATATATGTGACCTAACATAAAGTTATGAATATTTGTGTGGGGTGAAATTTCGGCCTTTTTCGCCTTTCTTTTTCCGGGTAGCAAAGAGAAAATCATACATTCTCCTAGCCCCGTGTCCTGGAAGTAAAAAGTAAGGAGCTTGCTTGACAATTTCTATGAACGTGACACATTATATTTATTATGTTTCAGAGATTGTTAAATATATATACGGATATACCTCAATCCTCAATTGTTTGCAACCTTTTTTGCTTACAAGATTGTAAGACGTGTCAAAAAAATACTCCTATGATTATTATATTATTAGAATACTGACCATATGCTTGAAAATAATTAATACAAATCTCTCAGAATATTTGAATTTATAACATGTTACACTATCTTAAAAAAAGTTCAAACAAGCCATTTAACACTTTTGTAATTCGAAATGGAGAGACTTTGTTCTCATCTCCATTTTTCGCTATTATGGTAATTCAGTAATAGATGTCTTTAAACTTGTGACTTCCAAAATCACAATTTTTTTGTTTCAGTAATAGATGTCTTTAAACTCGGGACTTCTTTCAACTTCAAATTCACAAATTTTTTATTTCGCCTTTTCGGAAAAAGATTATTTGAATTGTGACTACTAAATCTCCAATTTCAATTTCCTAGTTAACGATTTTTTGTTAAATAGGAAGCCAACCACCTTTTAGAAATTTATACATTCAGTTATATTTTTTTGGCAGTTACATTTGATGTATTTTTATTTGTTTAAAAGTTAAATTCAGAATCAAGTTCTAAAATTTGTCATGTTGGCTAAATTGATAGGTTGGGAAAATTACATTTAATTATTGATGTCTATTTTTATTTTTTATTTTGATTTTATTGTCTTTCGGCTTCCGGGAGCTACTTTTATCTTTTTACCTTAACTTTTAACTTTTTGTTGGTTGGTTTCCTACATCCTATAACTTTAAAAAAATAACTTAAAATCTTTTGAAGAAAAAGCCTTTAATTCTTTTTTACTTTAAGCTAAAAGGTTACATTGCAACTTAAAAATTACAAATTTCATAAGTACCGCACTTATTATATACAACAACAACAAAAAAAAAAAAAAAAAAAAAAAGAGTTCATACTCCTTACGGTTTAAGAAAAACACGAATTAATAAAATAAGAACATATAGTAAGGTTTATTCATTGGGAAAACCTTTTCAACAGTCTTCAAATTATATCAGTTTTACACATTTAGTTCTCAAATTTTTTTTGCAATTTATTTGATACACAAACATTTTAAAACATGCGCAATCAAAAAATTTCATCAATTACTCGTTAAATTTGATAAAAAATACACTCATACAAATCACACATGTAATTTTTAAAGAATAAAATGGTCGATTTATGTCATACGTAAACTTTTTTTTCGATTGTTATCGAGTTATATTAACGAGATATTAACGAAATTTACTAACTGCGTATGTTTTATAAAATTTATGTACCAAACAAGTTGCGAAAAAAATTTGGAACCAAATGCACAAAATTAATATAATTCGAGCATCGATGAATAAGTTTCCCTTACCTGTTTGGTTCGGTTTTATTAACCGGCTTTTGTAACAGTCCACAGAATCCGAACCGGTCGAAATTAAGAATGGAACACGATCACGAACGCGTCATGTAATTCAACAAACACCTGCTAACCGTGTAAAACGAACTACTTGCGCGCGGCATCTTATAGGAGAGTTTTTCAGTTAACCGGAATTTTGGGAAAGACGACGGCGGAGGCGGCGATGAAGAACATGCAGGGTTGTAGTGAAGGACGTCGGTCTTCTTCTAAGGCGGGAGAAGTCATCAAACTTCAACTGGTTGGTATAATTTTGGCGTTGATTTTGATATCAGGAACTGCACCAGTAGGAGCCCTAGCTTCCAATACAGTTTCAGCCTTCGTTCAAAACGCCATCTACTCCAACAAGATTACTATCTTCTCCAAATCCTATTGCCCGTCAGTCTCTCCATCTCTGAAACCTCATCGATTTGTTGAATTTTAGTAATATATGGGGTCTTAATTCTAAGTTCAATGTCATCAACGTTATGTTGTTTATTTGAGCATCGATTGGACGAAAGAGCATATGACTGACAGTATACAATATATGATCATTTACTTTGATATTTGAGTTATTTAGAAATTTTTGAAAGTGTACGCCAATAGATTACTTGTAGGCTTGTAGCAATAAAATCTATGCACACAATTCAAATTACAAGAAAAACTCACAAAATCACTTAAAGGACAAAAAGAAGACTCTATTAGATTAAAAAAGATAGAGGATATTAAAAGTGGACGTGTTTCAGATTTTCACTAATTTGTGAGATAGTTTGTGTGCAACGATATCTTACTTGTAGACTTAGGCCTGTTCGGGAACTAACTTTTTTCTTATAGCTTCTAAGTCATTTTTAACTTTTAGCTTTTAAGTCAAAATTGATTCTCAAATTATGACTTAGAAGTCATTTTGTTAAAAGTAACCTGCCCTACTTTTTATTTTTGACTTCTAAGTAAATAAAAAAGTATTATACAAACATTTGAATAGTTATTTTTAACTTAGTTGTCAATTTTGATTAAGTCATAGCTGAACAGCCCCTTAAAATCACGTTCTGCAAATCCTATGCTAGCCACGACTTTGTACAAATTTACACTGAATGAGTTTATTTGGATGAACTGCCTTGGAAAATCTAGTGTAGCAATAGTATATGCTTATTCAAAAGAAAATTTTATTAAGATGTTTACATTGATAATTCAGTTCACTTGAATTCTTTCATGATGCTGGTATTTGGTTGAAATTCAAGACTTGCAAGCGAATCATCCCTATAATATTCAAGCTATGCATATGAAATTTTAGCAAAAGAGACTCTGCCTACTAAAGGTTAATCCCCTTAAGTGGATTGTAAGAGTTTTCTTAAGATTATGCTTAAAATAGCAAAACACAGAAACACGGTTAATGTTTGTTGGCCAATGATCTTTTGCCCCTCCTAGGATTCTAACTATCTTCAATAAATAAAAGGTAGACTCTATCACAATACTGTTCATCCGTGTGCAGATAGGTGCTTTCCTCTGTAATTAAATTATCAATAGGCTCTCCAAGCACGTTGAAAATTCGTCCAAGGGTCGTTCCGCCAACCGGAACACTTAGAAACCACCATACAGTTTCTTTTTTGAACCCGTTTCAAATCATGATGACTAATCAATCAATCTTGGGGGAAACAGTCTTCTAATGCTTATGTTTACTTTCACTTAACTCTTGTACATAGGAAATGAGACTGAATTTTTTTACTGCAAATTTATAAGCCGTTTTTTTCAGTGTTCTCTATCCTGATTTCAGCTATTGCTTGCGTACCAAGCGCATATTCAGTGAACTAAATGAGCAACCTTTTGTTGTGGAGCTTGATCTTCGAGAAGATGGATATCAAATTCAGAATATTCTTCTGGATCTGGTTGGCCGTCGCACTGTCCCTCAAATTTTTGTTAATGGCAAGCATATCGGTGGTTCTGATGGTTAGCTCTCTACTTCTGTTAGCTATACCAGATAAAGCATAGTAGTTGTGATTAGTACATAGTGTAACAACATGTGATATATATCATTTACAGATAAGTGTTCTCCTCTTAAGATAAGCCTTGTTCCAGCTACACTACCTTATCCTAATAACATGTTACACTAAGTACTAATCACAACTACCATGCTTTATCTGGTATAGCTAACAACTTCATACCCAGTCTTGTATCTATTTCCGGTCAATATTGTTAATTAAGCTGTAATTTTTATGGCATTCAAGTCATTCAACTTTATCTTAATGGTATTTATTATAATTATTTATTTGTTTATATATTTTCTGATTCAGATCTTCAAACTGCCGTTGAGAATGGCGAGTTGCAGAAGTTTCTTAGTAGAAGTTGATGTCAACAAAGTGAGTCATGTCAAATGTGTGAGAGCTCAAGGTGATTTCACCAACTTTCTTGAGATTTGACTGGAATCTGTTGCAAGATTGTTAATTTTTTTCAGCTTCTTGGATATTGGAACTAATATTGATGCAGTGTTGATTCAATTTCCTTTTATGTAATGTTTATTTCCTTTCTTTCTATGTGGTATTGTGTTGGTTTCCCTTTTGGGTAATGAAATTTCAGAGTACATGTATGATATCTTCACTCGATTTTGTAGAACATATAAATTTCATTATGCAATTCCAGGCTGTTTGAATTTGCATTAACTTTTTATGGCAAAAGCTCCCCACTCTCCGGAACATGCTCTTGCAGAAATGAGTAAACGATTAAAAGATCATGGTGTGAACAGCCACTGCTTACTGACTAACACCACATTTGCTGTCGGATGCGCGACAAATATATCCCCATAATTCAGTTGATTCCTACAAGGTTGGTTCAGTTTCAAAGAATATTCTGAACTATCTAATGTCTTGATGAGAATGCAGATAGACCTGCAATGGATAAAAGACTTCCTGCAATCAACATTGATTGTAAGGTAATTGTCTGTTTGACTGAAAAAATTATATATGTTAAACAAATAAGATCAATCCCAATAATGTCTGCTGTCCTGGCTGTTGATGATCCTCATACAAGCAACCTGTGTACTCATCTTATATATAATCAGGAAGCGGCTGCAAATGTCTCTGGCCGCCACTCAGATTTCTGAGCACTCAGAATACCTTCTTGATTTTTGGAGAAGGTTAAATGAACTTCCCAATGCAGAGATTTTAGCAAGTTTTCTACCTCCCCAACTGCACCTGATTCATCACGAACAATCAATTTACCTCCAGGCCTGACTATTCTATCAATCTCTGCCATCACAGGAGCAATTTTGCACCTGCAGTCAAAATCAAGTATTCATCAATCATTTTGAAGGATTTCAAGCTAACAAATGTAACTTATTTAGGTTCAGGACTATTACCTTTTTTTAAGCCTGGAGAAGAGATGATCAGCATGCAGAAGATCATAGCTTCTAGGGTACGTGCTGAAGGATTCACACCAGTCATGATATATCCCAAAAAGACCCCTCTCGTAGATTATAGGAAGTGTATCTGCAGAATCTATATTCACCACATTTAGCACCCACACGTTGAGGTCCTTAAGTGCTGCTGCAAACCTACAACAATTGGTTTATTCCTTGTGTGAAATGTTATATCTATTGAAGCATCAAAATGACATATGGTAATAATGGATTGAAATGTTATGCTTACCCCCCGTAAACAGCTCTCATGTCCATTATGTTTCTCACGTTGGACCAGGTAATGCCTAATCCACTTAAATATGACTTGCTCACCACCTTTTGCCAATGTTTATAATCTGCTGCAAAATCATCAGGAGATGGTTTCCCATAAATCCCTATCTGGGATCGGTTTAACCAGTATGGAGCTGCCTGTAGGCGATATGGCCACTCTTGAGGCCACTGCGAACCTCTCTCAGCCTCATTGACTGGAACTCTGTGCATGCATGACTGCAAGGGTACGTACCTGGAAAGATGAATGTCAACTCTCAGCATTTAAACTCTCAAACAACTTAAGTGCTTAATCTGGATTTCTAGTTTGCATATTTGATTTCTCACGTTTGTATAAAAGCAGTATTTATTAATACAAAAACCATACCAGGCAGCATTTGGATCATCGTCACTTTTACACATTGGAGGAATCTGCTTTTTCCTTTCTTCATAACATTCATTTGAGTCTGGTTTGTGGTAGATGGCTGCACCAACCATATTTAATTTATCCTTTTTGATGGTGACAAGCTCCCAACACAGAGATACCGTTAAGTTAGACATTTCTGAAATTAAAGAGCTTATACATCAGTCAGATAGTTCTGCATTAACAGTTTTCTATGAAATTATAAATCTTCAAAGAATGCAATTAGAAACTATTAGCTTTTTAATGTAAAGAACCTCTCTGTCGGCAATCTACAAACAACATTTGTGATCCTACCTTTCCATATGTTCACATCTTCTTCAAGCTTTTGGTACACAGGAGTTGCTGACCATACAAAATAACCCCCAGGTCGGAGCATTCGGTTCAATTCCAAAAGAAGAGCACCGCCTTAATCACAATGTTAATTAACTGAAAGTAAGGTTGCTGAATATAACTTAAAAAGTTTTAGCTTTATAATTATGCATAGAATTGGAACCTTCTACATGCCAAGGAACTCTACAACGTGCACAGTGGATAAGATCGAAAACCCTGCTTGGGAATGGCAGTCTCTGGGAGCCCATTACAGCTGATATTGCAGGAATGCCCCTTTCAAGTGCAAACTGAACTTGAGCTTCATGTTCATCCTTTGGTGCAAAAGACATAGCTAGAACATCTCTATCGAAAAGATAACCCCCAAAACTAGCAACCCCGCATCCAACATCCAACACAGTTCTAGTGTGTTTTCCCCATGCAATTTCAGGTACTGCCTGATTGCAGCCATAAATGTCTCGTCATCAAGTAGAGGGGAATAATCAAGAAAAGGAAAAGAGGAGGAAAAGAAAACGATAGACTACAACATCATTATTATAGGAGAAAATGCTTTTTAAATCTTATAAAATATGGTGAAGACATGATAAGGAAATATGTGATCAGTTTACCTCTTGTAAAAAATCAATGTAGTGGAGTGCACCATGTATAAATTGAGTCCCACCTCCGGGGAAAGTAAGGAATTCACCGGAAAGCTTAACCCAATTCTGATGCCCTTTCACCTCTGCCAGCTTTGTATGAGGGACATTATGGTACCATATCTGTATATGCCACACCAACATATATCCTTGTGAGAAAACTACATTCATTATAAAATAGCGTGCGCTTGCGCCCACATACACACACGCACCTTGTCTCTGCTACGAGGCCACTCAACGGGTATTTTGTATCCATGCGGGAGAGGAACCAAGCATGTCGGAGCTTCCTCTGGGCAGTGCCTTTCACGATGCTCAAAGTGCTTCCGACTACGTAATTTGTTTATTGCTTTCTCGTTGTCTAAACAAGGTATGTAGTCTGTGCCTGCTGTTACATTGCAGAGGTGCCATGTGTATCCATATATGCTATCATCTTGATCATCTAGTGAGGGCCCTTTTCTTCGCCCCTTTTGATCCTCTGATTCATCTGCCTGAGTAGACCATGCCTTCTTCGACTCTTTTGATTCTTTTGGTATCTCTGAGCTCTCTCCACTTGGATATGAATTATTTTCTCCCGAATCTGACATTGTATGATGCTTTTTTCTTCGTTTCTTTTCATGCTTATGTTTACTTTCTTCATTGTTCTGAATAGATTGATCATGTTGGGGTTCTTTCTTTTCTGTTTGACCTTTTTCCTCTTCGACTGTTTCCTGATTGCTTTTTTGTTGATCAATTGGAGCCTCATCATGCTGTATTTGATCATTGCTAGTGCCCACTTCACGAGTGGTAGTTTCATCATGTTGTGACTGTTCTTCTTCTTGATGCTGATTATGTTTCACCTGATCTTCTTCATGTTGCTGATGCTGTTCCATGTGTTGTTCATTGTCATCTAATATCTCATTGTGTGCATCTCTTGGATTTTTATTGTTGTCAGTTCGTGACTCCTTTTGATTATCCTCTTGAATATTACCATCTATTCTTCCATGTAGTTCATCAACTTGTGACTTATTCTGATTTTCATCTTGCATGGTACTGTCATCATGAGCAACTCCATCATTCTTGGAATTGCTTACTTCGTCATCTTTAATTTGTTCATTTTGACCACCCATATCTCTAAAACTTTTCTCCATAGAATTTCTTTTGTCATCTGCTTCTGTAGTAGTAGTAGTAGTAGTTGCAATTTCTTGATCAGCTTCTTGGTTGTGAGTCATAACACTCTCCTCAGACAATTGAATCTCATTTTCATTCAACTTCTGCTGTTCTTCTTCAGAAACGTTCCCTTGCAATCCCTCCGGGTTTTCTTCCACAGCTTTTTCTGGATTTCTCTTAACATTCTCTACACCCATCTGATCTTTTGTATTTGCACTATCATTCTCTGCATCATTACTACCATTCTCTGATCCTGCCTCTTGTTTATCACCAGCATCATAATTCTCTATTGCAGTACTTGTCTCTTGCTTCTCAATATCATTAACATTTTCACCAGTACCGGAGGAATCCTTGCCGTCAGCTCGACCGGTTTTAGTGGCATCATCAGGAAGATCACCGGGATTGTCTTGGAAAGCAGAAGTTTTCTCTGTTGTAGTGGTGGCGAGAGAAGAAGAATCTTCAGATTTGGAGATGGCAGTTCGAGTGGTTGTGGCATTAGATGAAAGTAGAGAATTTGGGGTCAGCATGTAAACGCCAATAAGACATAATGTCACGAACACAACTGTGGTGGCAGTTGAGGCGCAAGAGTTTCCAGACGATCGCTTATTTCGTCCCTTCCCTACTGCCATTTTACTAACCTGCAACCAATAGATCAAAGGGAAAGAAAAAAAAATGTAGTGTAGGTTTTAATTTTTAATTTTTCAGTTTGATCTGCAGAACTGTGAGAGTGAGAGAGAGGAGAAATATTCTAACTTGGAATATGTCTTTATTAGGATCCAGAAGAATCGCATTTTGTTTAGGAATTTCAAATAGACGTACTAGTTATGCGTAGTAGTAAAATACTAAAATAAATGAGATGTGATCTAACCCTCTATATACCCAATGATATTAATACTTGGTTGTTTTTGTTTCTTTATTTTGGACACTACATTCTAGTTACAGCTGTCATATTTGTTAAGTGTTAATTAGATATCTTACTGATTTTTCTTTAGACATACAATCAAAAAGAGGAAATTCAAAATGTTTACGCATAACATGGTTGAAGGAGAAAGTTTCTTCCTTCGGTTTTGCACTTTAAAGAAACAAATATGTACAAACCGAAGGGATTAGTGATTTTGAGGAGTTCAGTCTTTTAAAAGTTAATGATTCAATATCTGTCACATATATTTAGTATATTTATTTGTATAATTTGTTAATATTTTTGGTATTATTGCTTATTTATTTGTATAATTTGTTGATATCTTTGGTATTATTGCTAAAGAAGCAGCTCAAATATCAACATCACATTTTCTTTTAAACTGATCTCATGGTCAATCAACTATTCGACTTGTTCATGCAGCTATCTTCATTTTTTTCCCCTATTGAAATTTCGCAAATTTATCTTATTTAGTTCCAGAGTAAGTTTTTTTTTTAATAAAAAAAATAACATTATCAATTTCCGTCAGATGCTGCAAAGCCTTCTTTGTCAAAAGTAAAAGGGATTTATAATTTTAAAATTTCAGCTTAAGTGGATTGACAAAAATTAAGTTCTTGCATAGTATATTTTTGTTTCAGCTTAAAATTATGAGATTATAAATTTTGACAACGTAATTTATACTGTCAGAATCTAAAATCTCATAATTTTAAGCTGAAACAAACAGGGTCATACTTATATTTATACTAAATTTAAAATGTATGATGGAGAGAAACATTTTTACATCAACCAAGGAATGAAGGAACAATGCAAACAATGGAAGTAATGTATCCCGTGAAATTTAGTGTTGATAATTATCATTTAACATCGTAGATACCTTTGATAAATAAACGTCCAATCTCTAGTAGTGGTGGGATCAACCAAGATGTATGTCGTTCGACCCGACCTCAGACTCTTTCTTCCCGACCTATTTGATTCTCTGGCCGCAGTTATTTAGGTGGTATCCCGAGATTGAAGAGATCGAATTCCTCCCGGGAACACACGAAACAAAGATATGAACTGGGTAAATAGAAATGGAAAAGAGATGTTTCCAACTACACCGACGCTCTAATTGATGTCTTTTAATTATAGTGATGCGACTATCGTAATTAGATAAAGGTGCGGAGCGAAAGAAGGCTAGTTAATACTAGACCTAAATACTAGATCTACTCTACATATGATTAAAATATTTTAATCAGCTGTAGTAAAGTCAACGGTCAGTCCCATGATATAAATGAGACATAAGATATAATAGTATAGACGATTTAAACTACTTGAGAGGACTTTGGTTTCGTAGTTTTGAGGCTAAATGTTACATATGTTCCTTTATATTGTGACATAATTTTAGAGTAGCTTATTCATTGCTAAAATAGATAATTCTCTTTCTTTATATTGCCAATTCAGTGTAATCGTTTCTAATTAGTGACAGAAAATGGAAATTCATGTGAACCATGTAACAATTATGAAAAGGTGTAATAGTCAAGTCAATAGTATACAATCATAAATTACTTGGCAGCCTTATATTTTTAAGGTTAGACAATCTGAATGATTAAATATAGCCTCTTGAACAATGACCGGACTTAACTGTATCCAATTGAGAATTTAAAAGATATTCTCTAGATTGTAAAATTAAAAATACATTTTTTTTCATAAATGTGGCACTATTTCTGATTTTATGATTCTATTCATGATACGAATTTGTAAAATAAAAGAATATATAAAAAAAAATTAGGTAAAGACAATCTTGAGGTATTTTATGATAACTCACTTTAAAATTATTGAAAATTAATAAATTTCAATATAATTTTAAACTGTAATTTAAAGATTTTATTTAGTGTAAACTGTAAAGTCGCGATTTAAAATTGAGTGAGTAGTAGTTAATCTTAGTATTGGAAGGTCTAAATGAATATTGGGGAGCATTTGGATTGCATACGATGGAGGGAGAATGAATCAAAAATCGCAAAGAATTTTATAAAAAATACTGGTGAAAGGAGATATGAAAAATAATTGGAGAAAAAATCACAATAAACAAGAAAGAATTAAACATTTTTGCTCTTTATTCATAAATAAAATTACATATAAAAATAATTATTTATCCAATCACCATCTTTTATAAAGAACATAAAACTAGTTCATGATCGTATTTAACAATTACTCTTGAACTAAATTTACTTTCTCGAGTGGAATCGTATTTGCTTAAACGAAGTCCTGGACCTCCATTTAACTTATATGGGCCAGGTATGGGTTGGGCTAGCCAGAAGGCTTAAACTCGAAGCCCTGAACCACTGAGATTTGAACCCGACGAGTCACGGGATTACAACGACACACTGGGCGTTGTGGGTGTCAGTTAACGACCGCAACTAATTAGCACTACTATCATCTCCCTCCCACCCAAGTAACCCCCGACTTTTTATAATTATTATATAATTATTGTGATAAAAGTATTTATATTGTCATTCAAAATGATGATAATAATGAATTAAATTTTAAATGGATACATATAATAAGAAAGTAAAATAATTAAAATAAAATGATATGATATAAAATAAATGTTCGAAGATAATTTGGATGGATTAGATGATAAAATTTTTCAAAAATAATAATATTATAAATGAATGAGACATTAAAAAAAAATTACAAATAGATCATGATGGAGGAAGTATATATAATTTATAGATGCCGTTAATATTAGTTTTTCTTTTCTTTTTTTTTTAATACAAAACAATTTAAGTTAAATAATGTCACTCTGAATAGGGATATAATATCTCCTGAAAATTATATCTATTTAAAGATTTACAATGACACTAATAAAATTATTTTCTAAAATCGATAATTATTAAAACTCAAACTCTAAATTTACTAAATTAATATTTATTTTAAATCTTACTTGTTGAATTAATCCTTCATAATCACCTCCAAAGTAAGTCAACTACCTCGCCGCCCACTATATCCGTCTACAATGTACTGCATAAGTAGGAGTAGTAGTTACTGACATACTGTATTAGTTACTGCTTCCTCCATATTAATCAATAAAACTCCTTTCGCCCCCTATGAGCATAAACACTACTCCTACAACTGTGTCCCCCACATCACATGCAATACCTTTTCTCTTTGCATCCATTTGCTTCTTATTGAGGGTAAGTTAGTTGTACAATCTTTGTAATAACTGCATTTTACACTAAACAAATTACCCACCCACCCCAAACCACCACACACACACCCCAACCCGGCTAATGACATTTTATTTTAAATATTGTATACAGAAATCCTTCTTCCAATATTTTGTTACCCAAAAGTTTGGATGTTTTTCTGCACTTCATTAAATCTTCGACGTTTTTGTATTGCTCTTAAATATCAATAAGAATTACTTGTATATCTCAAGAGAAATTCAATATTTAGAGCGATAAAATTCAACAAAAAAGAAAAAGAGTTTGCTTTTCAAAATTTTGGATCGATGGGATATATATATCTCTTTGCTAAATGGCAGAAGCTTTGGGACATAAAGTTTCTAATGTGTGAGAGTTTACTTTGCAGATCAACCTCTCTCTCTCTCTCTCTCTCTCTCTCTCTATATATATATATATATATATATATATATATATATATATAGTAGTATAAGATATCATGCATCTTAAACTCCATGCATGATATTAAACCCTTAATTCTCAACAAATAAACCCTACATATGATGATCAACATGCAATAACACCCCTAGCTACTTGCATTTCATATAACTCAATAAGAGCCCAACACAAAAGTGAGCCCCAATTAATCTTTCACATGTATGTACAAATTTGAAATCCTGTATATTTCTTCAAGTTACACGAATGAACGAAACTCTTATTGTTACATGTGAACAAATATTATCTTCCTTTTTTTAATTTTTTGAAGTGCGATAATTACATTACTCCCTCCCCTCCATTGTACACAAATATTTATATCGCATGTTTGATCGATAATTATATTTTAACGAATAATATTTTATGAAATTTATTATAAATATTCAATTAAGACAAAACTTTGAAAATATAACATCATAATTAATCATAACATCATAATTAAGAAGATTATGCAAATGAACTTTTTAGGAACAAATTTTATTTGAAAATATAACTAACTTTTTTTAAAACTAATTGAGTATATTATAGAGAATTGCAGCTGCAGATCTCATCTACATAACATTCAACCACTCGGCAGGAGTTTTGTACTCCGTTCCAAATATATATATATATATATTTGAATTTTTTTTATTATAATGTCATATTTTTTTAAATTTGCTATTACAATTTTTTTTATATGATCTTTAATTAGACATTCATAACAAATTTAATAAAAAAATTTATTATTATTACATATAATTTTTAATCAAATATATAAAATTAAAAATTTTTAAAAATTCAAATATTACTTTTTTTGTGAAACGGAAATAATAGCATTTATCTCCCATTTCCGCTTTCTCAGCATTTATATTATAAGTTATAACAAATGGCATGTGGACTCATTGGCACTATCTTCTCTGGATGATCAAAACAATTTTTTTTTTGTTACATAACAAATCATTCACTAATATGATCAAATTTTTTTACACCTATTTATGTTATCAAATTTTTTTACACCTATTTATGTTATCACTTAAATTTTGTCCATTTGGCAAACATAGATAATTATGGTGGTTCGTTCCTTTTACCCTAAGAATTTCTTCCGCCTATATATATATATATATATATATGTGGGCTAACCATAATTAACGTTACTTATGAAAATCTTCGTAAATAACACATTTATAATCGTTGATCGGATGATTCAAAAGTTGAGATCAAATGACAACAAAAAAAGTGTTAGTTGCATTGGCATTTTCGCCAGTTACACTGGCGGAAGGATTGTAATAATTTTTTTTTCTTCTTTCTTGATATACTATATATTATGATAAAAAATACCTACATCAAAAAAACTATTTTATTTTGCCACATGTAAGTTTCCTTCTTTATTATCTCGTTTCTATCGTTTTATGAACAAATTTTTTTTTTCATCTAATTCATTTGTTAAAAAAAAAAATTCTTTGTTACAGATCATATCAGTATATCTCATGTAGACATTTTCATCAAATTTTTCACTTTTTATCATTTTGATTTTAAAATGAGTATAAAACGGGAGTAGGGGGCAAAAATTGTATATGATGTTTAGATGGAAAAAGAAGATAAATAAAATTAGGGTGACAGTGGCCAAGGAAACGAAGAATGAAAGATAGAAAGAAAAGAAAAGAATTTTACATATCTTCTCCCAGAAAAGACTTTTTTTTTTACATGCCTTTCGCCTAGAGGATTTTTTTTTTTTTTATCACACTGTTTGATCATTTGATCGACGATTATAAATTTGTTAGCTACAAAAATTTCCATAACTAATGTTAGTCATGATCGACCCCTATATATATATATATATATATACACACACACATGTATATATTCAAATGAAATAAGAATCAAATAGATGAAGAGACGAGAGTTGGGTCAACTTTTAGACATTGAAATTTACTTCGACCAATAATCTCTTCGTCCATTTAAAATTTTACAAATATTAATATTATATATATAACTAAAAATTACACGTATAAATAATAAATATTTGTCATAAACATTATTATGAATATTCAATTACAACTAAGATAAAGAGATTATAATAATAAATTTTAAAAATTATAACTTATACAGGAAAATTTATGTAAATATAACGTTTATTTTATACTAATTTTATTCACAAATGTTAAAAAAAAAATTGACAGTGGGAGTATAAATTTTAATTTTCAAATCGAGGTGGAATTAAAATTACTTTCGTGTAGGGGCAATTCGATATCGACGGGAGTAATTAATCACAAGCATCACGTAATATGTGACTAATCGGCAATTGCGTCGCTGGTACGCACATATGACAAAGCCATAGATACGTTAATCGAAGCAGCTTCAGTAATATCGTCTCCATTTCAAAACTAAACAAATACTATCTCCTCACCATAAGGTCTTTAAATATTTGTTTCTATTAAATTTTAAACATTTTAAGTTTAAATAATGTAATTAAAATTATTAAAATTTTAAAATGAACGGGACCAGAATAACAAATGATTTTATATAAATTTAGTTTATGACAGATATATAAGTGGTTTTGATTTTGTTATACTATTGTTATTAGTATTATTATTTCATAGTTTTGTTTTAAGTTAAGCAAGTAGGTACTAAATTACGACTTAAAAGTGTAGACAAAAAGTGAAGTAGGATACCCGTTAATTTTGAAGACGGAAGGCGTATGTAATATTTTCTTCGTATAATAATAATTGTTGATTTAACTTTTTACACGTAATTTAAGGTAAAAAATATATTAAATATTTTATTTTACTAACCTACATATTTATATGATAATTCCACAAGATTATTACATATAAACACTAGAAAAGGGAGGGCAACTGCGACCCCTACTTGCACGATGATATTTACAATTCCTTTTTTTGTTGTACGATGATATTTACAATTCCTTTTTTTGTTTCTTAGTCTTTCAAATAATTCAATTAAACTAGGCATATATTTATGAACTTCCACGTTGGCATGATGTAATTCGATAACGGGAAGTGTACATGGTAGTGCCGGTGCACATTAGTAATGCAAATAGTGGTAGTAAGGGTATTTTGAGAATTTAATATTATTTAGTTATGCAAAATTAGCAATCTATCTTAATTCTTGCCCCGGTAAAAATAAAAATTATACATCTCATTTAAAATTGAAAATAATTAATGACTAAAAAGTTTACTACTTCCGTCTGAGTAAAAGAGCATATTGTCTTTCTGATATTAATATTGTATATTTAATTAATAAATAAATATTTACATAGTATAGAATAATTTTTTTCGTAAAATATATTATAAATATTCAACTGTTGATATTATAAGAAGATTGCAGTAATAAGCTATAAAAACATATTATTTAACAAAAAAAAATATTGCTTATTTTAATAAATATTACTTTCGTCCAAATTTATATGTCGCAATTTGATTTTGACTGATCAAATTGACTAATTTTTGAACTCGTAATTTGACAAATATATTTTATATTCAGAAATTACAAAAATTAAATATTAAATTTGATAGCATATTTTAATATATTTTCTTATGATAGTTTTGTGTATTTATCTAATAAATATAAAAAAAATTATTCAATGTCAAATATGATCAATTTAATAAAAAAAAGGTCAAATATATATATATATATAATTTCATACATAACTCTCGTTGTGAGATGAGTCTTTTGTAAAATAGGGAGAGCATGAATGACGAGACCTATTCCACCGATTGCTCGTCTTTAATTATTAGGAGTGGTCAACTAATCTACCTAGGAACTCCCACAAACCTAGCTATCCAATCCAGTTCACATGAAATCAGATCAGACTTCAAATCCAATTAATAGGAGTACAAATTTACCCCATGTCTCTATTGAACATAGTTACATATGTACACATATTTATATATACGTTTATAAAGTTAAACGTACATTACACACGCACATTCACAGGGGCATGCATAATATATTTTAATTTAATATTCTCTTAATCGATGTCCTATATATTTTTTAGATAAAATTTAGTATATATTATATATATATATATATATTATTTTATTAAATAAAAATTGTTAAATAAAAATTATTTTAAATTCATATTACTATAAATAAAAGGTTAAAATAAAATAAAATGTCTTTATTTTACTAAAATTTACCTAGACATATGTACAACGTGAATTAAAACAGAAAGAGGATAATATATGCATACGAACGAGTGATACTTTTATAATTGAATGTAGATTTCGTTTATCTTTCACGGGAGAAAAGTACTTTTCTGTGTGAGAACAGCATACTTCACTTTATATATAGTAGTTCAGTCACGTAAGTAGAAATGTAGAATTGAAAGAAAAAAAAATTGTTTACAATAAAATAGGTTAGAAGTGAGTTGATTTGAACTTATTTGTTAAACGTAATTAAGTCAAATATGTATTATTTAATATATAAAAAATTATGTTTTGTGATGTACTTATTTAAGCGACCAAGTCAAATTAAATGTACACAAGTTGAATTAAGTTTCTCAAGTTTGAAAATAAATTAAATATTAAACTAACAAATTAAAATTTATATCCATAATCAAAACAACTCGAGAAGTCATTTGTAAGCTGTAAAAATTTCTTCACCTAGTAAAATTAATGTTGTAAAACAAGATTGTGTACTTGCTTGAATTATAAATGCATGCAAGAGGATCGCAAAGTAACATGTAACTTCAGCCGTCAATTGCATTAGAATTATATTATGATGGTACATATGATCAAATATTAATTAATTCCGGTAATATTTGCTAATAGATTTGGATGAATAGGTTATTAAGTTCGACCAAAAGATACATATACATATGCAATGGTGAAGATATATATGCCAGAATAGGATATGATTATAATATATATATATATATATATGTATGTATGTATGTATATAGTTATATATGAATATATAGTTATATACGTTAAATTAAGAGGTAGCAAGCTACTACGTACATACATACACACATGTAGCAATATTTCTAACTTCCGAGCTTCCAGGCGTTGGGTGCGAATTTAATTAAGACCTAAACATAAACTACTGTGTATATACTACTAGGCTGAACAAAGGATTGGAAAGGCCAAAAGTAAGCAGTAATCATATCACATACATATATGTGTGTGTGTGTTTCATTCATTTGATTGAACTAACTACATATATAAGCTATGTGTATATGTATTACTCCTATGAATGAATGAATCAGTATATACATATATATAGCCCAGTACGAAGAAGATATTCATCTTTGGATTGACTATTTTTTATCCACCCTAGGGTTTTTAACTTTTGGTCACTTTTTGCTAGCCTATGGATTTGCAATACAGCTCGTAGCTTTCATGATGTTATTTGTTTGAAATTTAAATACTTAATTCTATGCATAATTTCCAAATTGTACTGTATACAATTTCACAAAAAAAGTAGGTGTATTTTTAAAATATTCTATCTAATGATAATATGTAGATAATGAACTTCTCATTCCTCAAGATAATTACAATTATATTAGAATGAGTCTTATTAGTCATCGAATATCTCTTTTAAAATATTAGAATGAGTCTAAATTTCAAACTTTACAAGTAAAAAAAAAATCATGCAAGGTAATTGTTGAATGAGTGTATAAATATGTGCCTAAGTTCAATGGAGTGACCACCTGTATAAAAAAAATCACTATATAAATGAGTCTAAATTTCAAATTTTACGGGTCAGAAGATGGACCAACATTTTATTATACCGATTTTTTTTTAATTTTAATGAAAAGTTTCATTTTAATTTGAATTTTAAAAATTTTATAAAATTATTTTATGTGAACTAAAATGTATTCATTATTTTAAAACAGATAAAAGTATAAATTTTAGCACAGATAACAACGTGTGTATGTAATTTATTAGGGGGTTGTATATGTAATATACGGAGAGAGAACAAAAGTTAAACACCTTAATATGCCGTTTAAGATTTCTCACCGGATATACTATATTTTTTATAATCACTATTTGAGATGAAAAAATGAAAGTTTAAAATTTATTTTTACATTAGAATTCTTAAAATTAAAATTTTATTAAACGATTGAACATCTAATCTCTGTATATAAAAATTTACTACTCAATTTTTTAATAAAATTAAATAATCTGCATAATTAATATACTGATGAAATTTATAAGATATAAATTTTATTAAAGTACATGAGAATATGTAACTGAACATATAAAATATAAAACAAAAAAATTGTTAAAAAATTCTAATGCAAATGACATAATGTCTATGTAAAAAGAAGGTAAAACAGAAATACAGTAAAGATGGAAATGGTCAACCAAGGCAGGAACAGGCACAAGGCTCGAGGTCACAGACCACACATATATACTCCGTAGTTTCAGAATAATATATATACGGAGCATACAATGTACTCCATCATAATTGACATTTTAATTTTTTGCACATTAAATATTTTGTTTTATTTAAAAAAAATTAGTAATATGAATAAAAAGTTTAATATATAAAAAAAAACCCTAAAGTTACGTATAAAAAAAATTTAAACGACAGTTATCGTGAGTAATTAACAAATCTAAGATTTTGAGAATTGTAAACGTCCGACCAGTATTTTGCTCAAACATTCTATCAGGCCACCTTGTACTTTATCCATGATACATGCTGCAATATTTGAGTTACTAAAGAGGGTAAAAACATAAACAGAGTAATGCTGGAATTAGTAATGAGGATTATATATACTAATTCCTACTCCTCTATGCTCTCTCTTAATTCCATATCCCAATTCGTCTGCGTTATTTTGTGGCTACAGCGGCAAACCGCCCGAGTCGAATGGAGTAATCTATATTCCTATTCAGTTAAGGAATTAGTTATGTAGTTCGAGTTGAATGGATTGATCGTGAAATTTTATAATCGTACTACATTCGCTTCATTATCGAGCTGCGAGAATAAATTGAAAAATATTGAAACATAATTGAGTTTCGAGTTTTTATCAAATAATTTATTGAATTTTTATATTAAACTCAAGTTAAATATCATAATGAGTTTTTTATCAAATGTCAAACTTTATAGCGAGTATCAAATTGATCGAGTTAAGTACTATTTGTATTAAATATAGAGTGGAATTTAATCAAGTAGTCTTAATATTTGGCTCAACTCGATAAATTTAACAAATAATATACCGTGTTTGAACTCAACCCTATTAACAATTCGAGCCAATTCAAGTTGAGAAATTATTGAATTGGGCCAAGTTGAGTGTCTAGTTTACATATTTGTCAAACAACTCTATTTGTCGCTAATGAATTCACCTAATTACTTTATACGGAGTAATATTTTCTCGTGCTCTATTTTTTTTTTGAAAATTATACAATAGACAGCTGAAATATAAATCTCTAGTATTATGATATTTCTTACGTTTTAAAATTGAAGAATAAATTAATTTTTATATAATTTATGATAGTTCACTCAAAATTTTAAATTATAATACAATTTCACCAATCTATTTACAAAAGAGATTAAATATTAGATAGATACATCGACCAGAAGCGTAAATTGATAATATTAGCCTTTCTAAATTTAAAGGAACGTGACAAATATCAAATGACACCGTTTACACACATAAATAGCATCCGGAGGTATCCGGCCAAAAGTCCATGTGATGAGAGTTTGGGAACAAGTTCTCGTTCATACTCATTCTTTTCATACTGTTCATCTTCTAAATTACAATTACAACTCCTGAGGTAAATCACTAATTTATTTTATTTAATTTCACTTTATATTTGTGATTAATATTTAAAGTATAAAAGGAAAAATATATATGAGAGCTTGGTCCAAACTTTTTGGTGTAATTAAGTTTTGTGCACACATAAATAAAATCGACATTTTTTGAATTAATGTGATACCAAGCCATCTCTTCGTCCCAATTTGATAAAATCGACGTGTGACGTACTTATTTCTTCTCAGACTTTTTGTTTGTTTATTTCTGAACTTGGTAGTACGGGCTTCCTTTCACCTTTCATCTGCGACAAATTAACTACTCCCCGAAAAACATTCTCCTACCATTTTATCTCCTTTAACTTTCTTGTGAGTTGATTTTTTTCTTTTATAGGCTGCTGGAAAAAATAACTGATTTTAAAAAATGGGTATTTATCCAAATATGAAAGTATCAAAAGTCCTGCAAATTCGCGGAGTGGTTGAAAGTATCAATGCTCACGTATTTGTGTATTTTAATTTGTATCATTTATTGGTATACATAGCATTATTGTTTAAAGTTAAAACAGTTTAGTTTTTGATAAATCAGATAATATAATCACATATTTAATAGGTCTATATACATAACATGTATTTTCGGCCAGTGAATTGGACATCTAGTAGTAACTAGAATGGTCCCAATTAATATATATCTTTCTTAGTAAATCTCCCATCTGGATCGATTACTTTATTATAATTATAACAGTTAATAATTTATATCCTCTGCAACCACACATTAATTTAATGGATGCAATGCATCATAGCTTTATGCTTGCATTCACGGTATAAAAATAACTTAATTCATTGCTACCTGCATGCCTATATATAGGACTCGTCATCTTCTTTTCTAAGGAGGAAATAATACAAATCTCACACATATATTAACCATGATGCAGGTAAACTCGCTTTTTTTTAGTCTACACAAGAGTCTAGGTCATAAGAGATTTTTTGATTTAAGATTAAAATATATGCTATCGACTTCTTTAATACTTAAACAATACTCGTAAATTATTTATAAAAATTAACGGACAAAACTCAAATTTTTAATTTAATAAAATCGTTTGTTAAACGCTTGTTGAGATAGTTCACTTTCATTGTGTACTATAGTCTGTGTATAGATATATCTGTGTTATTATTATGTCACGATCCATTTTTTCCTTGTTAGTAGTGACTGTAGTAATATATATCTTACAATCCGTTCTTTGAAAAATTGACAATACTTATATCCCGTTTATACGACATTATAAGAGCATTATGGAAAATTTTACAAGTCGTATTACGGATAAGAGTTTCAAATTTTCTTTTCTTTTGCTCACCGTCCTTTGTCTATTAGGTTGTATCTGGTTAAGTAAAATAAAATGACATAAAAATAGAATGGGATAAAAAAAATAATAATCATTTGACTAGTAGGTTATGTTTAGTTAGACGGAATGAATTGACATAAAAATAGAACGGAAAAAAAATTAAAGGTGAAAGATAAAAAAATACAAAAATTATTAGAGCAGTATAAAAATTGAGAAATTGTGGATTTTGTGTAAAATTTTGGTTATAATGGAATGATTAATCTCCATCTTAGATGATGAATTTAGAAATACACATTAATTTATGAAAAGAAATGAAACAAAAAAACAACCTTACGCATAAATAAAATTGTAAATAATGTAAAATTCATTTAATTCTATCAAATGAGGATATTAATTCAGCATCGGCAACGACAAGGTATAATATGTGGGAATCATAACTCAAGTCCCCCTCACCCCCACCCCCACCCCCTAAGAAGTAAATTGCGAAGTTTTACAAAAGTAACTAATTTTGTTACTGAAAATTATGTTTAGAATTTTTTTACAAACATATAAGAATCATAATAATCAAATTGTACACAACCCGTGCGAATCGCAAGTGGCTCATGAACTTCATGAAATACGTAATGCTGTTTCCATTAATCATTTTCCATACTATAAACTCCATAATATATAGGATACGGAAAAATGGGCTGCGCAACTCATTTTTCTTTTCTGGATGTACTCTACCAATATTTTTTCTAGATTGTGTAACGTTGTAAAAATATCCAACAATACGAATGAAAAAAACATTAAAAAATAAAAGAAAATTTCATGAGTTGAATTGTGATGTATATTATAGTTGTTATAATTGTATAAATTTAATATGTTTTCTTGAGTAAAATTTTTCATACTTTATATAGTTATGAAAGTTATTTTATATATCAGTTAGATTTATGTAAAACAATGTAAAATTTAAAAATTAAAGGTTGAACATGTTTTTACAAAATAGGCTCCCTTTTTATATAGTTATCTCCCTTTTTCCCATATGTGTGTGTGTGTGTGTAGAGTCTGGTCCCGACAAAAGAAGATAGTAAATAATATCGGATGTCTGTTAGATGAGTGGTGATTAATCACTGCAGATAATTATCCTTATAGGGTAACTAACAATTCGAATTAGGATGCTTTGCGAAAGAGAAAAAATAATTGAAAGGCATGTCGTCGATTTTAGATTATAATGTGAAAACATGATTCGTGCCTAGTGCGTAGTGATCGTTAATTCTATCATATACTCCTCCAATATATATGTAGGTGGGAATGTAATGCATGTACCTTCTCACAAAACGTACAAGCATAGATAATTTAATCTAGTTAACCCTCAAACGGATTTGATTTTCCTTTTAACTAATTAATTTGCCAAGCACAAACAAATTAATGATTGTGACCCCCTCTCTCTCTCTCTCTATATATATATATCTTATAATTACTCCTCAATTTAATAGTGTAAAATCACAAGCGAATTCAATTATTAGTATGAGGTTACTATATATGCAAATAAAATTGAATAATTAATTAAGATTTTAATAGGTTATGGTGGACAAATTTAAAGCAGATGGAGATGTGAAGAGTATATATTTATTTACTTATTTATTTATATAGCGAGTCATCGGCAATATGATTACGATCCACCACCAGGAATTCATCACTCAAAAATGGAAGTCGGATCGGGAAAGACTTATTTGAATGTAATAAATGAATTATTGACCACGTCTGTATTTCGTTATCATTCGCATAAGCAATATGAAAAGAACTTTTTTTGGTTTTAATAAAATTTTTGTACACAAATATTTTATTTGCCGATGAGAGGTTATTGTGAATTCATAACTTGAATTAAAAAAAATATTTAATGTCACATTTATATGTTAATTTTAAAAACCTAAACTTTGTTAAATACAGCTAAGAAAGTTGTCTTAATAAGTTAATATTCAATTTGTCCTAAAATTACAAATATATATATTATTTTAATATTTATTTTAGAATTAAAAATATAATTTTATTTTTAAACTATAAAAAGTCGTTAAGTTTTTTAAATATTATTTCATTACTTCTACTAATTCAACTATTTAGTGGTTCATTTCATAACTATAACTATTATTACTTGAAATAACACAAGTATACGGGTATAATTAGAATATAAAAAGTGTAGTTAAAAATGATCGTTTTATTATGTATTTTTAAATTTAGAACGGAGAGAGTAATCAATTTTTTTTTGTAGCCAGTGATCTGCATTACTCCCTCTATTCCAAATAAGATATACATTTATGAGACAACAGTTTTTAAAAATAATTTTATATTTCAAATACATCACAATTATCATGTTTTAAGGTAATAGTAGTACAATTATAGTAAGAATTATAAATTTATAGATCAATATAACTATGTTAGTTGGAGTAGTGGAGAGAGAGTAAGACTAGCTACAGTAGTGAAATTATATTTAAGAAATTTTGTGACTTTTTATATGCTAAAAATAAAAATATATATTTAATTTTAGAACAACTAAATAATGAACATTTAATTTTAAAACAAATAAAATATTATGTCCATCCCACTCCATTTGTAACTAAATTCTAAATGTGTGTCACAAATTTTAAGAAATCATTAAAATATAACTTGATTGAATATTTTTTAATATATTAAGATGTTAAACTTTTAAGTGAATTATATATATTCTAAAAATATTTTGATTATCTATGATTTTTAAATACATTAAAATATATGTCACACGTCCTAAAATAAGTTACAGACTGAACGAAACGCAGAAAGTATACTTCATCGCAGGAACGCAAACATGCAATAATTTGAGCAGTTGGGGTCCGTCCGATCGCGGAAGGTGGTACGGAGGAGTACCCCTTTCATACAGCAGCCGTATTTGCCAGGCTTACAGGGAGGCCAGCTTTCCTTTCCCTCAGCACTACTACACACCCCGTTTATTAATATTATTTGTCGCGTCCCAAACAAAATTTGGAAACATTTTTGAATTTAATTAAAATAATTATTTTCATTAATTTGACGAATTAAAAAATTTCATTTAATTTAAGAGTCACCAGTTACTATTAATTAAAAGAAAATTAATATATCAACTCATCCTATTTAAATTTCAAACATTGATTAAATGATGAGTTTTTTTTTATTTTGATAACTCTATTGTCTACGAAATAGAAAAATATATGTTTGGGAGCTTGATTATGCAAAATGAATGTGTTAGGCACCCCTCGCATTCATGGGACACATGACCGATGATTCTCTCTCCCTTATTTAATATTTAAGACAATTATTTATAATTTACAATTAATTAATTAAAAATTAAAATAATTATTTTCATTAATTTGACGAATTAAATAATTTCATTTAATTTAAGAGTCACCAGTTACTATTAATTAAAAGAAAATTAATATATCAACTCATCCTATTTAAATTTCAAACATTGATTAAATGATGAGTTTTTTTGATTTTGATAAATTTGTTGTCTACAAAATAGAAAAATATATGTTTGAGAGCTTGATTATGCAAAATGAATGTGTTAGGCACCCCTCATATTCATGGGACACATGACTGATGATTCTCTCTCCTTTATTTAATATTTAAGATAATTATTTATAATTTACAATTAATTAATTAAAAAAACTAAAATTATTAATTAAAAAAATTGAATTAAGTCACTAAACATCTACGTTATTAATGAAAGATATGGCGAAGTGACAAAGTAAACACTTAAAAGGAAACTAGATTTGATATTTAAGAGAGAATATTCACAATTAATAAAGATCTTACATTTAATGAAGAAGATTATTTCTAATTAAGAAACTTACCCAATTACATTAATAACTAATGAATATTACAAAATGAATATTTTACTTATTATAAATCATTATTGACAAAAATATGGACTAAGATTTAATTAAGAAATTAATTTAAATAGAGAAAATCAATTTTAGAAATTTTTATTTAGGAAACTAACTAATTAATACTAGTTACATGCAATTAATTATGAAAATACGTGAACAGTAAGTAAAAAAATATTTTTATATTTTTAAAAGTCCTAGAAATAGCAAAGTTATAGAAAAATTTTATTTTAATTTTTTGGAAATCGTTTGATGTTTTTTATATTAGAAAAAATTCTAATAATACGAAACATAATAATAAATGAACTCAAAAAATTATAAAATTTGTATATTTAAAATATACATATTTTTCCATGGAGTCTTGAAGGTTTTTTCGAATTAAGAATAATATATGAACTTCTTTAAACCTTTTAAAAGAAAACGTATACCGGTTTTACTAGAAACAAAAAAAAAGAATTTTAATTACCAATAAAAAAGAATGAAATATTTTCTTCATATTTTTATTAGAACATGCATGCATGAAAGAAGAATAAAAAAAATTGTTTGGATTTTTCATATAATTATTACACAATAAATAATATTGTACATTACATAATCGTCATGGAAGAATTGTTCAAACAATTTTTAGATTTTAAATATATGGTCATTTTCAGTGGAAACTGAAGTTTTGAGAAATTTTGAAGAAGAAGAAAATGACGAACAACAATTATCAACCCAATTGACGTTTACCCATTAATTAATAACGGATATAATATAAATTTAAAAATTATGAAAAAAGTATTAGAATATTATAATGATAGCATGAGTCTAATAAAATAAACGGATCAATTTTATGATTTCTTAAATAAATTTATTATGAATTTAATGAGAAACAAGCATATAATAACAAGTATGTGAATTAAACAGGTTCAAATCGATAATACCTTGAATGCGAGTAAAATTATTTTGATTAAGAGTTCTCCTTAATAAAATTTGAGACTTTAAAGTGAATCGAGTGCTTCCTTCTCACTTGAAAGTAATAATATTATAACTAAACTAATAAAACTAATTGTTTTTGTGTAAAAAATGGGAGAGATGGATTATTTACTCAAAGAAAAAGGAGTAAAATACTCAATTTAAGTGTGTAGAATGATTTAAAATAGGTCAATATTTATATGAGAGCTCCTAGTATTACAAACCATTAATTATGAAATTTATTTGGGCAAAAAGTTGAGTTAAAATTAAAAAAAAATCAAAAAAATTATAGAAAATGGAGTGCTGGCCGCCTACGAACCTTCTGGATGTCGGACCGGGTCGGTGTGGACTTGCGAACCGGCCTTTTTTATTTTTTAAACCCAAAAGACTGAAACGGCGTTGTTTTTGATGCGGAGGCTTGACAACGCGCTTG
This sequence comes from Centella asiatica, assembly GCA_014636745.2. Taxonomy (NCBI): domain Eukaryota; kingdom Viridiplantae; phylum Streptophyta; class Magnoliopsida; order Apiales; family Apiaceae; genus Centella; species Centella asiatica. The sequence goes on from CM025785.1 coordinate 16,929,372, forward strand.
CTTGGCGCGTGCTTCTTTGCTGAAAAAAGTTCCTCCTACTGCGCGTAGGAATCAAGTCTTGGAACTGTTAACTTGAATTCCTCCGCTCTTGCCATTGAACCTGCTCACATTGTTCGACTTGAATTTCATGAAAAATATATAATACATGCTGCACACGTACCTTGAATAATTAGTACTTTTATTATAATATATATTTATATTACTATTTCGTAAATAATATATTATTATTGTTATTATTATTATTATCATTTTTTTATGTTTTTTATAAATACAATAATCATTATAATTATTAGATAATTTAATTAGTGGATAGTAATAAATATTAGAAAATGCAATGAAAAATATGTAAAAATATTAGAGATGATGTACATGCATGTTTGAACTTGAAAATGACAATTTTGGTAACTTTTGTATTTTCCGATAAATGCACAATATGCATAATAATTACTATAAATGCAATAAAATTGAAATTAAATGTTCTAAAATGCCTAAAAATGCTAGAAAAATATTTTTAAATTATAAAATGACTTCAAATAGTTAAAATTAAATATTTCAAATGCTATTTGACCTTAAATAAATGCTACACATTAATAGAAAATGTTATAATAAATCTAATAAATGCCTAAAATGTATCTAATAACTATGCGAGATGATTTAGAATATTAATAATGATTATACTAAAAATAGAAAATGGACTCGAATACATGAGAAATTATTAAAATGTCATCTTGACTCAACTTTTACTTGTTTTTAGTGAAAAATCTTATTGTACAATTTTGTAAATATCATAACTATCCTAATTTTATTTAAAGTATTAAATGATGATAATAAATGATAAATGGGTAAACATAGAGCACATAATTGATTTCTAACATTAAGGTTTTGAATTTTTCGGATTTTTACACTACTATAACATCAATACGTTTAATTGCTATATCTTTTGGTTTGAAGGGAAAAAAAACTTTCAAATATTTCTTCGCAGGAAAAGAATTTGTAGTTTTAACTTTTGTAATACAAAAAAAAATATATTAACAACGGCTTCTTGCGAATTATTTTTTGAATAATTTCTGTTCTTTTTTTTTTTTTGTATGAATGAAAAGCTTCAGAAATAATTAATTAATCAAAACGGTATCTCTAAGCAAGACAAAACAAACACAACATAAATAACATGAGAAACGAGAGAGAGATTATGATAATTGGTTGATATTGTTAGAGATTACTAACTTATAAACTCGTGTTATACACGAGTAAATATTTTTTTATAGTTTTAATTTAATATTTTTATAAAATATAAATAATTAAAAAGTTATTAAATTTAAAATTACTTGACATTTAAAGAAGTTTATTTTATATATATTAAAATTTAATAATAATGCGCATATGATACTTGGATAATATATACACTAATATTTTTGTTAATTTTATGGTATTACATGATAAAGAGCTAATTAGATTATAAATGTACACTAAAATTCTAAAAAAATATTCAAAATTTTATGTATAGTAAATTTGTGGTAATTGTTTAAAATAAATGTGGTGTTTTATTTTGTTTTATGGTTATTTATTCCAATTTTTAATTCTATATGCAAAAAAAATTAAATTATATATATATATTTTTCTTAATTACAATTATTGTTTAAATATATCAATTTTGATGAGAGGTGTGTAATATTATCCTAAAAACGACTCAACAAAAATTATATATATTAAAAATAGATTTTAATTAACGAGTTAATTCAACAACAAACTGATAACTTGTTTTAATATTATCAATATAATCTCAAGTTGTATAATATATATATATATATATATATATATATATATATATATATATATATAATAAAGTTCCCGGAGGGAAAGTTATAAAACAAACGGAAGAAGCAATTGCATTAACCGTATCCGCTTTAAAGTGTAAAAATATTCGAGCCTCTCGAGTAGAGTAGTCATACATTATTTTTTTACTATTTATTTGTTTATTATAATAGTTATTTTTTCTGCGTTGGGGAAGAAGTATTTCACAGCTTCGAGTTATATATGTCACACAAGTAAAGGTTTCATATCAATCCCATAAATATAGCTCTCGTTTCTTAATACGGAGTATATGAAAAGACAGGTATAGAATGCCGTATATAAGAACGACATAAAATTATATCTAATATATATTATATCCGTTCAAAAATATTTACCTTCTTATTTTATAAAAATTTAATTATTTATTTATACGAAATTTTGATTTTGGTAATCACGGTACACAAATAACCCAGGAGAAATTAGATGAGGGTTAGTAAAAAATAACGTGGCATTGAGTATTAGATGCTAAAATAAAATAAAAAATTATATTCCACTCAATCTAAATTGATGGATAACCATTAACAACAAATTACTGAATATTAAATGATTAGACAAACATTACTCCGTACAAGAGAATCTTGCCGGGAAATTCAAACAGGGGACAAAATTTAAAATATCATCAAAAAGTAAAAAATTACATCATATAGAATGAAGCCTAATATAGTCCATGGTATCTAGAACTTGTTTATAAGGAAAAAGATGTGAATATATACAATAAATTATATTTCTTTATGAAAAGTTAAAGGCAATGATAGTTAAAGAATCAATTCACATGAAGACAAGTAATTTTAACACAAAATTAATTTTAAATTCCAATTATAAAAATTACGTACTCTAAATTGAAGCAGACTAACATAATAGATTTCTACATAGAACTCATTTGTTTAAATTTAAATTTTAGATTATTACAATATAAATTAAACTATTAAAATTAGAATGTCTCAAATTTAAACACAAATAAACGGGGTCATAGTGTGAACATCATATATATTCATTATATTTTTAGTATTATTAATAAATATTTTTGATTTAAGAAATTCATATATATTTTAAATTTGGAAATGGATGGAGTATATATTTGTCATACATGAAATTGATTTAAAATTTTTATGCACAAATCCATTTAGATGCCAAGTTATATTTCAATTTAATATCTAGTTAACTGTAATTAGTGTCTGCATAACGACAATAAATTTTGTTTAACATGGATTAATCTGTATGTACCTAGGCGTCAGATAATATTTTATGGTTGTCTATTTATAATTTTTGTATCACTTCTTTTTGATAATTTGGATATTAAAAGTTTGGCCAGAAGATTTATAACCTCCATTGGTTTCCTCCGCTTAAATAACGTACAATCAAGATCGACAGGATTGAACCATAGGCGTATCTAGGAGTTTGAGGAAGGGAAAAGCTATTAAAATTGATACGGAGCAATATTTTTAGAAATTTTAAATTCTTAACACATATTAAATTCAATTCTTAATATTTTAATATAATTAATTATATCACACATCTAAAGTATTAAAATTCTATTTATATTGTATATATGTTAAGGTATCAAACAAAATTTGTATACATAATTAAATTTAAAATAGTTTATGATACTAAATATGTAACCAATAAAACCTATAAATTCACGTTATATATATTTGAAACGTAAAGTCTTAAAATTAAATGCACTCAACGTGGTATAAATCTATTAAAGCAAAATCTGGTTTCTGTCTTTCTAATACATATATTACAGAACCTAACATAGTCAATACATATAGTATTAGATTAGGAGGCAATTGAGGAGGATGTACTTATCCACTCCTGTCCCTTAGATTGAGCCAAGTAAGAGCACTGGCACTACTTGCTGTAAACTTGCTTCTGTCCCTAAAATAGGGAATGGATTGACAAAAAACAAGAGAGAATTTTGGGCTGCAGCTGATTCCGTTAATTAGAGATGTCCAAGGGAACATAAACACTAAATTCCCATTTTTAATGTTTACTGTTCATGACCGGAAGTAAAAGTAATATTAAAATAATGGAGATGCATTAGTGATTAAATGAAATAGTATAAATGAAAAATTGTTTATAGCCTATGAAAATGATATTTTATTGGTATAAGCTGTATAATAGAGAATTTGATAAATAGAGAATTTGATAAATGTTAAAATGTGTACTTTTAAATGTAAAATAGAAAAATTGTTAAAGAAAACTTGTGCAAGTGAACTGAGCTACTAAAAACCCAAAGAGAACATAGAGGCACGTTTATTTCAGAAAATAAGCCATCAATAAAATGTGTAACTTGTAGCTTTGGTAATTGATACTCCATAGGTTTTGCAATATAAAAAATAATATGGAGTACTTCGCAATAATAATAAAAATAAAAAGGATAAAGTCACTTCAATGGCAGGTTCGAATTCTAAGAACAGAAGGTAGCTTAAAATTAATATACTCCGTAATTCAAAATAAAGAAACAGATAGAGGTTGAATAATTGCCGTTGATTAGTAGAGTATTAAAAACTTTAAATATCACAAATAACAAAAATAGGCATTAAGAGAAATAATTAAAATGAGAAAAAAGGAAATTAAAAAACAGCGGGCTATTGGGTGAAAGCGAGCGACGGAGAAAAGGTAGGAGGTCCGTACGTGACACGTGGCAGGGCGATCAGCCGCTGGATTTGCATGGCGATTGAGGAGCACCATCTGATCGACTTTCAGGCGGGTTTCGAAAGAAGAGTGCGACAGGTGAGGTTATTTCCCCCTTAAAAGCAAACACGAGTAGGGAGTTAGGCTTCACAGTAAAAAGTAATTTTCTTATGTCAGTAGTGGTAAAGTGGTACAAGTAATGATGATTGTAATAGAAAATTCTATTTTGGTCGAGTTGTTTAATTTGCTTTTTTATTAAATATATATTTTTGACATTTTTGTCTTACAGGAATTATCTTAATTAATTGAGATTGCATTTGTATTAAACCCTTTTGAGAAAAATACTCCTAATAATATATTTTATATTTTTAATACTCCAAAGAAATGTTCCTAACAATTTACTTTATACTCACAAAATCTAGATACTAAGATATGTGATCAAGTGAATTTAAGTAATTTTCATTTAAGCCAACGAATTTGTGCATTTTTATTAAATGATAAATAGGGCTTATGTTGTTAATTTAGGTGAGGAGTAAGTATTAGTGCTGTGTGATATTTATATTATTACTTGAAGTTTTTAAATTAAAAAAATGTCGCTGCTTCGGGCCAATTTTTTTTTCACCTATGTGCCCTTAAAAAAGTTTAAGATAATATTGTTAAATATGTGGGCTTCTAGTTTTTTCCGAAAATGATTTTGATGACTTCTAAAGATGTTTATGTTATTATTATATGTGAATTAATTATAAACATAAGTTTCAAATGAAACAACACCAGTATGCTTGTTGTAACACTAATACTCCATAAGTGTTACTCGATATCATCCTCACTTATTTTACGTAGAATGTTTTCCTCAATTTAAAAAACAAATTCAACTTAGTTCTAAACATATCTACACTATATAATGAAAAGAACTAAAATAATGAGATATAATTTATAAAAACAAAATGTAATATGCAATTTTACAAAAGATTTTATCTATGTCAAATATGGATAAAACTGCTTTATATCTTAAGTACACTACAATAATTTCCCTAAAAATTAATGTACATTGACTATGGGGAATTTTTTTTCATAAAATTGGAGATTCAATAATAGTGAGTAAATAACCGGTAATTATAGAGTTGGAGAGAAGCTGTAGTCACTTATTAAAGTTAAAGAAGAAAAAAGGGAAAAAGTAGAGAGAGAGAGAGAGAGAGAGAGAGAGATGCAAATGAAGAATGGATGGAAGGGGCCTCCTCTCTCTGCAATACCTTGAGTTGAAAGGTGGAGTTTTGAAGTAGGTAGGCTTAAATTGGTAGAGGGGATTAATTAATTGCAAGCAGCTAGGAGGAGCAGAAGCAGCAGCAGCAGACGCAGTGCAGTTAACTTTATTTAACTATGGCGGCGTAGTGGCAGAGATAGAGAGAGCTAGCTGTAATTCTGTGCCCCTTTAATGCACACAAAACAATCACACAACTGAAAGAAGGGGAAGAGGGGGGCTTGATTTTCTCTCTCTCTCTCTCTCGTCTCTATACCAAAAGCCTTCGACCAGAAACCAAGGAAAAAAAAAAACAAAGAAAAGAAAAACCCTCACAAACACCAATCTACTCTCTCCTCTTTACAACACCAAGACATACCATAAAAATTGTCTCTGTTGTCCACATCTCTAGATACCCTCAAGAAAAAAAAAAGGAAACCCCATTTGATGATGATATAGTCGGTCTATTTTTGGGTCCTGATCGATCAAGGTATTATTGTGGGTTTTAATGCGGCCATGGATTGTAGTCAATCACAGTTGAGACTTGGGAAAGAAGTTGGAAAATGGCTGGTTTTTTCTCTCTAAGCGGCGGCGGTGGCGGTGGAGGAGGAAGAGGATCAGCAAATCCTAACAACACACAAAACCAACAGCAAGATATAACAACACCAGAGAATTGGTATTTGTACAGCAGCAGCAGAAATCCACATGATCATCATCAAGACTTACCAACTGCGTTCAAGGGATTCGAGATTTGGCAACAAGATCATCATCATCATGAACATCACCAGCACCACCAACACCACAACATTAATAATCAGCAACGCCACAACAACAATCCATTGCTTCAAGATTTTTATCCATCAGCCGCCGTGGCAGCTTCCCGAACCTCTGCTGCTGCTAATATTAATATGGTCACGGATCAAGAGAGATCGGCTGCTTTCTTGATGATGAGAAGCCGCGGCGTTGGTGTTGGCAGCGGCGGCGCAGGTAGTAGTAGCGGTGGCGGAGGAGCGCCAGCAGGAGCAATAAGCTGTCAGGATTGTGGGAATCAAGCAAAAAAAGACTGTAGTCACATGAGATGCAGGACTTGTTGTAAGAGCCGAGGTTTTCAGTGCCAAACCCATGTCAAGAGCACTTGGGTTCCCGCCGCTAAAAGGCGGGAGAGACAACAACAGCTTGCTGCTTTACATCAACACCAACAACAAGACGCAGAGGAAGAAGATGATGATGAACAACACCACCACCAGAAGCTACAAAACACCAGTGGAATTATCTCCAAAAGAATTAAAGAAAATCACCCCTCTTCTTCTTCTTTGTTCTGCACCCTTTTACCCTCAAACACATCTGGTACTAATTTATAACTCTCTTTTATATTCAACCCAATTTAATATACGTTTGTATATATGTACACATGTATATATGCTTCTTTCTTTAATTTTTAAAGAATGAGTAAGAATAAGAACACCATTTTTAAAGAACAAAAAAATCAAAAAAAAAAAGAGAGCCCTAGGTATATATGTATGTGAATGATGTTGGGTGTAGTGAAAAATAATGCCATCCTCTCCATATTTCCATAGTACTGAAAACTCAATATCAGCTTTTATTGTTCTTTCTCCTTTCTAAAAACACTGTTTTCTAGTAAACCTGACAAATGGATCCACAGGGTAACAATATACTACTATTCAATTCTCCGTCCCTTTTGCTATCCATGTGCATTATTTGTCAAAATGTGTGTCCATGCTTTCTCTATATATTTTCATGTATTCATAATATAATTTTCACTAGTACTAGCGGTACTACTATATAGCTAGCTGCACTTGCTACCTATAACTTAAATGTGTTATTCGCATTGGAAAAATAAAATTTTAATTTTGTTTTTCAATTAAAAAAAAATAAATCTAACGTTTCCGTTTCATATTTTTAGGGTTACAGTTGGCGAATTTTCCGTCAGAGGTAAGTTCTCCGGCTGTATTCCGGTGCGTTCGGGTTAGCTCAATTGATGACATCGACAATCAATACGCTTATCAAACTGCTGTCAACATAGGCGGTCACGTTTTCAAGGGAATTCTATATGATCAAGGCCCCGAAACCCAACACATGGCCGGGGAGAGCTCCTCAGGCGGTGGCAGTGCCAGCGGTGGAATCCAGCAGCACAACCTCATCACCAACACTGCCGCCGCTGCCACGAGCTCTAGGGTTGGTGCGGCGGGGCCCAGCTCTTCCCAGGCCGTGGCATTTTCGGAGTATTCTTTATACCCAACTCCCCTCAACACTTTCATGGCTGGTACGCAATTCTTCCCAACTCCAAGATCATAGCGCTACGAATTGAAAGATACGAATTGAAAGATAATTAACATTCGAAATTTGACACCTGGCCTTTGAGATTTAGCGTTTGGTTAAAAAGAGGATATATATTTCATTTTAATTAGATGTGATCATCTCCATCTTATTGTTTTTCTATTCATATTTAGATATGCATGCCAAATTGTACAAGGTTGAATTTCCGTTGTAGTTCTTATCGTGCCTCAAAATTTGATACTCAAATTATGTGATGTACATTTTTATATTGTAATTTACAAAATTCGGGTATCAAATTTTTGACATGGTAAATATTTTTTAAATTTTTTTGTCGTCGTTAGTAGGGTTGTGATTGATCTTTTAAATTGATATAAAAGCTGTTTTTTGTGAACCAAATGAAATGGGCATTGTTATGTTGGTTAAAACAAGTTTGGAGTATATGTTTGTTGTGTAGCAGAAATTTTTCTGACAAAGGGTTGAAATGTTGAGAATGGTGCATATGTGGCTGGTGTAAATTTCGATCTAAGCACAGCTTTAAGTCTTTATCCCGGTATATCTGCAAGTTTGTCGAGACAGTCTGTTGCTTCTTTGGTTGGATAATATCTGATCTTAACTCTGAAAAGAAATATATATATATATATATATATATATATATATATATATATTTATATATTTATATTTATTTATTTATTTATTTATTTGTGTGCGTGTGTGGAGTAGTACTGTCTGATATGTAGCAAAGGGCTGTCATTCCATGCAAGAAGTTTCAATAAAATTTGGAGTACAAATCTTTCTTCTTCACCCTATCCATAGTATTTCTTGTGTATAAGAAGGAACATATATCTGGTCCAGTTGTCCTAATCAAAATTATAGTAATCTTTAACATGACAGATCAGTAGCTAAATAAACCATATATAAATATTAAAAATATTACTCGTTCCTGATTACAATAATAATTATTTATAGGAATTTATTAAAATTTTATTTAATTGATAAGTAGTGATAATTTAAATAATTAAATGAAGAAGTTTACTATATTATTTTTATTTGTTGTTTGTGGAGAACATGTATCTAAGTGGAAAAAAATTTACAATTTAATTAATTATTATAAGTACAGTACTAAAAATTAGAGTTACATTTACGTATTAATTAAACCAATTAATATATATTCTAACCGGTTGGGATGGAAGGTGTACTTCTGAATTTATCAAGCCTTTTGTGGTCGAGTAATGCCTTTGAAATCATTTCTTTTGCATTCGAATGACATTTCTTGAGTGTTTTTCAAGAGAAGATTGTAAAAATATTGCCAGCCTTTTTAGTCTTATCGGTAAATATCTTTAATATCGTGATTTATAATATATAAATATATAAACGCATATATAAATAGACAGAAATGGTACATTCTTGAAATATTAGCATATATATATACACACACACATACATACACACACACATGCATGCATGCATACATACATATATATATACACACACACATATGTATAAGTACACTTGATAGTGATCAAGACTTGTTCATCCATCCCGCATACTCCATGGTCTCTTGTTTCTTTATAGGCACGAACAAGATGAAATGTTGTTAGATCACCTGCAGTTGTCCTTGAAAAATGATGTCCGAATTGAAGCTATAGGAATATATAATTGCACAAATCAAGGCGTGTCATAAATTATACTCCGTATAAAATTTTCGGTTGTAACATTTAAGGTTAACTTATTTTAAGATTTAGTTTGTTTTTAAATATATATTTGTTATGATTCTTTTCCCCAAAAAGGATGTTTAGAAGTATTCAATTAACTTTTTTCTTTCCATATTTTAGGTCTTATCTTTAATTTACATAGTTAATATATTTGAAGACACAACTAGAAACCGAAAGAATATAGAGTAGTTTAAGTATGAGTTATGTGATTTATGATTGCTTAGACTTAAGTTATCACTTAATTGCTTACATATTTAATATATGTGATTTATGATTACTTAAGATGTCACTTAATTTCTATGGTAGACCACGAGTTATTAAAAAATAATTTTTAATAGTGAACTCTTAATATTCATCAATTTTTTTATAGGGTCTAATTATCTCAATTTTTTGATTGTTTATGTAAAAGTTGTGTTAATTTAAAATAAGTCTCTATATTATTATTATTATAGATCGATGGTTGAAATAAATTTTTCAACAATAACTTATTTCTCGTTTCTTCGTAAACTTGTACTATTTTTAAAATGAAAAGTTTCATTAACCGAAAGATTAGACCAAATATTTTATAATATTTGAAGTCTCTATTTAAAGAGGTAAAAATTCGACACGCTTAATTGTGACGGTTGTCTTCGACATGTAAAATATTTTATACGGGATTAACGTATTTTCATGTATTGAGAAGTTCCGGTCCCTGCATCAAATTCTTTAAAATTCAATGCATGGCATCACACATAGAAAGTAACTTGTATAATTATTGAAAATGTTGGTAGATTTAAAGAAATAAGGATTCTACATGATATGTAAGAATTAATATAAGTAATCGATATAATACAAAGGTGAATGATCTTAAAAATGGAAAGATACATATTTCGAGCGTTGCTTGCATATATGGTTCCTGAACCTAGAGTTAAAACGGTACTACTTTATATATATATATATATATACAAATATCACATAAAATTACATGCTGCTACGATGTCTATGCCATCTTTTTTAGACAAAGTAGTATAAAATAAAATCTCATTCATCGTTAGGGGTTTTATTTACTTGCTATTAAGACACTTATAAGTTAACCACACTATATTAGGCGACAGATGGAGGGATGATTAGAAGTTTTACAGTTATGGATCTGTTCAATTAATCTTAATTTCTATTCAATCACGAATCACGAGAAGGATTTGGAGATTGAAGATAATGGTAATGAATAAAAAGATTTAAGATACTGCAAAGCTTTATATTATTTTATAATAGTGTAATATATGAATAATATATAAAAAATGGTGACAGGGATATCAATTTGTGCACAAATATATATATATATATATATATATATATATATATAAACATAAAAATATTATTGCATGGTTAATAATTTACCCCATTAAATATATGTTAGTTATTGGTGTATTTTTATGTGTGTACACATTAATTCAATTTTGAGATAATTAAGTTTTCACTAGACAAATGATTGTTTGGTAGCCGTTAATTAAATTGAGAATTTCCCGAATGATAAATAAAGTTGTTTTTGAATAATTGTCTGGAAGTTGATTGCATCGAATTAAAATTAGAACTTATATGTATAAATTTTGCTTCTACAGTCAAGAAGAGAATTTGCTAAACATTTTCTTACAAATTTGTACGTTTTAAGCAATGCGTGTGGTATAAATAATCATTTATTTTATATTTTACTATTATCAAACATTGTAAAACATTAAACTTGTAAGTTGGAGAGTGATCTTTGTCTCTAAAAGTACTTAGTCTGATATGTAGGATTTTACAGTCTGTTGCGATTCAATGTTTTTATGGAAGAAGTGGAAATGTCACTCTCTTGTGTATAACCTAGAGAAAAAATTTCTGTTCATAGAGTAAGAGTGTGTGTGTGTGTGTGTGTGTGAGAGAGAGAGAGAGAGAGAGAGAGAGAGAGTGTTGTGAAGTGAGGTGAGGTGAAGGAACTATATATGATAAACTCTATATTTGGTATATTAGACAAGTAAAATCTAAACCTTTATGGCATCGTGTAATTAGTAGTAATATACTGTATTAGCCTAGCTACGAAGAAGGCTAGTACCTATAATATATAGGAGCAGAAGTTGGTGTTAAAAAATGTAGAAAAAAGTGAAATTTGAAACAGATATGCAGTAGTAATCTTTCTTTCTTTATAATTAGAAAGCCAGCCAGCCATTGGAAGAAGATTAAAGGCTGCAATCAATGTAGAAGATTAGAAGTATCAGAGCAGACCATTATTGTGACAAGATATGCTTGTGTCTTCTCTCCATCTCTATCTCTTTCTCTTTTCTTTTTGTTGATTGACAGGCTTGCCGTACACCACTACTCTCAACAACTGAATCAATCCCTAATATGCTCCCCTCGCCTCTTGCATTCTGCTGTTTAATTAATTTCCCCCTTCTACCCTTTCCTTTCTTTTTAAGTTGGGGTGGGGCGGGCGTGGGAGGTTTGGTGGGGGGGCTGGGAGGTGGGTGGCGGGTGGTGGTGGCTCTCTTCTACTACCTTATACCACTACTAGGTTTTTTAACCTTCTAACCAACCATTCTCTATCCTTTTCTTTTTTTTTTGACCTTTCTGTTTAAGAATTTGCCATTTATATAATATCATATTCTTATTTGTAAAGAATATTTCCTTATAATTTATGGATTAAAATATTAAATAAATAAACAACTTTATGTTGTTTACCGGAGTTTTTTTTGTGAATTAATTTGTGTGTAAAATTTTTTTTTATACTTTCAAATATATGATTCTTGAACGTATATGTGCATGCATAATACAGTTTAATTGCCTCTACTTCTTATTCATACTCAATTTCACAATAATAAGAAATTCCTATGTTCCCATTTACTGAACACGACAACATGGTATATAGGTCAGGCTCAATAATTGCTGGATCTCAAAATATTATATATATTATGGGGATTTTGTTTTATTGACTTGAGTAGTTGAATCTATACTCAAAACATATTCCCTCCCTGGGGAATTTATTAAAGTTATGTCGGTATGAACAGAAGTTGGTTTACAAAGTCCAGCTGGAAACCTGGTTCAGTGGTTCCTTTTGTATGTGGAAGGTGTAATATATGGAACACAAGTTCAATAAAACTTGGGATTCATGCGACCTTCCTTTGATTTTAATTTTTTTTAATCTTATTTATATTCTATTTTATATTTTATTCTAGCTTTTAATTCAAGAATTGATATCCAATTTTATATAAACTGTAAATGCAGGGTTTATTATTAGCGTTTGGAAGTTAATTATTTGAAACTTAATCTAACTGCAATTTCGTAAAATGACAAAAGAACAAAAAAAAAAAAGATATCTTCATTTCAAAAATTAATGAAGCGCTTGTTCTAAATATAGAACCATATGTCAAAAATATACTTTGATTTACCACAGCCCGAAACAAAATATTACAGGTATACTCCTTCAAATTCTGAAAAGATCCTAGCCCAAATCAAGTCACATATTTTAAGTTCTTAATAATAAACAATAGAAAATTCTCTCACATACTAATTAGTTTTATTAGGGTTTCTCTTAATTTTTAGCACAGAATATCTCTATCATTTTAAATGTAAAATGGAAGTTTTGCTTTTATCAATTTTGAACCAAATTGTAATGCTGTGGACTAACAAATATGACGATCTTGTCACAGCGCACGAAATTACGTTGTGATTGTGTTTTTAACTACATTTTTACAATATATTTAATAACAATTAATATATTTTATTTGATAATATTATTTCTCTAAGAAAATTTTAAATGTTAAATGAGATATTAAAAGAAGAAAAGAAGGAAACATATAAACGTGCTTCCACAGCCTGTTTAGAAGTCTCGATACGAATTACTCCATTATACGTAATGTTGAATTCCCTTTACTAGTCCTGCAGTTTGATATGCACAAAAAAAAAAAAAAAAAAAAAAAAAAAAAAAAACCCTGCAGTTTGACGCTTTCAGGACCTGAAACTCATGCAATTCCATGTGGTATAGTCCTGCGGCAGGTATTTAAGTTATGTTTGGTTTGAAAAAAATAAAATGACACGTGAACCACATAGATGTATACATTTATTTTATGAATTATATAGTAGGATTTTTATTAATACATAAAATTATCAAAATTTTAACAAATAAAAATAATCGATAATCGATAAACTAAAAGCAACATCGTCGACATTGTTTAGGTTAATACTTCTTCGGTAGAAAGAAATGAAGGCAGCGGGAATATAAATAAGATAGTGTGAGGAAAGAAAAATTTGATACCTTCCCGATGCTAAAATAAAACTGCTGACATTTACTTTATCATCGACATTGATGTGAGGAATCTCACGTCTCCATGCCTTAAAAAACATGTCCCATACCTTTCCTCGAGCTACAAAAAGACACGCACATTATTACTTATCCTTATTTTATTACTATATTTTTCTTCATTTATTTTCTTGTAAAAAGAAAAAAAAAAAGTAATGCAATTTATATCTTCACGTATAAATTTGAAACTACAACAATTCTATGTTATTGAGTTCTATTTTACTGTAGTCTTAGGTAGGGGATGATTTTATTTATTGAGTTTTAAATCTTGTTAAAACCGGTCATTGGCTTATTTCCACTGAAGACAAAACATTTGTGAGAATTTCTTAGATTTAACAACTTCTTGTTCAATTAATATTAATTTTAATAGAAAATTAATTTTTTACATTCCATGAAGAAATATGACTTCTCCGGGTGCTTCCTTATTGCGTTTCAGAATAATTAACACTTAATTTTTGTTAGTCAATTGGAATATTTTTTTACTTTAAAAATTCACATAAATATTTATAATTGTATAATTTTAAAAAGTTAAGCTTATATGAACTTTCTTGATATTATAATTTTGTTATCTATCTATTTATAGGATAATAAAATGTTTTAAGTCAAACATGAGCCAACTTAACCTAAAAATCTTTTTAAGTATCACTTAATTATTAATGAACAAATTAGTACCAAGATTATTCACACTAGTTTCTCTTAACAGATTATTTATTTTACAGAATCACACTCACATACAGATTTTGTATTTATTTGATATACATCAAATTCTCTAATATATGGTATATAATAATAAAATAAAATTATAACATTTGAAACTTTTATTATTTACATATGTTAATTTTTTAATTAATATGTAATATGTTATTATACATTAATATATATATCACCAACTAGAAATTAGGGAATGAGTTTGGTCATTCATTGCTTTTCGTAAATGAAGGTTTGAATGAATTTCTTATTAGTAAAAAGAATAAAAAATAAAAAGAACTACCATCTGAAGAACGAATATTCTAAAAACGTTTTCAATATCAGTTTATGCATCTATAGAGTAAAACTCAATTATATCGGTTTCAAAATTAAAAATACATAAATTAATTTTTATATCAAACGATAAGATATTAAATTTTGAATTTAAGTCAATTTAATTGATTAGTCTTAAATCTCATAGTTCATGATTAAAATTATTAATCACAACATAATCATTTAAAATTTATATAAGTTATATGAATTTTAAAATTTAAGATGTTGCCGGTTTGACTTGTAAAATAGAAAATGTATTTAAAATTTTAACGAGAGGGTAAAGTAGCAGTGAAATAGGGGTTGGGTTCTAATTTGTTGAGCTAGCGAGGTTTTAGGAGTCCACTGATCTGCATAAACCCTAAAAGAAAAAAGTGTCTATTTTGGGCTTGAGTCAATAACATAATCTGTGCGCGGTCCCCACTTTAGATATTCATACTCCTCATTACTATCTATCTAATCTAAAGAATTTAGATTCATGGATCTTGGCTTATCTTCTTTTATTGTTTTTGGTTAATACAGAATTTTTTAGGTATATAAGAGCTCACAACTCACGTTTACTCTCTCTCTCTCTCTCTCACACACACACACACACATATATTTATGTAATTACAAAATTTAAATGCAAAATTTCACTTTTCTCCCTCTAATTTTTGGTTAACTTTCAATGTCATTTTTGTTCATTTTTTTCTCGTCAATTTGGTTCTTCATGTTCTATTTGACTAGCGCTTATATCATTCCATCGTATTTTGACTAGCACTTTATTTTCATGTAAAAGGAATAATTTTGTCATTTCATAAGTATTCTCACAAAAACATTAAATCTATATAAGATAACAACTATGAAATTTACAGAACTTTCTTTTAACATTAAGTAAAAACAAATTAAATTTTAAATAAAATATTATATTAACATTTTTTAATAATTAAAAGAAAAAATAATTAAGAAGGAAAGAAATTAATAATTAATAATATTAACAATAATTACATAAATAAAACAAATAAGTCAAATCTAAAAAATAACAACAAATAATAAACTAATACTAGTAACATATGAAAAAATAGAGAAATTTATAATTTTAGAAAATACAAAGTAAAATACAAATAGAAATATTAATTTTTTTATCCGTATTCTATTTAAAAAATCATACATGTCAACATTTTTTTTTAACACTAATTAATTCAGTACTTAACTTATATATATGGAACATTTAATTACAAAATATTATGTATTGATTTAAAAAATAAGAAAAAGATCAAAACACACTATATTTATATAGTATTATTTATATTTTTTATACGTGAGTCTCATATATATTATATAAATATTTATATTACGTGTATTATGGATAGATTACTTTTAACAAGACAATAAGAAATTATATATTATTCAAATATATTACTAATATTATTTTATTGTTTTATTTTTATTTTTCAAGATTTAGTTTATTTATATTGCTTATGTAATTAACAAAAATATTATTAATTATTAATTTCTTTCCTTTTTACTTATTGTTTCTTATAATTATTGAAAATTTTAAATATAATAATTTATTTTAAATTTTAAAATTTATACTTAATGTTAAAAAAAAGTTATGTTAATTGCATATTTATTATTTTATATGAATTTAATGTTTTTGTGAAAATACTTGAGTATTTAAGAAATGACGAAATTACTCCCATACATGAACAAAATATGATGAGAGGACCTAAATGTTAGTTAAATGTAATATGAAAAACTAAATCGACAGAAAAAAAAAGAACGATAATAACATTAAAAATTGACTCAAAGATGGAGAAAAAGAGAAGTGAAATTTTACCAAATTTAAAATTCAAACAAGTCTTAATGATGCTAATCAATGAAGAGCTAATTTACCCAGAGACATGGATATATAATATGTTGATCGCAAAAAAATCACCTACAAAAACGGAATCAAATAGACTATTTCATTATCTAATCTATTGTTTGTTTCATTACCTCTACAGTTGTCACATGCCCTCTTAGAATTTAGTTTTTATTTCGTTATCTAATCTATCATTTGCTTCAAATCACCTACAAACATGGAATCAAATAGATCGTTTCATTATCTAATCTATCGTTTGTTTCATTATCTCTACGGTTGCCACGTGCCTTTTTAAAATTTAGTTTTTGTTTCGTTATCTAATCCATCGTTTGTTTCTATCACCTCCACGGTTGCCATGTACCCTCTTAGAATTTAATTTCTTAACTCAGTAATTTCTGTATGATTGATAAAGAACCCTTTTTATCTTTTTTGAACTATATCTAAGAAGTTTTATCAAATTATAGTAATAAAATGATACACAAAATTGAACTGGTGCAAAGTTGCAAGTAAGGATATAATCTCAGCAAGATTGTTAAATGCAAAGCAAAAGCCGGTGTCTACATATCTAAAACACTTTGAACACACAACAATTATAATAAGCAGCTGTTTGTTCATAGGTTACCAGCAGAAGATGCTCCTCGAGGTTTTCCCTTCATTGAGTTTAGGTGTTGGGAGACAAATATTACTCCCATGACAACAATAAGGCAACCGACTAGCGTGCTAAAGAAGAGGGCGCCAGGTTGCCTGGTCTGAACGAAACCGTAGACTCCACTGGAAGTAACAAGAATAAGATCCGTCAGCCCATCATTAGAGAAATCCTCATTCACCAAGGCATGAGTTGGTGGTGAGGGAAGATCGATGGATGTCAATATACTTCCCCCAGGTGAAATCACAACAGCTTCTTGATCTCCTGCAGCAAGAATTAGATATTGATTGTCATGCACACGTAACGTAAATGACTTCAGCGTAGGCACCACTGCTCCGGCTTCCTTCATTCCCGACAGATATGGGAGGTTTGACCACGTTGCGCCCGTTAAGATCTGCCATTGCCAAACAGCTTCATGGCCATGCAAGCCAGGAGAGTATGATGTCACCTAAATGAAAGTTACAAAATTCTTCAGTTGCTAAATAGTAATTTAGAAATAACAGTTACAGTATGGGCCAAACAAGTAAGCATCTAAAAACTAAAAAAACTGATCCAAGCTAAATTCCAAAATCACAACTCAGAATGCGCACAACCAGATAAGATGCAAACTTTCATTGTTTTAACCACTTGTGCTGGCCCAAATATTAGTGGCATCCTCCATTTATTCTAAAATAAGTGATACAATGTCAAAAGCTGATTTGAAGCGTTAAAGCTGGTACTACCGACTACCATAAAAGTTTAAGATGTCATTATTTTTGGGATTTTAAAGTTTGCGTTCTAGAATAAAATGACCTGGAGTAATAATTAAAGCAACTAACATCAAACAAATTAATGTTAATCTGAGATTTGTATACTTTATGATCCAACATAAATCATTTTGCTTCCCTCATAAAGGCCTTCATTGCCTTAATTATTACTAGTCTAATGGGCGCACACATGCGTGTGCAGTTAAACTGAAATTATAATTTATATTGTCAATGTTAATTAGATTAAACACAAAATAATCTTCAATTAGATCGTACAAATTAATTGTATAAAGAAACCCAATATTTGTTTTTTTGCAATATATTTAATGAAACTCAACTTGTGACAGATTTTTTGAAGACTTAAATGTTAAACTTTCCACCCTTGTTTTTTTTTTTTTTGGGCATATTTGAGATAGTTATGAATGTGGTTACACAATTTAAGGGAATGTTTTAACTTCCACCCAAAACTACTCCCACTACTATATTGTGCTTAAACCACTCATAGGAGTTAAATTACAATTTTAGGTTAATCAAATTTACTAAAAGAAGGTATTGAGTGTAATTTTGTTTGGCTTGTATGGACATATTTGGAAAACATAATGCTAACACAATTACACCATGGTATTTATTAAGAGCTCAACATTCTTAATATAGAGATAAAAAAAATACACTGACAAACCTAACTGCATACCTCCCCCCGGCTTGTTAAGAAGACAACATCGCCATGGCTTCCCTTCCGGTGTCGATGGCCATCACTTTGTGGGATCAAAGTTGGTGTTGCTACTTCCAGAGAACCTGTGTCTAGAGTTCGACCAAAGCCTCTGGAATATTCTCCATGTTGAAATAAGTTAAAGGGAGAATGATGACATATGGAGACATTGAATAGTTGTTCTCGTACTGGCACCCCAGAGGTTGCAACAGCCCAACAAGGTCGCAGTACTTCCATTGATCCACTAACAACGGTCTGCTCAGCACCATTTCCTCCAACAGCCTACACAAATGGAAGATATGTTGATTACAATCATTTACCAACTTGTCCAATGAAATCCATATGAGGGAACTTCTTTCTTTCTTCCCTAATCAAGAAAGGTAGATAGATATAAAAATAACAGATGTCCAATTTAAGTGGATGTTACTCTAGAGTGATTTAATAAGAGATATAATGTTAACCATGTGTCTGTCTATAATCAATATACGTAAAGACAATATCAGATTCTGAAGAAGAAAAAATTATCATAATAATAATAACAAATTATCATAGTAATAATAACTAGTAAATTTTGTTGCATGCCTTTGACTAGAATGAAGCAAACTTTGAACAAGACAGCAGAGTTTGAATACATAATAGAGGAGCATCACCAAGAGACAAGGTTTTCCGTGTGTCCAAGCACACAGGGAAAAGGAAATAGTTTACAGACACCAGTTCTCCCAAAACTTTATGCTACCAAAAGATACATGTTGCATATTGTAACCTCAGATTCAGATACTGATCCTTATAGAATCTTCATAAAAGAAAGTATAGAGATGTGATTGAAATGCTTTAAGACGCTGCTAGAATCTGCAACATTACCTAAGCAACATGAAATTACAGTGCATACGTACACTTGAGATTCTAATCCATGAACTATACTAATTTGGTCATTGATATTCAAGATTAAGAGATAAAATAACTCAAGAAACAAATGGCTATTAAGACAGTGCACCTGGACATGATCCAGAACTCCATCTCCATTAATATCAGCATGGAGACCACCTTCTTGAAGATGAAGCTGTTATGTTACACCTTTAGTTTGTTAGCCGAGCCAGGAATAAAAAAAAAGGCATAAATAAATTTATGTTTTTGAGAACCATGATAATTGAAGGAGTCGATAAAATTAATTAGATATTTCAAGACTAATGGTAGAAAATTGAACTAACGGTAGATAAGTACGCTGTATGATATTTCAGGACTAAATTAAGCGCACAATATTATTATTTGAGAAAAATCTTAAGCTTCCATAGTCTAGAACATCCAATTTAGCTTATGATATGGTTTGTGATTGATGTTTACCTTGCATAAGGTGCGGCCAGATGCCAAATGAACAGCTTCAATGCCTTCCTTTTGATGAGCCACAACAACATTAGGAACCCACCAGAGCTGAGTGTAATTGGTAATTGTAGGAATGTAGTTTGAAGGCTGATCAACAAAGAAAACTTGATCAAGAAAAGCCACTATTATCAGACTTGAGCCACTATTATCAGACTTGAGCCACTATTATCATAGACTTACAAGTGGATATTGGCAATTAAAATTTACTACGAAAACATTCTACTTTGC
Organism: Centella asiatica; assembly: GCA_014636745.2. Lineage (NCBI taxonomy): Eukaryota > Viridiplantae > Streptophyta > Magnoliopsida > Apiales > Apiaceae > Centella > Centella asiatica. The sequence goes on from CM025785.1 coordinate 16,949,985, forward strand.
ATCTTATACAATTAAACAGGATTCCTATTTTCTGATGATAATTGACTAGTCTTTCACAACTCAACTTTGTATGTTCTCAAAGACGTACTCTGACCAAAAAATAATTCAGTCAACATTTCATCACAAGACTGTAAATCTAACTAATACAATTGAGGGGTCTGACTAGTAGATTCGTTTTCCTAATGCTATATTTGAAACTTAAAGTGCAAAGAAAAGAAAAGAGAAGCAAGGAATTTAACCAATTTCTTTCCAGATCTCTTGTTTGTGAAATTTTATAACAAAAGAAAAGAAAATAATTTAAATCCACTCTCTCCAAAATTTTCCTCTCAAATATGGAAAGATTTGGAAGGAATTTAATTTACCACTTAAATTACCCTCTAAATAATATCTACAAAAAATTATAATTACCAACTAATCTTTTCTCTCTCCATAAGTACACAAACACAAGAAAGGAAAATTAATATACTCCCTTTCCCTCCCTTAAATATTAAAATCTTTTCTTTTTTATAAGCATAGCATATAAGCACGTAACATCAATAAATGAAAGAATAATCGTGTCCCAGACCAAATTTGTGCAGTAAAACATCTTCATTTTACTCCGTAAAAATGGATTTTCGAAGAAGGTGCATAAACTATATTAAAAAAGAAAAAAACCAGCTCTTCATCCATGCAATTACATTTTTGGCAAAATTTCACTTCTCTCCCTCTATCTTTTGTCAATTTTCAATGACATTCTCGTTCTTTTTTTTTCGTCGATTTAGTCCTCCATGTTTTATTTGACTAGCACTTATATCCCTCCATCATATTTTGATGAAAATAATAGTCACATACATGAACATGTAAAGGGGTAATTTCGTTATTTTGTAAGTATTCACACAAAATATTAAATCTATATAAGATAACAACTATGCAATTCACACAACTTTCTTTTGACATTAAGTAAATAATTTTAAATTTTAAATAAAATATTATATTAATATTTTTTAATAATTAAAAGAAAAAATAATTAAAAAGGAAAGAAATTAATAATTAATAAAAAAATAATTAAAAAGGAAAGAAATTAATAATTAATAATATTAACAATAATTACATAAACAAAACAAATAAGCCAAATCTAAAAAATAACAAATAATAAACTAATACTAGTATATATGAAAAAATAAAGAATCATACATTATCCAAATATATTACTAGTATTATTTTATTGTTTATTATTATTTTTCAAGATTTCGTTTATTTATATTGTTTATGTAATTAACGAAAATATTATGAATTATTAATTTCTTTCCGTTTTTCTTATTGTTTCTTATAATTATTGAAAATTCTAAATATAATATTTTATTTTAAATTTAAAAATTTATACTTTAAAAAATTATGTTAATTCTATATTTTTTATCTTATATGAATTTAATGTTTTTGTGAGAATATCTAAGAAATGACGAAATTAACTCCATACATGAACAAAATATGATGAGAAGACTAAAACGCTAGTTAAATGTAACATGAAGGACTAAATCGATGGAAAAAAAAAGAATACATGAACAAAATATGATGGAGGACTAAAATGCTAGTTAAATGTAATATGAAGGACTAAATCGATGGTAAAAAAAGAACGAGGATAACATTGAAAGTTGACCTAAAGATGGAGGGAGAGAAGTGAAGTTTTGCCTAGATTTTTGAATAATTCAATTTCAAAATTTATCTGAAATCTCAAGTATTAGTTAAAGAACGACATCTAATTATAAACATTTCCTAAGAAATGTATTGAGATTGCTAAATTAAACTCCCCAAAAGCCCCAACACCCAGAAAAAATAAAGAAATTCTTTTTTTTACCTCGTCATCATTAGAGAATTTGTATTCACGCAAATGGATGTAGCACAATGGTAAAGCATGAAAAAGGAATATTCTAAATACTTTCACAATAGAAATCTATCACTTCAAAATAATTACCAAGTATTGTCTTAGTAATCTTTTAATCTAAGTTTAACCCTTTTTTTAGTGGCTGAAAAACCACACCTTTTTGGGTTTTGCTGATCCAGCATACTTTGCAGCTTCTCCAATCAAATTTGAAATCTTTTTGGTTGAGTCCTTGCCTAGAGGATGATTTTCCTCGGGCTTGTGGAAAGGATAAGTAGTAGTTTTTCCAGGTGTTTTCTTCAGCATTTTCCGTTTGTGGCGCCTGAAGTGTGCCAATTTCAAAAGAGTGTCTTCCCGCCTATCCTGACCCAGGAAAAATGATGTGAATAATGATTACCACTGAACAAAATGCACATAGAACAGTGATGACTATACATATGAAACTTACCCATCGATGTGGCATAACTCCAAGGATCGATTCCCTGAATTCCCTACATTCAAACTACATTTTAAATGGTCAAGCAAGATGACTTTTAGCAAGATTATCTCTTGGCAAGTTAACAAAATATATAGAAATCCACGCCATGCACATAGTACATATTTAAGTGCTCAAATAACTATGACTTGATCAATCAAGTATCCACTGTTTTTCTCAATTATTTAGAGAATCAAACACTATTTTCCTATAAATTCCGTATACAAAGAGACGGGTACCCTCTTGACATGAATTTGTTTGGAACTTGTTAAGGTATGATTGATTTACACTCTGATTAATAACTTACCTCTCCAGGACGACGACTATTCAAAGCGTGAACATCAAGCTTGTAATTATGCTGAGGAATCAATTGTGACGCTTCTGAAGAATGTGCTTCAATATCCTATAAGAGTAAAATAGGGCGAGCATACGTAGGATGTAACTTAAAATTTATATGCTACATCATTGAACTATAAAGGACACATAACAGATAAGAAACACGCATCCAAAGTGCGGTAACTACATTAAGTAAATAGGAACCATGACTAATTATTAATATCCTACACCATATATTCTTAACTATTGCAAACACTCGATCACATTAATTTCTAATTAACTTAAAAATCTAGAGGGAAAACATCTAAATCTTGAAGGAAATGCAGATTTTTGAAAGAGACAGTATAAGTAGGTTTTTCTCCAACACTTATCCTTGTTTAATTTAAGAAATGATTTATTCAATTATATATTATATGTATTTCAATAACAATCAATTCTGGTGACGACTATAATCTGCCACAGATGCTGAAAGAATTACTTTCAGGAAACAGTTCCTAGTCCTCAAAGCATAGATGCCATCTAACCTCATTTTTCTTACTCCAATGAAGCTTCCCAGATCGACCACCAAATGCATAAAATGCAAAATGGCGTAAATCCACTGTGGAATTCTCTGAGACCTATGTACGAAACAGGAAATAAAACATGAGTATGCACCAACATATATAAGAATAATACAAGATTACCATGAGTCCGATGGCACATTACATCAGAAGCGATACTACACAGGTTCTCAACATTAATCAACAAATTTTCTTACATCCTTTTCAGTTGCACTTCTTCTATGAAACTCAGCATTCTCTACAGCCATATTAATTTCTTCAAATGGATCCATGTGCATCTGGGAAAGAAAAGAACAACTGTAAGAGGGCTGGTATTGTTAACATTGAAACTACATGTGCACATCAAATGATGCACCACCAGAGAAAATGAAAAATGCATTGGTCCTCAATATCAGTTGTAGTTTATTGAAGGAAAAACTAAAAGAGAGAACTTCATGATAAAAGATGGACAACAGAATCAAAAGCTAAACATTTTCCATGTCTAGGAGGATATCATGGTTAGTTGCGCATTCCAACAATTAGCAAGCATTTTCATTAACTGCACTGCATGTTAGACCTAAAAGGGGATTTGGCTCTGAAATGCTGGTCAGGATAGTAGGCGCCTGTGATTTTCCATGCACAACCCGCATAAATGTGTAATGTAATCTTCAATAAGTATGCATTTATGCACTGGCAGCGTAATAAAATTCCAGACTGACTAGTCTATAATATATTAGAAATTCTAATATGCGTCATAGGACAGGACATTGAAAACCAAACCATGCACAAGAAAATTTGGACAAAAATAATAATATAGAGTTACTCTTGCACTGTTTGTATATTCCTATTAACGCAGTTGTAACTATCTACACTGGAATATACATTCAGAATCTATACCTAAGTACTAACTTCATTGCTCAAGAGAATCATGTTAAGATCATTAATTATTTAGGGGCTGCCAAAGCTATCAATGTTTGAATAGCCAGAGTAGCTTATACTTGTCGCCCCAAAGTTTACAGGATATGAAGTTCACCTTATATAACTTCTTGGGCTCTGTGTTACAATGGCAAAGAGACCAACCTCCCCCAGAGTTAAAACCAAACAAATAGTAATAAACCCAACCGTGACCACAAACCATGCATTTTCACCAGAAAGTTAGACATGTAAAAATGTTAATGAACTAGTTAACAATCTGCTGAATCATAGTTCCGAAAACGAATTGAAAACTAAAGTGAAAGGTCAAAATGTAGAAGCATCCATAAGAAATGGAAAAGGAAAATCTCTCGAACGTATCTAGGAGATAAGATAATTTACAACTTAGTACAAATGTAAGTAATAGAATGAGAACATACATGGCTCTGCATTTCCATCCTTCCACCAATAAGAACCAGACCTGTGTCTCCGTGTTTGATAGTATAGTTGCTTATGGATATAGCTATTTCCCTGTGATGAGCACTATGAGGAAAATCCTCCTGACACCAGTTAAACCCAATGACATTGATTAAAAGCAGAAGCAGCAGCACAAAAGATAACCAAGAAGAAAATTACTCCAAATTAGCTACACAATTGACATATATACTGTTCAATGTACGTACCTGAAGATTGTGCTCCCATAGCTTTTGGAGGTTGTGATCAAAACACATAACAGACCAACCAGATGTAACAACAACCAGGACCTGCTTCTGTGCTTGCCCACGTTTATAAATCCGATCAACAACTCCTGTTGCCATGGCTACAGCACGCCTTCCCGATGCAACACGAATCTTGTCTGGCAACAATGACACTTCTACCAGAACACGTGCTTCACTGAATCCTTCGTCCACCCGCCTACTATGAGGCTCCAACACCTAGAAGCAACATCAAAGTGTTCTAAACCAATTAATGAACAAGGCCCATAACATAACCTCACCAAATTGTATTAGTACTAGCTCACTGAAAGAAAGACACTTGAGCAAACCAAACAAAATTTTTAAAAATTATTAAGGTGAAATTTGATACAAAATTTACCTGAATTTTAGCATCATGAGTGGCAACAAGAACCTCTTTCTTGCCATCGCCGTTAAGATCAGAGACAATAGGAGGAGGGAGACGATCAGCTTCATATTTAAGTGGATATTCATCAGAAAGATGATACCACGCCTCTTTGAATGAAAAATCGCCCTCTTGCTGATATTCAATTTATAAATTAGCAGAACAGCTTTTCAATTAAGAACAAAAAATTAAAAATTCGGCGTAGTTAAAAAAAAGTTGTGCATTTTCAAAGCGATTAGAAGGTCTAGCTAGGGTTTATCAGGTCTGCTCCAATAATTATTAATATAAATAATAATAAGTCACAAGAATAGTAAAGTGAAAAGTAGCAGAGAGATAATTACATGAAGAGAGAAGAAGATAGCGAAAGCGGAGAGCATGAGAATAGCTAAATCTCGCTTTCTCATTTTGATGATTCTTCTCCGTTTTCCTCGGCAGATCACCGATTGGTGTTTTGCTCTGTCGCAGTAGAGGAGTCGTCGTCGGGTTCAGCTTCGACAAGGTGGGGGTTTCGGTGCTCCGTGTACGATTACTATTTTATTTATTTATTTTGCTTTTGGTTATCGTGATGATATAAATTAATTATATTTGACCAGAAATAGATTTTTGAGTTTGCTTGATATGAATTTTCCCGTTGGGTTCATAAAAAATGATTTCTTATAGTTTGGCATTTTTCGTTATTTGTCAGGTTAAAATATTTTTTAAAAAATATTTTCTATTGTTGTGAGGCCTACAGAAAATAAAAAGAGAGAAAAACGTTTTACAGTTTATTTATATTTTTTAAAGATTTTTTGGAAAATGACTTAGGAATTTCAAAAAAAGAAAACGTTTTTTAAAGATATTGGTGAAGTTATTTATCACTATATATATTTAATAATAATAACATAATAGTAATTATGATATAAAATAACATAATAACATTAAATAAAAAATTATTCATAATAAGTGATAATAATATAAAAGTAGAATAAACTTATTGCAATAATATTAAGTAATTATTGTGAAATACTAGTTTCACAATTTAATCATGATAACTAATAAATAAGGTATTATCTCATAATAGTAATAATTAAAAAGATTAATAACACAACAAATTTAATTTTATTATAAATAAATAATATAACTTAAACAACATAAACAATTAAATTTTCAATATACTTCTCATATTATCGTTCAAAACCGAGAAATGAATTTTTAAGAAAATAATTTTTAGAAAGTATTTTACCAAAAAATACTTATGTCAAAAAATATTTTTAAAAAAATAATTTCTTCGAAACAAATAGAGTTTATAATATCCGTAACAGAAAAGATGCATTTTATGACCGACTGTCTCCGGATCCGTGGAATTGACAAACAACAAAACAAACCAACCAAAGATAAAAGCAAATCTCCCATTCCATAACAATTGGGTGACAAAAAAAATGCTATGTACGTGTGCGCATATGTCAAATGGAAAACTTGGCTTCAAGTTGTATTTACATTAAATGCTTAACTTAATGTTAACTCTGGGGTAATGTTAGAGACCTCAAACCTGTAAGCCGTTTAAGATAATTTGTAAGATTCCTTGGGTTTAGGACTCCTTTTGTAATTAAAATCCAATGCTGAGATAAGCTTGGAGAAGGACTAACTTCCAAAATGTAACATGTTATCTTATTACCTTTTGGTGCCCCAAGAGGGTCAACTCCAGTGTATCTGTAGTACACATCCATGTAGATCTCTCTTCTCTCTTTCAATGATTTCCTAAATTTATCATATCTTTTTTCCTTTCAAATACTCGCTGCAACTATTTTTGCCAGTTCTTGCAGTTGCAGCAGCTGAAGAACATGTTTTCTTCCGTGTCCGAACGCGTACGGCTGCACTTGGCCATGATCATATTTCAGATTGGTTATGCAGGAAATCACATCATTCTCAAAGTTGCACTTAATGTTGGCATAAGCAAACTTGTTTTCTTAGTCTATAGAATTGCCATTGCACTGCTTTTGTTATCTCCGTTTGCATATGTCCTTGAGAAGTAAGCAAACTTTATTTCAATTTTTTACAAACTTTTAGCACCATTCATTCACTGTATTTGCTTTTGCATTTTCAATATTGAAATTTACTCCAATGTCTTTGTCAATGCAGAAAAGACAGGCCAGCATTGAGTGCATCTTTCGCGGTGCAATTCTTCCTTCTTGGACTAGTTGGGTATGATTTGATTTGGAAAGATTGTCCCAAACTTTTACAGATAGGCAAGGCATTCCAATTCTGATATATGTATTTTTTGAATAATTGTATTAGAGTTGTAGTAAACCATGGATCATACTTTATTGGTTTGGAGAACACATCCCCAGTCTTTGCTTCTACCATAGAAAATTCTGTCCCAGCCATTACTTTTGTCTTGGCTGCAATTCTCAGGCAAGCAATCTTTCTCACTATCTTTCTTATATGAAGAACACTACGAGTCAATGACCATATTTGTTTCAGCTTAAATTCTGAAAATTATAGATTTTGATAGTATAATTACATTATCATAATTTATAATTTTTGGAATTTAAGCCGAAACAAACAAGCTCTATGTCCCACTATTTCTCAAGCATATTTTAAATTACTGCAGAGTTGAAAAGGTGCACTTGAACAGAAAAGATGGTCTGGCCAAGGTGTTTGGAACTCTCAGTTGCATGGCTGGAGCTTTGGTCATAAGCCTTTACCGCGGACCAATCATATATAGACCAGATTCAGATTCTTCTTTTAACCAATTAGACTTCACGATCTCAGCGAGAGATTCTGAAGGGAAGAATTGGACACTAGGTTGTCTATCTCTTATAGTTCATTGCATATGTTGGGCCAGTTGGATTGTGTTACAAGCTCCGGTTGTGAAGAAATATCCTGCTCGCCTTTCCATTGCTTGTTATACTTTCTTCTTTGGTCTTCTGCAGTTCTTAGCACTTGCAGCATTTTCTGAGAGGGATCCCCAAGCATGGAAAATTCATACCCAGAGCGAACTCCTCTGTGTTCTTTACTCAGTATGTAACCATTTAAACTGTTTCAAGTTTTCTTTCCCCTCTTTACTTTATGACTAATTCTTTGTTCTAAAGTTTTCTTTCCCCTCTTTACGTTCTGACTAGTTCTTACTTTGTTCTAATCGTCGTTGGTGCACTTATAGTAACATGATTGGTGTTTTGCAGGGGGTCTTGGCTTCAGGGCTTGCCTTCTCCATACAGATATGGGTTGTCCAAAGGGGAGGTCCAATGCTTGTTGCAGCATATCTGCCTCTACAGACCTTGCTTGCAGCAGTCATGGCTTCTGTCTTCTTAAGTGAGGCTTTCTCCTTGGGAAGGTGAGTTTCTTCACCACAATAATTTTGCATAGTTTACTTTGTCCTATCACCATATTAGGTGTTCAGTCATTCCCCTATTCTTTTAAATAATGACTTGCCTCTTGATTTTACAAATCAATATGAATTGTAAGGAAAAAGTACTAACTAAAGCAAAGATATCTTCTTTTCTGTTGAGTCCATCCACCAACAATCATTTACATATAAGACAACAATCATTTACATATACTTGTGCATTTGTGCAGCATCATTGGAGCAGTGTTAATTATACTAGGACTATACTTGGTTGTATGGGGAAAGAATGAGGAAAGCAAATTGGAGGTAGAAACTGAACCACAGCAATCAAAACCAGATAACAATCACTCCAGAGATCATGAAAAGTCCATCCTTATTGAACCTTTAATCGCTACAACCAGCAACTCCTAGTCGTAGCATACGCATATATATAGGCAGCCCCAAAGGTATATGTTGTCAAGTTTTGTAATACATGTCAAATTTTTTTAGGCCTCCAGCACTCAGCTGTGTCGTTTAAAGGTTAGAAGATAAAAATAATTTAAGGGATCACACCAAATAAAATATAAGATTAATTTGATCAAACATCCTCTAATTTATTACTCCTCAATAGAATAACTACATGTACAATAGCATAAAGACATAATAACACAGAAACTAGTAACTAGTAAAACTTATATGATAACATTTTTGCTTGATTGTAGATCACAAATCTAAATCAGTCTGATCTAGAGAACATGGCTATACCATGTGAGAATTGGAGCTTGGCTCTTCTTCTGGATACCAATATCTATTATAAAACCATGCTGAATCTGCAGCAACATCTTCATCGTCTTGGTTACGGTGCCAAGTGTAGTAAGCATGTGTGCGGTTTTTAATCTCAAGAATTGCGTGCCCAAAACTGGCTTCCCTATATGCTGAGTAGTGAGGCTGAGGATACGTGAAGCTGCAAAATAAGTAATTGTTTTTAGCCGTCTCAAATCATATTATGTTGTACACCAATTATAAATATGCAGACCAAAAATTGATGAATACTTACTTATTGGCAATGCCTTCCATATTTCCACCGTCGCCAATAGTAATGTAGACAGGAGCAGAAACATCCCTAAGTGGACTGCTGAGTCCATTTGTTATGTTATACTTCACATTTGATACTCGTTCCTACATATTGAAACAATATATGTGTTATTTTAGGCTGATTAAACTACTCCTGGAGTGTTTCCTACGTATTGAAAGAATATATGCGTTTTTGTAGGCTGATTAAACTACTCTTGGAGTGTTAACTAACAAAATGACAGTATTAGATATTTTAGTATTACCGAGCGCTCATAGGCATGAACATGACCAGCCAACACAAGATCAACTTTGCTCTCGACAAGCCAGGGCTCAAACATCACTCTCATGCTCTCTCCTTCCATGTAATGGTAGTTATTACTGTTATACCATGGAGAGTGAACAAGAACAATCAACCATGGAGTCACTCTTCTGTTAACTTTCTTAAGTTCGTTTTTGAACCAAACGTATTGTGGGGAGTATTTTCCTGAAAATTGCACAGATTGCGATCAATCATAAGGATTTTCTACCAAAGCATTTAAAGTGTGTAATAGCGTTGAGTACTGTCTTACCATAGGCTGAATAAGAAGAAAGAACAATGATATGTGCTGATGCACGCTTGATGGAATACCAAAGAGGGGATGTACTCTGGGCTTCCCTGTATGGTACATGGAATCGAGACTTATATGGCTTAAAAGGTTCATATTCTTCCTGCAAAACAAGTATTTTAGTCAAGTGTTTTAACAACTCAAAAATAGTGGTAGGTTAAATATGATTGCGACTTTACAAGATCAGGGACGAAGTCAATTTCATGATTTCCCGCCGTCCAAATCCATGGCTGGTAAGCAGTGGACTTCTCTACGAATCGACCCCATGTGTCCCACCTCTCATTATCATGAAAAGGGTGATTATCTGCGTATGAAAGATCACCAACAAACAAAACAGCTTGCCCTTTTGGGTTGGACATATAATGCTGGAGTGTCTGCCTTGACGCATAGGTTTGTCCCAAATCTCCTGGCAACATAAACATTGTAGCTTAGTTTAACATTCAGACATTCACATGGAGGATCCTAGTAATTTGCAACTCTTATTAAGTAAATCATGTACTGACCGATAATCCCAAATGTGTAAGGAACATCTGGTCCTGGTTTCGGTGGAGTTGTGAAGGAGAATTGACGTTTACTTTCATGTTTCCCAAGTTCATATAAGTATTTTGTGTTGTACTGCAATCACAAACCGAAATCAAGTTCCATATAACATGTTAAACAAGTACGGGAGTCTCTCTCAACCTAAACATTTTAGGATCCAAAAAACAATATGAATCTTGGACTTTTAAAAACGATTTGTACCAAGTAATATTGTTAAATGATGACAATGAGGATCAGTGTAACAAGTAATATTGTACTTCAGCATACAAGATCACAATACGACATCTAAAAGGGTAAAAAGAATAAAAGGTTTTTGGTGTTTATGAAGTCAAAAGCTGACCTTTAATCCTTTTATGGTGGCATGGTGAATGTAACCAGAAGTATAATTGTAGAATCTGTAATAAGAGGTGATAGAATGAGTCTTGTGGAGTTCATTTGTACTGCCACCATCATCACTAGCTCCCCAGTATGTAACCACATTCGGATGTCGCAATAAAGGTGTCACCCATGAGATTATGACACTCCTCCCCACCTGATCTCCTTGTGTTATGTGGACCTGAAAAAACAAAATCGAGTGAGTGAGTGAGTGAAAATTGGGTTAGTTCTAAGAGGGGGTTTCGCTGGAAAAAAAAATCAATAACACCAAACTACATCTATAAGTTAACAGAAGAAGTTAAAGTAGCTCAAAGGAAAGTACATGTTTGCATGTATATAATACTTGCCTGCTCTGGTGCATTATAGCCGGAAGGTTTTGGGAATTCATTAAGCGGCATAACAGTGGATGGTTCTGCTTTTCTAACATACTTGCTTGTTATACCACCGTGGCAAACACTTGCGAGCAAAAGAAAATAAATGGTTATAAACCAAGTCATTGTTTAGAAAGCTATAGTTCTGGAGGGAGAAGCGAGTAGAATGGAAGATATATATATATATATATAAAGGGTGATTAAAAGGGTTAGTTGAGATTAATATGGTATTCGGATATATCTTTGGGAGAGCATAAGGTTGTTTTGGTTGGAATATTCCAAGTTTAATTGGATTCTGTAACTTAAATCCATGGATATCTGATTTTTGGGATAACTGAGACTTGAGTGTTCTCCTGATAGCTTGAATTTTGGTGTTGTTCACTCTCGGTCAAAAACAGTCCTGTCATTCTTTAGAAAAATTAGGGAAAGGGAAATAATATTCATTCAATTGAAGGGTTATAACTCAAGAATAAGTAAATCAATTAAAAGGAGAGGCAAATTTACTATTATATAACAATAGGTGTAGATTACATTGACCAGTAATCTAATTTTGGACATTCAATATCATAAGGAGTGCTTTTTTAAATTTAACATGTCAGTTTAGGGATGAAAGAAATTATAAAATTTGAATCTCTTTTAAAAGGTGAATGCAGAGTACAAAAATAAGGAGAGTATTTTGTTATTCAGTTTTTTTTCTATTTATTGGAAAAAGTCGAAAGTTTTCATGGTTAACTGTCAAGAGATTGAGATCAATGATATATTTTCAAATTGTCTTGATTTTTAGATTTACAAAAACATATAAAACTTTTCTTATATTATAAAAGAGAATTTTGTTGTCAAAACACAGAGTGAAGTCGTGTTTGTATTGAAGTTAACTTGACCTTTTTTTGTTTACTTATTCTAGTTTTTTTTTCTCTCAACCTCTTTTGACTTGCTGCTAGTCCAACTAATTTGACATAACAATACAACATAAAAACGTAATTGATATATATAGTCTTGTAAAGGACTAATAGTGCATTCCGGTGATATATGATATCTGTAATTATATTACCTGAAATTTGAGGCTTACGTTATTTTAAATTTGAAATTATCCTGAGATGATTTTGGAAGTGAACAATGCCCTTAAAATTTGAAACGGAGATAAGTTATACCAGTCATGTTAAACACACCTAAAGAAGTATTTGATAAAACTAATAAAAATTTCATTGTCCATAGCGATATTTAAAAAATATCTGAACTAACAAGTGTAGGCACTAAACTGACCATCCACAAAGTACTAAAAGAAATCCGGGTAATATCTGCATATATTAGTAAATGGTACAGTTTTTCACAGCAAAGAATAAATTAACAGAAGGGTTACAATTTACAAATGTATCAAATTGCGGAAACAGTAAGTACCAACAAGAAACCATCCTACCATAAGGAAGGTGAAGAATGCCAAGAATGTAAGAAAGGTCCATCCTCCGAAAATGAGTCCCACAACAAAGACGATGGCAAATGGCAGATTAGACCGAATGAAAGACGCTTTATTTACCCATCGTCCCTTGAGGAAGATCAGAGCTGCCAGGTTCACCACATTCCACCCACCGGACCGAAACCCCAATCTGTTTAAATTATTGGCTACAAAGGAATGGCAATTGCAAGAAAAGAGGTTATAAGATAGGTGTTGGAATTCCTGCGTGCTCTTTCTCAAGGCATCGTCCCATGTTAATGCATCTTTTTCAGTTTCATCCAGCTTGTATCCAGCCAAACTTTCGTATGAAGCAGCATACGGAGCAACACAGCACTGTAAGAAATCAAAAAAATCTTGAATTTGCCACAAACAAATACATAAATGAACTACTGACAATTTGTGTTAAAAATATAACCAGCCACAAGATCAAGGCAGTGATAGTCACTGCTACCATAATACGTACTTCATCAAGAAAGAAGGAATAGTGCTTTTCCCTTTCTATTTCATGAGACAAATTCAGTGCGCATTTTTCTTTGATGACTGAGAAATCGTCAGGCATCATCAAGCTGGTGATCATTGCTAGAATTGTATGGAGAATATTTTGTACAGAATCCAAATTCTGTAATTCTAGAAATAAGCATCAAAATTATACCTTTTCTATACTTACTTGGATGTAGCGAGCCACAGCCCCAAATGTAAAGTTGTCTACACACACAAAATTAGGCCCAGCAAAGTCTAGGATAACACCGTCTTCTCTGCATATACCCATGTGACCAATAAAAGGAATGAACCATGATAGTACAGGAATTGGCGTCCACACGATACAGCATGGAAACCGGGATCTTTCTGGATCAATTTGCATGGCTTGTGGAACACTGTATTCCATCATTAGACCATGCTCAGGGTCTCTGTTTTGTTGCATTGTTTGAGCTTTACAAAGCGTAGCTATTGATCACTGGATCATTAGATGCTTGGAAATCACTACTATCAAACACAAATTGCTACCAACACAAACATCTTCCTATCACATGAAACGGAAAAGCACACAAAAAATTAAAACTCAATGACCTTGAGTTTTATGCTTTCACCAAATATACTTATGGAAAACTCGTAAGGTGGAAAAATGTTTTTAATTCTCCTTAATGAAGATTATGAAGGACGTGTGCTCCAACAGATTTTTGTTTCTTGGCGTCCTGTACTTGTATAGGCTACAAGGGCTAGGTAGAACTAGAAGCTATCCTTCTGTCCAATGGTTGGTGTTCCTGTTCCAAAGGTTATGCTTCTGGTATTTCCATAGTTCCTGGGACTGTTTATAGTCTTTTGAGTGATTAATAAAATATAATTAAATAAACTACATTCTGTGGAACTCAACCATGCCAAATATTAGCAAACACTTAAGAGGGACTAACAACATCATGGCATGATGTAGGTGATGATATCTCTCTCAAGTGGCAAGGTCTTTATAGATACACCCTCCAGCCAATTGCGACATGGTAAAAAGGAGCAACATGTGTCTGAGGAGGAAAATACAAAACCACACTGTGTGTACACCGTGAGGTAAATACAGCACATGCACATTTGCTTCTCTACTCTGTAATAACCACTTTATGTAGTGGGGAACGCCATATTTTCCATTTATCTTTTATAACTACGGAAAAACGACCACCCGGCACTGAAAACTTTTAGCTTACTTGGATTCAATAATGCTACAGATAGCCTATCGTAACATAGTTAAGTTTGAATTGAATAACAAATAAAGTGCGGAGATTCGAACTATAGGATTTTTCTCTACCAGGATTTTTATAAGTATTCAACTAGAAGAAGAAGAAATGAAATGGACAGTAATAATTCTCATTACCCCTAATCACGCATCAGTACACTTGTATATACACAGCTCGTACACACATAACCACATTCCTTTAACTAACGCCATATATTGCTCCTAATATCAACTATCTATAACTAACTCCTCCTTGCTGTCATAATTGTCGTTGACAAACAAAAAAAGAAAAAGAAACTATGGTCTGCATGTTAAGTAGTAGTAATGGTACGCATATTGAATATGATTTATAAATTAAAAAATATTTTTAAAAAACTCGGCATATTATGGAAGGTTTTTTAAAAAATTTAGCAAAGGCTAGGGTAAACTTTTAGGTCGATGCAGAAACAACTCCACACTCCAATAAAAATCAAAATGGAAGAATAATGCAGCAACAAACACAAAATCCTAACATAATGTAGTAACAGAAAACTGATACCCACGGACAGTAATATTTGACCAATCAGCAAACATATGGGACGTGTTCAAGTTAGTGTTTCTATATCATTTCACAGAAATAATTCAAGACAAAGAAAACAGGAAAACCATCAAATATTGAGGGACGCAAAACATTTGAGATCAAACTTGAGAACCCAAATCACATATTTTCGCCATAATTCAAATGAAACTGAAAGGAGAAAAAGATTCAGATAAATATCGGAGGATGATCGACACAACCAAACCCTACCGCTAAGTTTAAAACTACATTACAGTCCCTAATTCCAGAGATTCACAGCTTGATCTAAGCAAATTATATACTCAACATAAAGATCCGAAGAACGCATAATAGCAACAACAATTGTAAAGTTAGAACTTACAGCCTGAAGAGAAATCCCGCTTATCGTTGGAAGTGAACTTTGGTCATTTCTTCTATTAACTCCTGTTGTAGTCTGCAGTTGACTAGTCCTCCCCGTTGAAGCCCCAATTGAGTCGGAGTCTGACGTAGTCGTCGAGACGCACCGGCTGCTAATGAGCTAAGCCAATTAAACATCTATGAATATAGCACGATATATTGAAAAATGTGGTTCTCATCATCATAATTTAATATATATACACACACAAGTAAGCGATCCATAGTTTGCATTAGTTATCAATCTTATTTAAATTAATGTGTTTTTTCTGTTAATCAATATATTTAATAATTGAGATTTATTTAAAATTTTAAAGTACACACCACTAATAAAGACAATAATAAATAAATTAAAAAAATTAATTACTATCCACATTTTTATTAGAGACGAGTATATTTGAATTTCAAATGTGTTGGACTTAATAGAGACGAAGTTTAAATCAAAAAATTATTTTAACAATATAGCCTAATAAAAAAAAATAGACACATATAAAAAATTATTAAATTTAATTTTAAAAATATAATTTTCTAAACTCCACGTAAGTTATGGAGGTGAAGTATAAGCTTGAACTAAAAATCACCGCCCCCACCGCTGGAGGTGATATCCTTTGTTTTTAATCAAAATCACCGCGCCTTTATGGGGAGGTGAGTGTCTTCCTTTTATACTATTAACAAAATAATTGTTAGTTTAGCATTTCTAATAATAACAACTAACTAGAATAATTGATAAATACAGTAATCAAATCAGTTTCAATGTAAATATTAATTAGTTAACCAGATTACTTATAATAATAAAATTATTTATATCAATTGTAATTAAATTAATTAGACTAATACCTTAATAAGACCAAATAATAATTATAATAATATTAAATAGTATTAATGACAAGTTATAAAAAAATATAGTATTATAACAAAAATATTATGTAAATGTTACATTTTTTCGAACAAGTCTTATTCTCAAATGTTACTCCTATACTCCATCTGTTTCAAAATTTATGAATATATTTTAACTTTTTGAATTCAAACAATGACATATTAAATATTAAAAATTAATATAATTTATGAAAGATTAAAATGTAAATTATGTTTTAATCAAATACTTTTGTCATAAATTACATGATTATAATTATTATATTGACTAAAAGCAATAAATTTACATCAATCTCAAGTCTATTTGAAACGGATGATTAGTATTATTAGTGATAGTATAATTACGTATTAGTATAGTGATCGTAACTAAAAATTTAAAAGTAGTATTAGTAATAGTATTCATACAAATAATAGTAGTATTATACTAGTTTAGTGTTAATAGAATTAATGACATTAATATTAACTTATAATATTAATACTAGTTCAGTGTTTATAAAATTAATAATATTAAAATTATCATTAATGTATATATTAGCTTTAGTAGCTGTAACAGTAGTACTAATATTAGTGATTTGTATTAGTGTAAGTATTAAAATTAGTATTAATAATAAACTTTTTAATAATATAAAAAAATTTACTTACCAATATTTTTAATACCAAAACAATATTAATGTTAATATTAATGCAACACTCAAAATTATAAGTTAGTCATAAGATGGAGCACCTAATAAAATAGGTGATCTAGACTCATTGAAGAAACGCTTTTCATGCTAAAAGATAACAACCTACACTTAAACCCTCCCAAACTCTAAAACCTAAATTATTATAATATTAGTATAGCATGCATGTACATATATTGCAATAATTCGTGTAAAATTATTTAATATGTTAATATTATTAATTATTTAATATTATAAAGAAGTAAGCCTCCAATTGAATTCGTATGTACGTTTGACATTTTTTTTGTCTTTCTTTTTATTTATATAAATTAAATAAAATTAATAACTTTCAAATATCAATATAACTCTCTCTAAAATTAATAACTTTCACACATAAATATAACTTCCTTAATAACTAATTTCAAAATAACATCTTTCACAAATAAAAAAAAAGATACATATATATATATATATATATATATATATATATATATAT
>CM025785.1:16968422-17028665 GCA_014636745.2 Centella asiatica
ATTATTATTTGGTCTTATAAATGAATTGATGGTAGATTAATAATTATTTTGTTAATAATGTAAAATGATGATGAACTAGAGAATCACCTCCCCTTACGGGGGCGGTGATTTTGTTTTAAAGACAAAGGATGTCACCTCACGTACCAGGGGCGGTGATTTCTATTTCAAGTTTATACTTTCCTCCGTGAGCGGCGTGAAGTTTAGAAAATTATAATTTTTAATTAATTTAATAAATTTTGAGGCGTTTTTTTTGTTAGATTATATTGTTAAAATAAAATTTTGTTTTTAATTGCATCCCTATCAAAGGCGGGCATATTTAAAACTCAGGTATACTTGTTTTTAATAGAGGTGTAAATAGTAATTAATTTTTTTAATTTATCTGTCACCGTCTTTATTAGTGACGTGTATTTTAAAATTTCAAATAAATATCTATCATCAAATATATTGATCAACGGTAGACACACAACTAGTTTAAATTTGATCAATAACTAATGCAAGTTATGAATCATTTCCCACATATATATACTCATTTTGTCCCATAATAAACGTCTTAATTTGAATTTAGAGATCAAATTAACTGATTTTAAAATCACAACTATTATTGTTTTATAAAGATATAGATGACAATATTTATATCAAATGAAAGTTTATACAATTAACTACAAGACTCAATTTTTATAATTGTGAAAATATAAATATATTTGTCAAATTTTAAAGTAAAAATTTGGTCAATTTGATTATCAAAATTAAATTAGGACATTTAATTTTGGACGAAAGGAGTATATATATATATAGGGGGCCGATTCATTTTTAACGTTATCTCTGGAGTCTTTCGTAACTAACACATTTATAACTGTCCAAACAATGATCCAACGCTTGAGATCAAATTCAAAAAAAAAAAATGCCTTCCGCCAGTATTAGTAGCGGAAGGGAATATTTTTTTTTTAAAAAAATTTACCCTTCCCATTTTTTTTTAAAATTTTTTTCCCTTCCTCCAGTGTTAGTAGCGGATGAGTAAATTTTTTTTAAACCGATTATATAGTGGATGTCCTCCAATGTGATTGTTGCCTCACCGCTATTAATGTGTTTGTTGATGATCTCCATCTTTCCACTAATACAGTAACGAAGCATGCATCGTGTCTTGGGAATATACATCCGTATGTAAATGCATGCATTCCAACTGCATTAAGTATATCCTTCTGCGCGTCACTCAGTATTCAAAGATCATACATCTGATTACTCTGTTGAGCAACGTCGAATACTCTGAATTCATTCGTATTGTATATGTGACTAGATATATGAGTTGGTTGATCATCCAACAAAGTGTTATCTTCGGACTCATATTTAAATCATAATAGTCCATTGCAACCTATAAAATATTGAAAAGCCTTCATCAAACACACACACTGCACACACACACACACACACACACACAAAATTACACACGCTGCATACATATACACACATGAAAGTATACATGCACAAACATATTAAAAATATTAAAAATCAATATTCAAAACTGAAATTAATATTAAGAAAAAATTAATTTCAAAATTATAAAAACTTATTTGATTTGGAGTGGTAAAAAGTGAAATCGAGTGGAAAGAGAGTTCGACAACGAAAAAGAATAAAATTTGGAAGTTGTTTAGATGGAAGAAGAAGAAATTTTTTTTGGAAGAGAGAAAAGAAGGAGCGGCGGAAGGGGAGAAAAAGAAGAAGAGAAGAAAAAAATAACCTACGAGCGGAAAAAACAAAGACACGGGCGGAAGAAACAAAGTGAAAAAAAAAAGATCTCTTCCGCTACTAACACTGGTGGAAGGGAAAAATTTTTTAACACTGGCGGAAGGGGGAAAAAAAAAATTTCCCCTTTCCGCCAGTGAGAGTGGTGGAAAGAGAATATTTTTTTTTTTTTTGCCTTCCGCCAGTTAGTTGCGGAAGGAAATTTTTTTTTATAAAAAAATTTACCCTTCCGCTACTAACACTGGTGGAAGGGAAAATTTTTTTTTCCTTCCATCAGTATTAGTAGCGAAAGGAAATTTTTTTTTTAAAAAAAATTTATCCATCCGCTACTAACACTGGCGGAAGGAAAAAAAAATTTTAAAAAAAAATCTCATTCCTTTCCGCTACTAACACTGGCGGAAGACATTTTTTTTTTTGAGTTTGATTTCAAGCGTTTGATCATTTGTTGGACGGCTATAAATGTATTAGTTATGAAAGATTTCAGAGTTAACGTTAGATATGAGTCGATCTCATATATATATATATATATATATATATATGTGAGGTATAAATTTTGACATATAAATTGTTATATTAAAGATTTTAATATCTAATATATCACGATTTCGTGACATTGAGTAAGTTGGAAGTAGTCCGTCATGTTCTAAACTTGAAATTATATCCTTCCATCTTTATTACTCTGGCTCAATAAAGTCGATGTACGTGTGATTTGGATAATTCGTGCGACTCGTTAAATTTCGCCAACCGAATGCTCGACAATATGGGTGAACAAAAAATTTGAAAAATTAAACTAAAGCGAAAAATTTTATTGAAAAAAATGGAACCGCACTTTTGATTACTTATCCTACAAAAATCGAATTATACCCCAATTAATTATTTACTAATAAATTTAATATTATGTTAGTTCAAAAATTATATTTTGTAAATTATGTTCCCAGTTTTCTAGTAAACATTATTTTTATAACTTTTATATGCTATAATTTATTAAAATAGTTGTATGTTTAACATCTACAATGTTTATTTATTTATTAAATTATAGAAAAGAACATTTTAAAAAATACGGTACACTATATTAATATGTTACTTATTAACGATGATGAGTTTATAAAATAATATAATAATTAAACAAGTAAATTAAATATAAAATTGGTTTTTTTTGCAAAGAATAGTGAAAAACCAAAAAAAAAAAAATATAACTATAGTTAATAATCGAAATCAAACTGAATCAAATTGTTTGATTTCGATTACACCTAATAACTGCATCATGCAATTCATACTCGATAATAAATTTTTTAATTTATATGTGCAAATAATAAAAACCACATATATTAGATTTAACTTGTCAATCAACAATTACGGTGTAGAGTGGTAAGGTTGATGAATAAAATTGTCAATTTTAAAATATGAGAAATTGTATTAGAAGTCGTTGACAATTTGGAAGAACAATTATGTCATTTAACCTTTTGTAAATTTTAATTTAAAAAGTGATTCATCCTTGCTCCTTATCTTTTATTTGAAGTTAACTTTTACGTTAAAAAAAATTTGAACCAAGTATTTAAATTGTACAAAAATAGTTACTTAAATAAAAGGAAAAAAGTAGTTAAAATTTACTCGCCCACAACTTTTCCTACTTTTTATTATGACTTTTAATTAAAATTTAACTTATGATTAAAAGTTAAAAATTAATATAATTATAAGTTAAAAAGTGTTTGATATTAGTTTTTATTTAAAATCATAAGTGCAATAAAAAAAAAGTGTTTGCCCAGGGATGACTAAGAGATAAAAAAAAATAAAAAACAAATTAGTCTCTAATACTACTTTTTGACTAAAAAATAACTTTTAACCAAAAAAAAGTTAAAAACAAACGGGCCCTTAAAATCTTTTCTTTTTTCTTTTACAAAAAATTTAAATTCACGAACATAACAAAAACGAAAAAAAAAAAAAAAGGACTTGTGCGACAGACGATATTTTTTTGTTGGGATCTATACAATTACATATACACAAGACGAGAAAAGGAAGAAAAAAAAAATACAGAGAGAGCAAAACAAAAATGGCAGTAGAAGGAGGAGGGGAGGTAATCAATTGCCACAGCGTTGATGCTTGGAACGAACAACTCCAGAAGGGGAACGAATGCAACAAGCTGGTACGCATTCCACAATCATTTTATTTCCAATTTGCTTCTTTCGTCCTTTAACCAAATAAAATATTACGGAGTACTAATTCAATCCTTTTATAAACACCATGTTATACTAATATTACGGATTTCATTATTTCCAATAATGTTGTCAACTTGTCATATGGTTTTTATACTATTTTACAATTTCGTTTGCATAATCACCCGATCTGTCACGTACGATCTCAGGTATAACAATTTTTTATTTATTTATTTTGATTTTGTTTTCTATTTCATTTGATTGTTATGTGTTAGGGATAGATCTGCTTAAAATAATGTTAGAATTTTTATCGTCTATTTATTTATTGTTGGGGTTGTCTACTGTTGTGATCTCTGAACAAATGAGATTAAGAGTTAATTTTAGCGAAATCTACGATTCAAAACATCTGTAAATAGGGGGTTTCTCCATATAAGTAGATTCTGAAGTGTTGCCGTTGTTTGTTATGAATCCTTTTTCTCTACTCTAGCATCACACTGTCTGTATTGCTTTGATTCAGACTGTGGATTTGATCTGGACACTCTGTTTTCGGTAATGTTTTCTCTAATTAATTTCATTTAAACTTTGGTGGTAAATACAGCAGCTGTTTGTTGGTACATTTGTGTACCTTTAGAATTGTTTAGCGTGGAGAGATGATAAAATATAATATTCTGAACTGAAGCTTGTGCTATCTGAATCAAATATCCTTGTAGCTTATTTTACTCCTTGGCATGCTACTTTATATGGCTTGTTAATCAATATATATTGGCGAAAACTTTCATAAAAGAGATACCTGTTGTACGATGTGAGCATTAATCTAGGAGTTCTCTTCTACATTGAGGAAGTTGGAAGTAGTCCGTCATGTTCTCCGATGCTGATCTTCTTCATTTTAAGACCATAATCTTATACAGAGGTCTTAACTTATGGGGATTTCAAGCTTGTCTTTTTATAGATTTAGTTGAAGATACCATTACGTACTTCTACCTTTCCCATTGGCATTTATATTAGGCATTATAAGTATCCAGTGGTTACCTATGCTAACACGCCCTCCTCTACTAAATTTAAGTGTGAACTTGCAAAAAATTTATGCCTTCTGCCTATAACTATGTGCTTCTTGAAGTTGTTATCTGTGCACTGATTGTGCTGTTACGCCTTTTGTGGAGATGTGTACTAACATTTTAAAAATAGCGTGCATGTATTGACCATATGTTGTATATTTGCTTCCCATATTCATCTAAGCCTGCTAAAATTTTCTTGCTCTGGTTACTGGCTACTAACTGAAATTTTGTAGAGCATATGACCCAATCCTGCGTAAATTATTGAGTTTGCTTCTGAGAATTGTAAATAGTAGATTATCTCCTTGAGAGCAAATTTTATTGCAAAAGGAAGAAGTAATCTGTTTTCAACTTTACTTCTTTGCTTTTATGCAGATAGTCGTCGATTTTACTGCTTCATGGTGTGGACCATGCCGCGTAATGGCTCCATTCCTGGCAGAGCTGGCTAAGAAACTACCTGATGTTACCTTCCTTAAGGTGGATGTGGATGAATTGCAGGTAAAAGGAACTAGAAGTTGAAGTTGTGTTTTGTCTCATACCAGTTAACTTCTTTTCCTTATATTCCTGGAATACGAGGCAATCCTCTTTAGAAATGTTAATGGTTAATCCAATGGCGCCGAATCTAGGAAAATCATTGCCGACTTCCAGTTGTTTCAGAGACAAGTGGAGCTCAAAATTTGTTTTGTCTATTTAAAATTAATTTGTCACTGTGCAATCGCCTTTTCTGTATGTACTAAAAAAAGAGCAGCATAATTGTGTGTGTGTGTGTGTTTTATTCATGGTTGATTTTATGGTTGCAGTCAATCGCTGCAGATTGGGCTGTGGAAGCAATGCCAACTTTCATGTTTTTGAAGGAAGGGAAGATCTTGGACAGGGTTGTAGGAGCAAAGAAAGAGGAGCTGCAGCAGACCATTGCCAAGCACATGAATGCTTCTACTTCTACAGCATAATCCGATGTTTCCTTCTTTAAAGGGCTGGACAATTCTCATGTTTGCTGGCTAATTTGGTTTCTTATTATGAGTTACTTCTCAATCTAGTGCTCTTAATTTCTATGAATTTCTTACGTTATCAGCGGTCAAATACTTATTTGAGCATTGATTTGCAGTTAGTTTGCATTCCCCTTCTGGTTCTCGGCTTCTCGCCAATAGTTAGAAGTCTTCTGAGTTTCTGAAATTGAAGTGTTGCCTGTTTCACATGTTTAGTACTCCGTACGACACATCATGAACGTAATTTGAAAGCTTCCAAACAAAAAACCAAAAGAGAGAAAACTAAACTAAACTATTAAAATATTAAAAACTAAATCAGAAACTACAGATACCAAGATGTAACAAAGTTTAGCTAAATCTTAGTAACTCACTAATATGGACACCGAAGTTTCAAGAAATGCAAAATTGTGTAATCATGTGAATTCATTTTATTTCAACTAATAACAATATCAACTTTATAAACTGCTTCCAAAAATAACTATATACGAGCTTGTTTTGAAAATTCAGCAAATTTCATATTATATTTTGATTTCTAGGTTCACATAAGCTAAACTATAACTCCTTATTTAGAACTGCTATCTTTATAAAGTACAAGATTATTTGGTAATTAGTGGGTTTCATTGCCTTTTTTTCTTCTTCTTCTTTTAAATTTTGAAATACAGAACAACTCATATATCTATACACTGCAGTACTACACTTCTTGTATTTACTATCTCATAGTACTCAACATAACTAAAAACTCGCCTGGATTTCGAAATGGTTGATATTTTTGAAAAAAACACAAAGTTCTCCTTAAGGGTCAGGGTACTGTAGGCAACTGTTCCTGTTTAGGAATTATAAATCACAAACATTATACTATAAAGGAAGTTTACAGAGAGATAGAAGGTTCTATCCGCTTGAAACCACCAAGAACTATCATTAATACAACCAACTTGTAAATCACTTAAATGCCTCCACCAGTTCCGGCTAAAAGGCCACAGACAACAGTTAGAAATTCAAACATGGAGCTTATAATTTAGGAGCTCCAAATATCTTAATGCTACCTACTCATTTAATTGATTTACACAGCTTATTAATAAAATGAATAATCATCCCTAAATAAATAAGCTTATATTTAGAACCATGAACACTAAACCTTTTAAACCTTTCCTGTAATTTTCCCTTCTGTATCTTTTGTTTTCTTGCCAGTACATACAATAAAGATTGCTAGATCTATTTGAAGGTTCTTGACAATCTTTACCATATCAAACCTTTATGTTGGACGGAGTGGTGATAGAAATACCAGGACCACAAATGGCTTCAACTGATAACCTCTTCAATACATTTGGACACGGATCTTGCCCAAAATTGGTGTTTGATATGGCCACCACGCATTTTTGCTTTCCAATGCATTTCTGTGGGGAGAAGCCACAACAATATAAAGTAAAATCATCAATATCTGGATGGAGAGCACAAGTAAAACACTGAATAGCATGACAAAAATGGTAAAGGCATTGAGGAAAATAAAAACAGAAAGTAGACATACCTTTTCTAAGATGGCATGTGAGGTAGAAGCATGGCAAGTTCCTTGCTGAAAACTCCCACAAGTACCTGTAGGAGTTCCAAAGCTTGCAAATTTAATGGAAGTAATGGTTTGACCAGCGCTACATTGCAGGTGAACTTTGGGCTTGTGAAACTCTTGTGTTCTTCCATAGTTTTCAATTTGCCAATTTTTAACGTGTGGATGATACTCAGGGACATCAGCACATACACTGGTGACTGATCTTTTCACAAGCGAGATTTTGGTGGGATCGCCTCCCATTTCTTCAAATAGTACCAATGAGTTTTGTGTTGGCTGTAACCAAGATCGAGGAACATGGTACCTGAGTATAAATATCGTTGGTGACTTGAGTATGAAACTTAGTCATCTTTCTTATCCGTTCTTTCATTATTTTCTTTCCCATTTTTAAAGGTTCTGCATCACACTTAAAGTCATTATCTGAAGGGATAAGTTATTATGAAATAGAGATTATATATATCTGACAGAATTACCATCGCTGAGTTGGTTGACCACAACCGTGTTGACACTTTCTAGGTCGAAAAATCCCCGAGTAACTGCAACTATTGCAATTACCAGCAGCATATGCAGTCCAATATCTACCAATAGTTTGTCCGTTAATCCATACTTGACCTTTTCCCATAGTTTTCATGTCCAAGGCCAATGGTTCATCGCCTTCTGGCGCATTGAAGTAGGCCTGCAAAATTTCAAGTCAGTCTAATCCAGATTTCCAAAGACTCAGTCTCGCCTTATGATAGCTGATTTACACTCTCCTTCCCTTATCTACATTTCAATACCTTGTGCCATGTTAGTGGTTGCTGCTTTTGTGCAATCAAAGAACCTTGAATCCAGTCAGCAGAAGAAAAACCGGTTGGAGAGGCAAGATTCATGGCCTCTCCCTTGAGCCCTACGTGGTAGGTCCATTTTTGCCATGACAAGTTCCATTCTCCCTTGTCAAGACCATGCAGAGAAACCGGACTTGTTACTCCAGTTTTATAACTTTCGTAATGTGCTCCAATATTCTTCACAAGTACAGAGAGTATTTGATCAGTATTCAATATAGTAGCGCACATAAAAATAGTTGGAGTCAATGGACTCATAGGGGTTGTTGATAGTATTCTAAGTATTCAAGAATACATTTGCTGTTTGAACAGGTACATATCTTTTCTCTACTCTATATAGACGGCTAGTTCAGTTGTATAAATATCCACTTGTAGTTTCTATAAAATTTTCAAAAGTACTAAAAGAATGATAAAAACAGGAAAGAACAACTCACCGGAAGCCCAACTGCCACACTAAGTAATGCAATATTATTTGTTCCAGCACGGAGGTTGGCCTTTCCGGTATATAAAAATCTCCTGTTTTCTCTTGTCCCAGAGGCCGAACCTACATTGCATATATAGTCTTAGGATCATTAAGATGGTTTAAATAGTTTATTT
Source organism: Centella asiatica (assembly GCA_014636745.2). Classification (NCBI taxonomy): domain Eukaryota; kingdom Viridiplantae; phylum Streptophyta; class Magnoliopsida; order Apiales; family Apiaceae; genus Centella; species Centella asiatica. Next base: position 16,977,330 of record CM025785.1, read on the forward strand.
AAGTAATGGCGGATCCTTGATAGACACGGATTATCTGATTTAATGGTTTAATGATGTACCTGAAAGCTGTCCATTTATGAAGACATGAAGAGCATGCCCCATTGACTGCACTGTGAGAGTAGGTAAATCCCCGCCATGCAAGAACGATTCAGATGAACCAATTTCAACACTGTGAGCACATTGATCAAGGGTGAAGATATGTTAGCATCAGTCGGGTCCATACTGACCATGTGATCATCTAAAGAAGTTCAGAGATAGATATAGAATATACGTCTCACCTGGTGATGTACCACAGATAGTCACTAGCATCCCTAGTCACATTTATTTGATCCAATAGACCATCAGTAGTGAATGTTGATCTATCGTCCTGAGAAGATAAATCTTCACTGAAAGTCTCCCAGGAGAACATATTGACATTGGTTGGTGACATTTCTACTTGTGATGTCTGAACTCCAACCTGTAACAGGCACAAATTTTAAATATCAATTGCTGCGAAACAGTCTTGATAGAGAAATAAGCCAAGTAGAATCTTTGAATGAAATTTTGAGACATGATAAATGCGTATCTCCACTAGTTTGTCACGTTCACGTACTTTGGCAGTATTGAAGACTACATTTCTGCAGTCCGGAAGAATGCTGATGGACCAAGGAGGCAGGTTATAGTGCATATTGTTGAACATAACTCTTGCGGCTGAACTTGTATCATAATTTGATAAAAAAGCTGCACAGTCTCCAGATTGTGAAGAATATACGTGAGCCTGGAAAAAGCACCAATATTTGAACGGTTAGTAATAGATGTTTGCAGCAGAGGCAGAGGTTTTACAAGAAAGAGACCAAAACCTGTTGAAGGCTTCCTAAAGAAGTAATAGTAGCATCTGATGCAACTAAAGCTCTCTCACAAAGCTTAATAGCTCTGTGAAGCTCCTTCAAATGGCCGTATTTGGGTTGCCTGATAAGACCTATCAAGAATAAGTCACTAATGTGATTAAATTAAGCCAGCACAAATGAATGCAACTTAATTGTGGATAATAAGTATATTTTAGCGTAATGATTTGTAGAAGCCAAATAATTTCCTTGGGAAGTCAAGTTGTATTTTCAAATAGATAAATGAATCGCCAATTCCATATTAAGAGTTCACATGCTCATATGCATCTATCAACACTCGTGGCACTCGTAAAACCCCCTAAAAATACTTCTTTTATGCTAACAAAACTATTCTTGGATTAAGACTCTAGGAGGGTGAAGGGGAGCATCAAAGTTCGCACTCACCGTACTCATCAAGTGGTGCATCATAATCATAACTTGTAGTGATAAACGGGCCTCCAGCAGAGCGTCCGAAATTGGTGCCTCCATAGTACTGATAACATGGTGCATTAGAACTCAGACTTTAGTAAGAGAGCGAAGTTGTATTCTAAGTAAACCTTGAGAATAATGAGCCAGGATATCTACCATGTAATAATTGAAAAATGATCCTCCATTTTGGATGAATTTAGCAACTGCAAATGCCAAATCCTGAACTGGCCTCTGATGAATAGGGCCTCCAAACTCTGTAAACCTTTTTATGATACCACATAAATATGTAAATCACCTCTTCAAGCCAAAACTTTGACATGATTATAATGTCACAATAACACATACCATCCGGTCCAAGCCTCGGTCCAAATTTTGGGTTTATAGGGCCTGTTTGGGGAAAAGGTGTCACAGTAGAAGCCATTACATGTATTTATCTGCAACGGTGGCCGCAAATTAGTAACAGAAAGTTGAATTGTTAACTGAGCTAAATGAGGTGACAGAAAATAGCAAATCTGGTGGTAACAAGTATGTCGGGGTGCACAAAGGTCGGTTTAGTCAGTTTTGCTCACCACTGGATCAGGGGCATCTTCTTCCTTGCACATCACCCAGGGGACTCCTGTATCCAATCCCACTGCCAGTTTTGCCGCCCAAGTCATGTACTCATGCCCAACTGCTCCAAGTTTTTTACCAAGTGGTCCATACTCATTCTCAATCTGATAAAACACATATTCACTAACATTAACATTTTAAAATAAAAACCTTTTCTTTTCTTCTTTTTTTTGGGTAATTTTTATTTCTGCGCAACCCAAGTGCAAGAAAAGCAAATGCACAGATCTGATAGTAGTAGTTTCTCATTGTAAAAAATCCAACCGACAAAATCAGTGAAATATTTAAACCCTTGGCTATAAACTCAGACCTGAGAGAGGATAATGGGACCACCCTGAGACTCGAACAAATTTTCACTCTTCATTAAATTGGTAATTTTTTCAGTGAACCCTTTCATAGCCATCTGCAACACCATGAAATTGAAGTAAACAAACTTTAACAATTGTACTACTCCTTATTAATCAATCAACTGCATTTCTGCTGCTGCAATTTCTATCAATCAGTTTGATAAAGAAAAAAGTACAGGTTGAGAAAATTAATGACACCTTAAAAGGCTCATTATCTGTTCTGAAACTGATGCCTGGAACATACTTCAACCAAACTGGAAACCCTCTACACAGTTACCAAAAAATTACAGTTAACAAAATTGGATAATCCCAATAAAGAGAGTGATTGAAATCTTTGAAGAAAAAATCAGTACCCAAAATTCCACTCAGCACAAACATAAGGCCCAATGCGAAGATGAGCATAAAGTCCTGCTTTCTGCACCTTTTTTAAGAACCTTACCAGATCGTATCTACCCTCAAAATTATACTGAAAGCAATCGGAAAAAACATTAATTAATAATGGAGAAAGAAAATCTAGAAAAAATAAAAGAGTATCATTGATTCATTGTGTAGAGATAAAACAGAGAGAAAGCAAAGTACATTGCCAGGAGAAGGCTCATGAACGTTCCAAAATACATAAGTCTCAATAACATCAAGACCTCCTTCTTTAGCCTTCACCATTAGATCTTCCCACATCTACGAACAATTTTAGTACATCACAAAACCACGAAAAACAATTTCTTGATATAATTTAAAAAGGAAAAACAAGATTTTAAATTAAAGGAAATAATAGAATAGTGAGTATTTGAAGTAGTACTTCAGGAGTGCTTCTTGGGTAATGGATAGAACCAGAGATGAGAATTCTTCTTTGACCATTGATGACAATGGCCTTTCTATCATAAGTTACACTGCACTGGATCAGCTCTGAACTCAGATACAGAGCAAAACAGAGCAAGATCAAGAACTTGGAAAATGAACTTGTAATTTCCATGATTTTGCCTCTTTTTAATGCCAAGTTTAAGATGGGTGTTCACAGCATAATTTTTACAATTCTGGATTGAAGTGGAAGAAAACTCCAAATTGTGAATGCTAAATTGGTAATGTATGAAGAGGATTATTTGTTAAGAAAGACAGAGCCTTTATTGTGTGATTTAGTTGGGAAATGGATAGGCAGCAAAAGACTCCATCTTTCTTTACTTTAGCCACACATGACACCACTCTCTACTACCGACTCTGAGGTTTGTGACTACGCAAGAGCAAGAGCAAGAGCAAGAGCAAGAGCAAGAGCAAGAGCAGCTATATATATATATATATATATATATATATATTTAGAGAGAGAAAGAGAGAGAGAGAGAGAGAGAGAGAGAGATTTAAAATAAATACACAATACAACTACTACATGCACATACAGCTATCTATCACAGATGTCGAGGAGAGTGTGTGAAGGAATTGCTAACAGTCAACACCCAAAGGGAGAAGTAAAATATTACTACATGGAGTAGGAAGATAACAAAAACATAAAAGAAGGAACACTACGACAAATCTTGCGTTAAAAACGAAAGCTAACTCCTTTTCTTGGATGATTAGTACTACTAAGAATGATAAAATGTACTCCGTAACTAACTACAATTATAAATAATTAAAAACTTCACGAGGTGATAATGACGTGCCTTCGCTTATTTGATTTCACTTTGTGTCGTAAATGAGTGTTAGTTGAATTTTATGGAATTTGAGTTTTAAAAAAATGATATGAATTTAATCGAATTTAAAATATTTAATGAATATAATATTTATGTTAGAATTTAGTTTATTTATTAAATGAATTAAGTCAAATTTAAGTTAAATTTAACTTTAGATATAGTAATTATAAATAAATTAAATTTATCTAAACTTTAATGTACTCGAGTTGCACCGAATTGAATTTAAATCATTAACAAATAAAAGTATTGCTAGTTAAGAAACTTGTGTCCAGCAAATCTAAGACAATCATAATAACATGGTAATCGTTAATATGAATAATAACATTGATTTTAATATTAATCAGTTAAAAATTTGGTGTTTTTTAGTAGTTAGTAACTTTCATTTTTAAGATTGTAAATTTATAAATAGTAACTTTGATTTTGTAGATAGTAATTTTAAACTAGATAGTACATATAAAAACTTTAGTGTACTGTCGGAAAAATATTACCCTATGCACGCTGATAATTTATCTTATACTCTATTTAATTCATAATAAGTGTAGTTTTGAATATTTGCACGAAATTTAAGTGATGTCACTTATATGTTAAATTTTTTATTCATATTAATTCTTATTTAAAATATTTTTTATAGAATTAAATAAACTATTTAATATATAAAAGATATCAGTTAAAGTTATGTGCTAATAGTCAAAGTGACATTTATTACGAATTGAATGGAGTATAATACTCTATCTATTTTTCTTAGCTATCATTTGACTTTTATATACCTAATTTTAGGTGAATTTTTAGACATGTTAACAATTTTATTTAATTTTTTAAAAATGAATAATAAAAAATATTTTAAATAAAGATTATTATGAATACAAAATTAGGTAAAAAAAATCGACCGATTAGACGAAGCAATATTTAAAATTAAGTAAAAAAGAGTCAAAAGATATCTTAAAAAAGGGAGGGAGTATAAGTTCAAACTGCACATACATATAATATAGACCCGATTACTTTACCCTTAAATCTTATATAATACTACTATAAGTTTAGATGTTCATAGTCGACTGATTAGACGAAGCGAATTGATGAGAACATAGGGAATCATCTCGACTGTTCATAGTAACTCCAATTTCTCTGAAGACTTTATTTTTGTCGAGCAGGATGACTATGATGATCTGATATTTGTAGAAAGTAGAATTTCGAGTTGTAGAGATACCTTTAAAAAAATTTAGATGCTTCCTCCGTTACTCAATAACTGTTATTTTAAAATTTGATCATTTTTTTATTTTAAAATTACACATATATGTTCATAATTATAAAAATTGAAATGTGTTATAAATTGTATTAACTTTCTTGTGAATATAATTTTGCCATATATATATATATATATATTTATATTTATAAAATAATAAAAAATTTAAGTCAGTCAACTTTAACTAAGATAAATTCATAAGTGTCACTTAATTAGGAATGAAAAGGAACGAAAGGAGTACTACTTTGTCGGACGTATTGAGTTAATTTCTATTCTAATGTTTTGGTAACTTCAAATTTGCTGAAGTTTAAATTTTATATGTCAATTTAAAACGAAAATCATGTTAAATGACATTACACTTTCTCCTTGACGTTCTTAAATAGATCTTTTGTATTCTTCTTTTCTTTTGTTGCAGAAAATAAGATTTGAAGCATCACGCCCCATGCCACCCCAGGAAAAGTTCAAATGTGTGTGTCTGTATATTTTATAAGAGATAGAGGTTCTTGTGAATTATTATCACCCTCGCAAAATTAGAGAATATATTTCAATTAACATAAAATAAAATAAGTTTACGAAATCTTACGATTCAAAATTTTTATATAATTTTTAAAATAAATTATTATAAAGTATACAAATAATACTTTTGAATACAAATTTTTATATTTTAATTATTTTATAAATTAATATCACAAACGAAAATTTAAGATTTATAAATTATATACATTAAAAAAATATATCTTTAATTTTGTACAAGTAGACATATCACGTATGTATTGCGGATGACATAATGTTACGTGTCTCCTTTTGACATCGCTACTTTGTATGGAACAACTGCGATGCTTGGTATGGTTACCGACTGACCCATTCCTAACCCATATTGTCTATCCGCTTCTTTTATTTCGCTTTTCTTTTTTTCCCCTTTCTTCCTCTTTATAATTTTGTTTGTTTAATGATTACTGGAATGAACAAATTTATCTTTTTTTTTTCTTTGTTCAAGAAAAAATTGCATCCGTCGAATAAATTTTGTTTGTTTTAACTTGAATTTTAAATGTTTTGACAATTTAATTTATATTATAAGAATTATTAAAATTTAAATAAAAACAAATGAGATACAATCATGTCAAGCGTACAAAATGTAGAATAATGTGTTTATAAATGATTAAAACTTTGTTCTAATTGAGGTAATACCAACTATCAATTGGTAAGCTTAATTTCTCATTAATGTACTACATATACTATAGAACTGAAATTATAGCTTTACACAAAGTTAAATATCAAGCTCCGAGTTGTGACAAGATGTATACATTACTCAAATCATTCCTTCCTTTTTAAAGAAAAAATGTTCTCTTAAAAATTGTGCATTCTCTTAGTGTGCTTCTTCTTCCGATCCTCCTCTTTTACCTTGACAAGTTTTATGAAAATATTCCATTAATAATATAAACAAGAAAACAAAGATGTTAAAGAGAGGGTCTCTTAAACTCTCTTAAGAGTCTTTTAAGAGATAAGATGAATCTTTCGAACATTCTTAAATTTATGTGTGTGTTGGTTAAGAAAGAAAAAGATTTTGTACATGTATATGAATTCCAAAAAATCAATTAAGTAAAAAGACAATCTTGTCATTTTATATTTTATTAAGTATTTTTGAGATTTGCATGCAAAAATCAATGTCCTCCTTTTTTCCTATATAAACTTGAGGGTGAGGGTAAGTTCCCTGGAGAAAAAATCTCCTACATTGTATTTATCAAAATAATGTGTTCTATATGTTTGAATGAGAAAACAGGAGATACATTTATATCACTTACTCCCTTGGCTCCAAAAAAAGTTATATTTGAAGAAAAAATTTGTTTTAAAAAAAAATTACATTTGAAAATTTTATTTGTTATTTTGCGATAAATTAAAAAACTTTCAGTTACAAACTTATAGATTTCGTCATAATTTAAAGATTTATAACAAATTTTATGAAAAAAAACTTATGATTTATACATTTAATTCTTGGTCAAACATACAAAATTAATAATGATAAAAAATGTAAATATGATTTTTTTTTAGACAGGAGAGAGTATCAGAAGTTGTACATTTAATCAGGGACCTTTGCCGTGTATAACAAGGGTAGACAATTGCATGTACTGTTTTTTGGAAGAAAAAAATGATAATTATGTACAGTACTAGTATATAAATATGTTTGTAAAATTAAATTATTTTTCTGAGTTAATCTATGTGGTTTCATACTTCTTTTTTTTTAAAATCAAATATGCATATATTCTATTTTAATCATTTGTGAAATTTTACAATTCAATTTATGATTTGTATATCAAAATTCCAAGATTACAAATTTTTGTATAGTAGTTCATAGTCTTGACCCTTGACTTATTCAATTTGAACCAAGTGTACATCTAATATCGAAAAGGAGAGAGCAATTTCAACTTTATACAAATTTATTTGTCTTTTAAGAAAATATATATGATTGAGAATTTTAAATACAACTGGACTCTGCAGCAAGAATGTAATTTCAAGGGGAGTTTAAGAAATTATCACAAGAATTTTTATTTTGGTCATTCGTATGAATATAATTATATATGGGCAAAAGGAGTATGTGTCTTTACTCAATTAAATTTGTGTATTCTTTATATAATTTTTTTTTAGATTTTATAATATTCAAGACAAAGTGACAACCTCGCTAAATATATATTGTGTAAATTTTCGGACATCGTGTGTGTATATATATATATATGTATATAGACATATATTTGGATTAACTGGCCTATATATACTTCGAGATTCACTCCTACATCCAACATAATATACTGTAATTGGCAGCGATTAATATGAACATAAAAAATAAAATTTCTTAATTAATATCCCATTTTTTGTATTGAAATGTCCAATAATATATTTTCTAAATAAATACTCCGATTTTAGAAGAAGTTCATTAAATGCTGGTGGCAGTCACTATTCATCTCCCCGTAGGTCCGCGGTGCCTGCCGGCGAATATTAGTAAGTCCAGTTACACGTGATGGCGGAACGGAGGAGGAAAGGGAATTATGATAGCGGGCCCGCATGAGAAAGCGCGGTGCACGTGACATTGTTTACTTGTCCGCGAACATCGTAACCGTTCGATTTGCATTCAAATTCTTAAGTGATCTTTCATAAATGATTAATCCAACCGTGGATGTAACCATTTTTGTTAACGTCGGTGGATGAGTAACTACAACTAGGGTTGCGAATGTACCGATTATAAAATTTTATTAAGTGCAGGAAAAATGTGCGTAGTTTATCAAATAATTTGAAGAAAAAAAAAAGAAATAGATAGTGAGTGAGTTTTTAATATTACCATTTTATTATTTATAATATTATTATTTTTTGAATTTTTTGTGACACAAATATACTTGATATTAGGAGCTCTAGATCTTTAATATACTAGATGAAACAACATGTTACTGATTAAATTCTATTTTTGCATATTTTTAAAGTAGAGATATGTTTTAATTTTTTTGAGTCAAACAATCATATATTAAACATTAATATTAATGTATATTAAATCATTTTAATTGATAGAATTTTATAGTTTATATAAATATCTTTTAATCATAACATAATTTATATTTCAAAGTTTTAATAGTTACATTAATTTTAAAACTAATATATGGCCGCTTACCTCAAATCAAAAGGTATCACTAATGTTAAAACATAAAGAATAATTAATATAAATAATATAAAGGATATTGAGTGAATTCAATTAATAAAAAAATGTCTATAAATCAGAATAAGAATTTAACTAGAGTTTGTTGAAATTAAGTGAGGTTAGAGTAATATGACATCAGATCACAAAGACGGAAAGAGATGGAACCTAAATAACACCAATTTTCACGGCAATGATTATTACTCTTCAGGATCAGGATAAGGGCACAACAACTTGGCTCATCTTAATTACTATTATTTTATTCTAATTTTTTTAATGTATTATATATTTTTTAATAAAATATTTATTTTGTGTAATTTTAATTGTACATATGAATAGAAAACTTAAAAAAATATGAGAGTTTATCAAGTTTCATATAATTTAATAATATAAAACATATTCATTATAATAGTTGAAAATTGATGTAATTTAAATTACTGAAATTTGATAATTTTTCAATTGTTAAAATCATGTATTTTATATAGTTGAATTGTATGAAAATTGGTATAATTTCATTTTTCTTAATATTCTATCCATTTATATAGTAAAAATTATGTGAAATAAATTTTATTCAAAAATTGAGAAAATGGATAACAGAGTCAACTCCATGGTGATATTACTCTCAAATATCCTTACAGACACATACACTTTATAGTTTGAATCACTAGTTATTATTATCCGTTTCAAAATTAACAATTAAAAGTACAAACCGATAGAGTATGAGCATACATTTTGGAAAAACAAAAATAATTCAACTCCACGGTGATATTACTCTCAAATATCTTTACAGACATATACACTTTATAATTTGAATTACTAGTTATTATTACCCATTCCAAAATAAAAAATTAAGAGTACAAACGAATAAAATATGAGCATACATTTTGGAAAGACAAAAATAATTCTTAATCCCCACCACTATCGGCTCATCTTCTTCTTCCATCGCCGGCCATCACAACCGTGCACACCATCACTATCGTCGATCGCCAGCCTCGTCACCACTGTGCACATGATCCCCAACATTGAATATTGTCATCATTCGGCAACCATTAATTTGAACTCTTCTCTTTTTTTTTTTTTTTTTTTTTTTTTTTTTGTTTTTCCAAATTTGAGATGTAGATTCGCATGTGACAGTGATAGATTTGAAGCCTTTGGTTTAATGATTTTTCTTGCGAGGCTGAAGTTTAAGTTTTATTGAATACATTGTACGTGTGTGTTTAAAATTAGTAAAAAGGAAGAAAAAAATCTAAATAAATTTTATTATACAAAACGTTAGCAAAACGCATAATCTAAATTACTGTCATAAAAATCTCTGTATAATCTGATTGATTCCTTTCTATATTAAGTGTTAAACAATTTTTAATCACCTAATGGATTACTCTACTTATCTCCAATTAATATTAATTAAATTTGATTAAATTTTTGTTTAGGGGTTAAATAAATTTAAAGTTGCCCAACATTATTTACATTGATCTAAAATAATGTTTTTAGATTCCGACCATTCATCAAATCAGAAAAATTATTAGAAGATAGCTGGGTATCGAATTTGTAATCAAATGATATCATAATTATATATTTTTTTTATAAATATGTATGTATAAAATTATATTTAATTTATATTTATTATTTTTATAATTATGCTCATTTAAAAAATTAGCACACAATATAAATGTCTCACCTTTTTAAGTATAACGTGCAAAATCTATTTTTAAGAGATAAAATGTCCAAAATTTAAACTAATAAATTATAATAAAAGTGATTGAACTAATAACCGGTTCAACAAGTCGAACAGTTCAATTAGTAGTTCACCGATCGAAACAATTTTAAACAAAAATATTTTTGGAGGTTCAATAGAACCAATGATCTGATTGACTAACAGTTGAATCGGTAAAATCAACTAATTTAATTTGGATTTCAAAACCTTAATCTAAACAGAAGAAAAAAAAATACATACACCCCAAAATAATATAAATACTCCCTCCCGTTTATAACAAGTAACTACAATTATTATAGATCCTAGACGGTAAAAAATAGCAATAAATATAAAAAAAACATGGTATCTATCATTCGGGTTCCCTAGTTTCTAATCTTCTTTTATTGTTTTTTGGTAATGAATCTTCTTTTATTGTGGGAGCATAGCCCGTGGGCTTTTCAGCCCTTAATCATGCACCCCGACGCCGTCGTTTCCTGATTTTCTTCCTGTTCTTTTCCCTGCTCTCTTCCCCAAGTCGCTCTGCAGCAACGAAAGACATCCGGCACATAACAATGGGTTTCGGAGCCCTAAGATCCAGCATTCGACCCGTATCTCGAACCCTGTTCTCACCTCTTAAATCATCGGCTTTCTCTCCAGAAAAATTTTCTCCGGCGACCCCTCTGACTCCGATACCACTGCAACAGCCCCTCTTCCGCTCACTTCCCCGGAGCAATCCATGGATTCCGGCATCAAATGCCTTTATACACAGTATAACTGACACACGATTCCCAAAGCGAAGGCCCGTAGATAAGCCCCGCAGAAAAAGATCCAGCTTGAGACCCCCAGGTGCCTTTTCATTTCAACTTTCTCTGCACCAATAAATAGCTAGGATTCAGCTTATCACTAATTACCTTTGTATGAACTAGGTTTGCATTTTGGGTTTTAGGGGTTTTAGCGCATAACAAGTTCTTTCCGATTACACTTTTTTCTGCTCATTTATTGTGTTAATGTTTGAAGTTTATACATGAGGAGTAGAATGCAGCCCAGTCAGAACAGTATACAGTTATCTTTCAGAATTAGTAAATGCAATGAAACAAGCCCTTGATGATCTCACCTTGATTTTGCATTAGTTGTATGAATTTGTATACTATAATTGCAATGACACTGGTTTGGTATTGCAGGACCATATGCTTGGGTTAAATATGAGCCAAATCAACCAGTACTTCCGGACCAACCCAGCCAGAAAAGTGTCAAACGAAGGAACGAGAAAAAGAGGATGAAACAGAAGCATGCTTTTATAATGGTATCTTTATGTATATTCTCAAGTCATTTAGTTTTCTTCTGTTATTTTCATAGTGTTGTTTGTAATTCTCTGTATTGTTTTGATTGACTCTTGTGAACGCAGATAAAATTTGTTGGATGGACAACTACTGAAACTAATTTCCTTTATCCTTTATTAAAAATATCTTAAGCAAGGGTTTGTACAAAAATGTACCTTTTAGATCAACAATAATATCAATTAAATTATATGTCTAATCACATGATATTTCATCTTGGTTATGATGGATTTGCACAAGGAGGAGTGTAAAAAGATGCGTCTTGGGGGTAATTCGTTATCTTCAATAACATCAATTATGCCTTTAACCCAAACTAGATGAGCAGGTGGTGGATAAACCCGTATAAATAGCCCAAAAGGACTGAAAAAAATACAAACAAATAAAAAAAATTATACTGGGTATCGAAGTAATTATGGTAAAAGCTTAAATATAACAGCATGAATGTTTGGAGCCTCCCATTTGGTAAATACTTTTAAATTAGTTTAAAGACTCGTGGAGTTTACTGTGAAGCCTCATATTGTTTGCTTCTGATTGTATTAAGCTAAACCGATACAAGTTTTTGCTTTGAACTAACCATGTCTGGCTTGGATTCTTCATGAATTGTTGGTTTTGACCCCTTAACCCATATTTGAAGTGTCTGCTCACTGGTAAAGATGTAGTTTTCGACTAAAAATTACATCCCTCGGACAGATATCTTTCCTCTTGATGTATAATTTTGTTATGGTCTGGTTGAGTAGAGTCTTTTTGTGTCTTAGGAAGCTATTCTACAAATTTATTAATTGGAAAAATAAGCCTGTGTTTCATTAGGACATAGCACTCGTACATGTTAAAAATTCTATGCAAGTTTTCTTTATACTTCTGTTAGGAAGCATTGGGACTTTGTGGATAGCTGCTAAAGAAATCAAACCTTTTGAGTTCCTCATGCTAGCAATTCCTTGTTTGTAAAGAAATATATTTTGAAGTTCTCTAACGCGTAAATAAGGATGTTTTATTGCTTCTGTTACTTGTGAATGACGTATTCTCTACAAGGTCGATCCTAGAAAATATGCTTTGTTGAAAGATCAATAGTGCACTTTAATTTGAGACCTAGTCTATTATTTAGATTTTTGGAGGCCCGTAGTTTATGACCAATCAGCCTGTTTAGTTCATCATATCATTTCTCATAAAGTCATAATTTAAATCCAAGTTGTTTGGCCAGTCCTTGTGGCACCTTACTAGAGATTAAAACCATGTCTTGTGCAGGTGTACTTATAAATTATGACTTCAAAGACACAACATTTCCCTTTGGAGTTTGTGGCACGGAGTTTAAGGCATACCACATTTATATTTGCAGATCTTTTTTGTATATGTTATGATATTTTGATACATTCAAATGTTATGCATTTAGTTATTGTTTTTTTTTGGAAATATACTTCTTAAATATTTTAGGCATCTTAAAGTTTGTGCCACAAAAAAAAAAGGTTGCATTTATGGGTCGGATGGAGTTTTTTGAGAATAAGTAACCTAATATAGGACCAGTGACTGTTCAAGAATATAGCAGTAAGATATGCTTTCAGTCATATGTTATAGAAATTTATGTGTATATTGCAGGGAACTTGACTTTTGATAATGAACGAGTTCTATCCAGAGTGTTAATATATATATATTTATATATATATATATATAGGGGAAGGAGAATCTAAGACATGGCTTAGCTAAGTTTGGCTAAGGTTACTTAATAAAACGATATAGTTTTAATTCTATATCATATTTTCTTTTAATTATAGTATTTATTAAAATAAGAAATAAAAACCCTATAAAGGACTATTGAACTTTAAACTACGTTGTTTTACTTAGTGGTCTTAATCAAGCTTGACTAAGGTATGTTTTGTATTCCCTTTTGCCATCTATATATATATATATATATATATATATATATATATATACATACAATATAGGGAAAAATGGGTGTGCACAGCTTTGCACCTCCATATTCCCCAGATATGTGTATGTTCTCAATTTTGTTTTGTATTAATTATGTTTGAGAGGCTTTTCTCTTATCTGAACCGGTTGTGACAACAGTCTGAGAAAAGGAAGCGGAAAGTGCTGATGCAAGAAGCAAAACGAAAGAAAATTATTAAAAGAGTTGAGCGAAAGATGGCTGCAGTTGCAAGAGATAGAGCATGGGCTCAAAGACTAGCAGAGCTGCAGCAGCTCGAGGAAGAGAAGAAGAAGACTGCTACAGCTTAGTGTGTTCTTCCTTGGTAACAAAAGGGCTAATTCATAATACTGAATACTAATGTAAACATCTTGCCCAAATAATCTGGTCGCTGAATCCAGTCTTATTAGTAGTGTTTTTTGCCCCTCTCCGTAGGATTGTCAAATACACATATTTCATACGGGAACGCGTGAATTTTGTTTTCTTCAGCTATTCAAATTCTTATTTTTACGATGTACTTGTCATATGAAGAGGCACTTGACAAACTTAGTTTTACAATTGACCTTCTCTACTTCGGGTTACAAATTTGATCTCAATTTGTTTATTCGCTTATTTGTTGCAAGCCAGTTTTATTTGTGAAATTTGTAAAAACAGAGGACGTAAATTCTATAGTATCTCTTAGAAAAAGGAAAAGTAAAAACTCCCTTAGAAACTTCTTCTCTTTTTGGTTCCTTTTGAAATGATTTAAGAGTAAAATTATACAAAATTGTCGCTAAAAGATCAAATGCCGGCAGATGTATTGTACAAAGTTTAGCCAACGTTGTTTAAAGTGTAAGGTAATATTTCATCATCCTTATTACCTTCGTTTTCTCCAGGAAAAAGAATTTCTAACAGAAATCATTATTGTGGAAGTGGAATGGGAAATATTTCACTCCTGTCAAAATGAAGTACTCCATATGATTTTTCAACTTGGATATTTTAATATCGAATTGCTGAGCATGTTTGGGGTCAGGAAAAATTGTACTCTCCATGTGATGACTATAATAATCAAGGGTAATTGGTTTTTTCATCAAGAAGCTGGAAAGATTGCACCTTAAATTTTGAAAAATCTAGATACTAATAATGTTAATTACATTATTAGAATTTAAAATTTACAAAACTTAAGTTGAAAAAAACAAAGTCATTGTACTCCGTGTGAATAAAGTAAACCTGATTTCTCTACAGACCTGAATTTTTTTATTTTTTGTTAAATGAAATTTGATGATCATGTATCATCAGTTTGATTGTAAGGTGGGAATGAAGAAAAACCATATGCCGCAACTGGCGGAGCTAAAAGATTTGGAACTGCTACTCAGATTCTACAAAAACCATCCGTGCAAAGTAGCAAACTACCCAACATTCTTTGAGTGGTTTCATCAAACGTGTTATTTATACTTTAAACATGAGTCGAAGACAAGCAAAAACCTTCACTAAGAAAACAACTGAGCTGTTGCAAACAACACCAAACCCTTCAATGCAAATCTACAGACTACAATTTTGATGCAAACATAAGAATCGGAATGAATGTTTTGTTTTCCAAAAAAATGTCAACTTAGAAGCAATGAATTGGTTATGGAATTTGGAAAGTTATAGAGAGATTCGGCAATTATAGAAATCCAAAGGACTCACAGATTCAGTAGATATAAAATTATACTTATAAAAGCACAAGAAAAACAAAATTATTATCATTACCGTACAAAACTATTGGGTAAACTTCTCATACAACAATACATGTTACATTAACTAGTGTAGTAGTCGAATTAATTATATTGAAGGATAACCCAAGAAGAATCCATTAAAAGAATTATTCTAAGTTTACAAGAATCCAAGAACCTAAAAATCCGAGTCCCGGATTCATAAATATATAAAAATATCCCAGCATCCTAGCATGTATGTTATATATTGCAGGAAGCTTGCGAACGTGATTAGTTATCTACACGTATCCTGCTAGTAAAATATAATTAAACTCAGGAACGTTACTCTGTAATGCTGCTGCTTGTGTTGGTATGTGGTATGTGGTATGTGCCACTTTATATTTTGTGTGCATGCATTTACATACAGAGGCGCTCCAAGACTTTTTTTTCCTTTTGGGTGACAAAATGCCATTAACTTCAACTGGCTACTTTTGTGGTACTCCACACTGTACACAACAAAGAAATAGCTCAGGAAACAATGGAACAGTAGAGCCAAAGATGCAGAATTCATATTTAAATCACAAAATGAATAGAAGAATGGAGAATAAGAGGTAAACAATGATCACTTCATAAGCCTCATCCGGAAATTATTATCAACAAATAAATTGTTATATAACTCAAGGACATCTGAATACAATCTTTATAAGCAAATATTATATTGGAAGTTGAGAAAAACTTTGTGAAGAAAGGTTGCACTTGAAGTTTATAGCAACCTTGATTTGTTTCTCCTCCAAAGCAGAGGCTTGAAACCAACAACATAGTAGAACCAACTTATCACCCCCTATTACCAAAAAAAGAATTGAACTATATATATCACCCTAATTCTATAATTAAAAATCTGTAATGAAGTGAATAAGCAGTCACTCTGGATGGATTTTGTCTCAAAAGCAGACTGTTGTCCCTAGTTTGTTTAGTGCAACTGAGATGCGACTAATGTAACAGACTAATATTGAGAAAAAGAAAAGAAAACGAGAAAAAGATAGACCTCAAAAATTAGCTTTGGTACAACTTCTGCTTGCTCAGGCCACAGCTTCTTCATGCATTACATTATAAAATGAGCTCAATTTATTGATTGCAAGTGCTTCTCCAAAGAGTGATGCTCTTGTAGATTTTAGTATACGAACTTCTACATAGTCCCCAACTCTTGGATCTCGCTTCCCATAATTATCCACCCAATCTGGGATTGGCATCTTGGTAAATAATACTCTATGGCCTCTATCACTTTTCCCAATGAGCTCTGTGTCAGGCGCTCTCTTATTGGGCCCCTCGACTAATACTAGTTGCACTGTACCAATTCTGGAGTCAAAACACTTTCCTGTACTCTCACGGAATGCATCAATAAGTTCTGTCAGCCTTCTTTGTTTTACATCATCAGGAACATCGTCAACATAGTTTCTATGGGCATGAGTTTTTTCCCTCATGCTATATGCAAACATGTATGCCATATCATAACCAACAGTCTTAACTAGGCTTAGTGTGTCTCTGTGTTCCTCCTCAGTTTCACCACAAAAGCCTGTCAAAGACACTAATTTGTGAGGGACCAAAGAAAGTTAATACTACTAACAACAGCAACTATGACAATAATAGCATCTTCCATACCAAAGTTAACCATTTGGCAGAGGCAAATTAGAATCTAATCATTAATGTTTGTGCAGGAAAGATATTAAGGCGGTGAGAAGGTTCCTTCTTACACCCCCAATCAGTAAATAGACCATGGAGGCTCCTTCACTCAAATAGAGAGGTCATTCTGTAACGGTTAATATACATAAATCATGAAGCATCATTTGTTATCTGGACCTTGATTAACATGCACATTAGGACATTAAATTCTCGTTTTCTGTAAGCAGGATGAAACATGAATCAGAAGTTACAAGATAACTGATAAAATTAATTACTTTTGAGTTGTAAAATCTTCTTTAAGTTCCATGAAGTGATAGCTCACACTACCCAATTATGTCCGGTTAATCGGTTATCAAGAGTATAACCACCTCTATAACATTTAACAGTCAAATTATTCACTACCGTGTCACACCATAGCACACGCATCAGAGTAAAAGAATGCAATAAAGGCTCCTACCACATATGAAATCACTGCTTAGCCCAACATCAGGAATTATACAGCGTATCTTTTGAACAAGGTCCAAATATGCTTCTCGTGTATATCCTCGCCGCATTCTCTCAAGTACTGTAGTGCTTCCTGTTTGAGCAGGCAGGTGGATATTTTTACAGATGTTATATCTATCTCGCATTATATACAGCAACTCATCTGGAAAATCTTTAGGGTGTGGGGATGTGTATCTGAACCTCATCTCTGGAAATTCTGTTGAAAGTCTATCCAAAAGATCAGCAAAGCGTAAACCCATTTTTTTCACCTTGGATATGCTAGAAAAGCCTTCACTTAATTTCCAATTGCTTCCTGGTTCAACATCTTCAACAACCGATGCATCATTGTAGCTATTGACATTCTGACCTAGAATAGTCACCTCTTTCACCCCTTCTTTCCAAAGTTCCCCAACCTCTTTCACAATTGATTCCACGGGACGAGACCTCTCCCTGCCTCTAGTAAAAGGTACAATGCAGAAAGAGCACATATTATTGCAACCCCTCATCACAGAGACAAACGCAGTTACTGAATTCTTTGAGATACGAACTGGACTAATATCAGCATAAGTTTCTTCAAGTGAAAGAAGAGTATTGATCCCTTTCTGTCCATAGTCAACCTCTTCCAACAGACGCGGCAAGTCCCGATATGCATCAGGGCCACAGACAACATCCACCATCTTATCTGCATCTAATATCTTATCTTTCAACCTCTCAGCCATACATCCCAAAACAACTACTTTGGGAGGGTGCACCGACTCTGACCTTCCAATAGCAACATTGCTCTTCCAGTGCCTCTTCAAAAACCAAAAATAGTTAAGCCTTTGCCATACCTTTTGTTCTGCATTGTCCCTAATTGCACAAGTGTTGATAAAAATTATCTCTGCACTCTCAGGGGCCTCCACAACTTCACTATACCCAGCTTTCTTCATGACAGCCAAGACAATTTCCATATCATTGACATTCATTTGACATCCATAAGTTTCATGATATATACGACCCCTGGGAAGAACCTCAGTAGCTGCTGAAGGGCTAGAAAGAAAAGAAGAGCAGATTTGTGAATTTAACTTAATTCTTCCAACAAAATTATCAGTTAATTTTGAAAATCAAATACGACGATATCAAGAAATATTGTGGAGAGTGTAGCACAAAAGCTGCTTTGATAGTGATGATATTCAACGAAAGTGCTAGAAATTATCTACATTCATCTTTAACTAGCTATAGTAAATGTTGGTTCAGTATGACAAATGACCCTGGATGGAGACATTTTTATTTAGATAACTAGCTACCTAGTTATATATACAGGTATTCCATGCACATGCTATGCGCGTGCCATTATATTCTTTTTTATTAGTTTTTTCTCCCAACGTGCCGCTAATGTTTCTCCCAAACGTGTAATATGCGTTTTTTCCTTTTTCTCTCTCTGTTATGCAAATTTAAGACGGTTATTCTAAAGGGTAGATTTTTAATATAATAGATAATAGATTTTTAATATAATAGATATACTTCTATTAACAATGAATCGTGTTATTTACAGTCTTTGGAAACTAAACCTACTCAAAGTGTTTCGAACTAACGACGGACAAACACAGACACAAATTTCTACTTCAGATAGCCTGAATTTCCATTAATCACGACACATAGCCACTTACAGACATATGATTCTGAGTTCAAGAGTGGGTGAATACATGTAATTACACTAATTACAGTCCATAAGATGGATCCTGTAACAAGACATGATTCACAAATACATCGGAAACGGGAATAACAGGGATTATTGATTAAGAAAATCATGAATACGAAGGGATGAATAAGACCTGGGTGACTTACTCAGCAGATTGGGGCTCGGAAGAAGTTAGGGCAGCTTGAGCAATGAAGTGATGGAGACTTGGGATATCTTCGGAATTCTTGAGGTGGGTAGAGCGAGAGGACCCTGACACGTTTCTCGAGAAATGGAGAGAGATAGCATTGAACTTGGGCGGGCGCGAAAACGAGATTGCTGTTGGGGTTGTTGAGAAGTGTTGGGATTTTAACGAAGAAGGGACAAGTTTTCTAGCGAAAGGGAAGGAACAAAATCGAATACGATGTATCATAGAATTGTGTGGTTGATAATTGAAGATGGAGGTTATGAGAGCTGAAGAAGACGGAGAAGACGCCATGGATATGATAGTAATAATCGTCTCTGTTGGAGAGAGTCTGAGTACAGTAATACAGGCGGCCAGATGGATGGGAGAACTTAGCTTGCGCGCCTGTACCAACGGGTAACAAATCCACAACTGGGCCACAGGTTGGAGCGACCTGGGTAGTGTCACCTACAATTGCCCAGTATCACTTGCAAGTCCCATTTTCTTTCTTTCTTTCTTTTCTAATTTTTCTTTCAATTCTTATACTAGTTCGACTTTTTTTTATTACATAAAATCTTATTGTCTAAAAACAGAGACATGCAATAATGCCATGCGGTATTTTTAAGTTTAAAATGCAAGCCTCTCCATTTTCAATAAATATAGTCCATGATTAATTTAACCAATAATCAAGTTTTTTTTCCTAAATTCATTTCAATAAATACAGTCGATAGCTAACTTAACCAATAATCAAGTCTTTTTTCCCAAATTCAATTGTGGCAACGTCTCCTAGAAGCACTGTTCTGTATCTAACCAACACACTCCCTTTGTCCTTTCTTATTTGTAATTTGATTTTTTTGCATATTGTTTTATGTAGATTTTTATCTGTATTATTTTTATTATTTCATTATTTTTTTTTATTCATATTAATCCTTGTTTAAAGTATTTTCATTTATTAACTTTTAAAAATTAAATAAAATATTTAATTACATATAAAAATTTATCTAAAACGACGTGTAAAAAAATTAAACTCCAAATCAGGTTCAGGTTCAATGTGCACAGTACATCAGGTTCAATTTTCATACAGAACCATATACCACATTTATTAAATCTTTCATAAAATTAAGCTTCAACTGTTACATATTTATTTCTAGATTTTAATTGGATACAATATAATATATGTAGCATGTCATAATATTATTAAATTATAAGATACCATTTCATGAGATGGAAGAAGTATAAAATTATACTATAAAATAAGAAAAGAAAAATACATATTTTCATGAAACTGGTATTTTCATAGAGATTTTCAATAGTTTTACATTCAACCCAAATTTGTGTATTTTTAATGTACATGGCGTAAAATATGAGATCACATCTAAAATATTAAAACTCAATAGTGATTCTGTGTACACTAATACATGCATCATTTGGAGAACAAATCTTTCGTATTTTATTTTTTCGTGTATATCATGCGACTTTGTCAGTCACATCACTCACCTATTTATATACTCCGTATATGCCTACAAATAGCTTCCACTACACCATAGTGAACACCAAAGAAAAGACTCGAAAAAAATTCATCAGTCCTTCATCCTTGCATGTTTTAGCATGTTCAACACATTCTCGTACACTATAAACGTTAATGAAGCTGCTGGGACATTTTTAAGCAAGTTGGCTGTGATACCCCTGTAGAAACCTCGTAAACCCTCAAACCTGCACGTGGAACAAGAAACTTAGGTTATTCCAGAACGAAAGTATCTACTGTTTGAACAATAAAGTTGGTAGTTTTGAGTAAGAATTTAAGTTGGTAGTTTTGAGTAAGAATTTAAGTTGGTAGTTTTGAGTAAGAATATGCCCATCCTCGTAATAAAATCAAGAACAATATCTTGGCATTTATGGTAATCACATCTTCTAAACAAAGTCTACTCCAAAAAGGTGAAATGGGAATTTAAACTACATTTAACTTATATTCCTTTCTCCTAGTGACAATATACTTATATACATAGGCTACAGGTGCTGAACGATATGTTGATGATGCACAACTAGACAGGTAGGAAGTCCACAAGCCTTGTCAAGTCCTAACCTTTGTGTCAATTTGACTGACAAAGTATGAACAGCATCGTGTTGCTGTTGCATTGATAAATTGAAAATATATGAGAGCTTCGAGCTAAAAATTATTCTTACCGTGCAGTTTCTTTGATAACATGCCAGCTATCCGTGTATCTTGGGGTTCCATCTATGCTCGGTCGTTGCTACAGTGGCATAAAAGTACAAAGTTAATGCAAATGCCAAGAAAAGAGGAATGAGCTAGCTATTACAAATTCTTACACGAGGTTGATCTACTGCAGGACTTGATTGACCCATATTAAGTGGTCAGCACTAAATATAATCATAATAGAGAAGTACCCAGAGCAGCTGAACAGGAAAACAATTTGATACCTGCAATCGAGCTCGGATCACCTGAATAGAGTTTGCAAAGAATATATAAGAAACTTCAGTTGAAAAAGCTTGTACTCAAAAGAGCTACTGATCCTTTTTGAGAAAAAAATAAAAGATAAAAATCACTAGTGATACTAAACCTGGGATGGATATGTCATGAGAACTGCTGCTAATTTTGAAGAAGCTCCTAAAGTTGCGTAGTCGATTGAATGCTGTGGGAAAAATGCAACCCAGTATCAGCTTAACACAAGCAATTATCCTTAAGGCAAGTCAGTAACTAAAGATACAGATGATGCAGTCAGATCCTGCCTAATGTCACCATCTGTAATCCTGCTCTGACAAGGTTAAAACTTTGGCTCTGAACATCTGTTCATTCACCTCAACATAGAGCTGAAGTCATTCAAAAATTTTAAATGTACAGCATTGGAACAAACAGCTGCAGAGTGCTGGTTATTATAGTCCTTATCATGCAGTTGTTAATAATGGACCAACTTCTCCTTATGTACACATGCACCAAAATTCCGATTTTTCATTTTTCAGTGATTATCTATCGTCTTGATTTATTTTAAACAAGTAACTGCACAATAGAATATCACCCCTTGTGTGCCCAATGTTTCCCCCAACTAGTTTGGGATAAAGGTGTTATTGATGTTGATGGACCGCACAAGTGACAGATTCATGACTATAAAGGGGATCAATGGATAATCTTTCAGACTTAAAGATCGTGCATTGGTATCAAATAAAAAAAAAAGAAAAAGAACGTGCATCATTTTATGTATGCATATATGTGTAGAGAATATTGTTTACAAAGATTCCCAGGATGCTCAAAATTAGTTATAGAAAGCTTTAAATGAATGAAAGCTATCCCAACTAGTTTGGACTTAAAAAGGTGATGTTGCTATTGAAAGCTGCAAAGATTAAAAGCTAGGGCTGACTCACCAATAAATCATCACTACTCATATTCATGTCGTCGTACCCAGATCTGTAGTTAACAAAAACTTTGCGTAGTTCCTCGTATGCTGTGAATTGAATAGCACCATGAGTAACCTGCTGAAGGAACATCAAAACAAAAAATCCGGATGATGTAAAATGTTAAGTCATAATTTGTTAATGTTTTTTATTGTCATTTTCATGTTCTTAAATAGTATCTATGCTTATTTTGTGTGTTTTGAGTGTTATTTATCTTTAGGAATGCAAAATGGAATAAAGAGCTGAAAAGTATTTAAAAGGAGAAATATGTGTTGAATATGACATAAGGCGTGGGCACGTGCCGCAAAAAATCATAAGTTATTTCCCTTAAGCCTTTGTATAGGATTTTGAGTCAAACTAAGAAATTTAAGATCTATTGTAATCTTTTTAGTTGTAAACTCTTAGTCACATTTTTAATAAGGAAAAACCTAATTTTATTATATTTCTTATAGGAAAAGAGTTTTAGATTTATTCTCAAAGTAAGGGAAAAATCCTGGATGAGATCAACTTTTTCCTTATTTAAGGAGATAATTCTAAAATCCTAAGGCGCTCTTTGGACATTAAATTTTCCAGCAATTCTATTCTCTCTTGTATGTATTCTCTTTCTAGTCGAAGGATACTCAAGGCTTTGATTCGTCATCAATTGTGAGAACTAACTGATTTTATCTATTAGATTATTCTTGGGTATTTGCAATTTCTCTGTTTTTCAAATTTATTATTGTTTTGATTAATTGGGTAGGTGGCTAACTATTTAATTGTCAAGATAATATATCGCCTTTTAGAATATCAAATCCGTAATTGTTTGATGGTTCCAATGTTTGAAGTAATTAACAACGTTGGTTATGGTCAAGTTTCTGATTGTTATGGGATTTTGTGATCTAGTTTAAATAAATCGAACATTTCAAATTTGTTGATTAGAATTGGGTCTCTTTAATTTTTAATGTTATTGGTGAATTAAATCATATTATCGTATCTATGGTTGTTCATTGGTAAAAGAAGTAATCATTAGATTGTATCTTGGTTATTGACAAATTAAGGAGAGATTGGCTGTTGATACATATTCGACAACTATAACAATTTATTCTAGGATAATTGAATAATTCTTGCATCGACGATCAATTCAAAGAAACAAAGTTGAGAATAATCCTTTGACTAAGTTTTCTTCTTATATTTGTTAAAACCTCATTTTTTATTGTTTAATGCATTTTACATTAATTTCTTAGTCTTATTTGCTTTAATTCAAAACCCCCATTTTTATTGTAATTGTTCTTGACGAAATAAGTATATCTTAATTAATCTCTGTGGATACGACCCTACTTGTCACTAGCTACAAGTTAGTTATTTTTTAGTAGGAATTTATTTTTTTTGGATTCGACACCCATCATAAAAACAGCATGTGATAATCTTAAGAAGCTCACACAAATATACTGTCCAAAGATAGCCAACAACGTCTGGTGGTTGATGACATAACAAGAAAATACAAGACAATGAACATCTCAGGTTTACTGTTCTGCTTAATTGAGTTAACCAGGTCAGCAAATAGAACTGAATAACATAAGATTATAGGAAATAAAATGGCTAAAGTCTAACCAGAAAAAGGCCAGGAACAAGTCCTTTGTAAAGTGCCCTCCACCCTTCTTCTTTTAGTATTGTTCGTATAGCATCTGAAATCATACAGAAAAAGAAAAAGAACTGAGCGTAAACACATTCATTAGTGAGGACAGTTATTCATTACTAATTATATGAAACAATGGCAGGTATTAAACTGCTTTCTACAGTTTATAGAGGAGATTAAAGTTTTATGTAGCAACTTGGCTGCTTTGGAAGTCAATTAACAAGGTTGTATCACTGGAACAATTAACAATATCACATGAAAGAGGCGAAAGAAATCAATGGTAATTGGATTGGAACCGAATTGTATGCAATAGATTCTAACTCAAGTCCACATTGTCTCATAAAATAAGACAGACTTCATAAAATATGATTGTGAGATGATAAGCATACTATGGAAGCCAGAATATGGTTGGATATGATGCTGAGGAGTCTGAAGTTGCAATCTTGTTTTCACAAGCCAAAGAGGATTGGTGCATAAACAAACCTGAAACAACCACCAAGTTAATAATGTAAGTCGGGTACCACAGGCCCACTGGCACCTTTTTTTCAGCACAACCTTTTATTTATCTGAAAGTAGTCTTGAGTTGAAAGTTCAAACATGCGGATGTGGCAAATAGTCTAAACCTCAATTTTCAAACAACATTGTTTGAATTACTGTTGACAGAATTTATTTCAAGTGTATACAGTGACTACCAGTACGCCATGAAACTAGAATTATTTTATTTTATTTTTGAACAGGAAAAAGAATATCTTCCAGTATTTGTTCTCAGTCATTTCTCACTAGATAGCTTCACTGTTCACCAGATATACAAATTATTCATATGTTATTAGATGCAGCGTAACAATTGAGATTTTAATACCAACCAAAGCCCCTGCTTCTGCAGCTGAAGCAAGATGTAGGCCTGGGCTTAGCTCCTTCCTGCTTCTTAAATATCTTTGTTTGGCTTTGCTATAACTGAGAGGGAACAAGAAATGAAGTTCATGAGCAAAGAAAAGCACAATGTCTGGGATTCCAAGATGTGGCATCAACATTAAAGGAACTCAATTGAAGACAAACTGCATTTACAAATAGAACCTCTAGCATTTTATCCAATGGCTGTCAAGAAAGAACAGTAGAACACATGTTTTGAGCAAAATACACAATATCTTTGAACAATTAATGAATTATTCCATCTGTAATCTCTTAAATTTTGAATACCTCATGATGACGATCATCAGAATAAACATAAAATCTCTACAACAAAACGAAAAATTTGCTAGCAACAATATTGAAGCACCTAGCATCGCAATAGTTGGGTAAAATCTCATTAGCATAATTAAATATCAGTTTGTTCCACATCAAAAGACATAGCGACATATGTATTTCCTCGCATTTTCTGTTCTTGCAGGGGAAGAAAAGAATAATAATTAATAGCAAGAGAAACGAATAAGATATACATTCCAAGGATCCCGCATCACAGGTGGTGTATATGTGCGTTAATAACCATGTAGACATACCATAGAAATTGTACAAACAAGGAAAGTGGATTCTCCCCAAAAAAACAGAGAAACTCCAAGAAGATTCATACCTATGCAAGCACCAAGACATATGCATATGAGGAAATGTGAACCGCTCCAAAAATCCAAGTGAATGGAATTAGAAGCAGTTAAACTATATACACTAAATATCCAATTTATGTAGAACATGGATAAGATATCATAACCTCAAACACAGACAATAATCACCAACTACCCTGAGGCACTTACAAGAAGAAATACAAACCCCATGAAATAGTTGACCCGAGAACTGCAGGATAAAATCCTGCATAAATACCTCTAAAACCCTGGAAATAAAAAAAACTTTAATTGTTCAATATAAGCACAATATTCTGCAAATATAAGTATCACCTAAAATGGTCATAAAGAGAATTTAGCATTGGTCATCATCCGCTACGGGTGATTAGCCATCTAATTATTACAAGTAAAATGGTCATAAAGAAAAAGGATGGAGCTCCTCAAGATGGAGATAATTCATAGTCATGTTTGTGTGGTCATTCTTCAACAAAAAGAAAGATCAACCAATGCAACAGGGCTACAAGAATAAAGTCACAACTGCACAACCAGTTGTAACGGAACATCAGCTGGAAATGATTTGGAAAACAATGAAGTTTACATTGTAATAAAGAATGCAGAACTTCCACGAGGAAAAACGAGAATACATGATTTCCACCCCAAAAAGAAACTCTGATATATATATTTTTTTAAAGCTAAGCATGTTTTACCTGTGTGGTTTTTATATATCTAACCCCTAAATCTCTCTTTCCTTAGGTCTGATCCAGCTATGTGATCTATACAAACTGTGCTGTGCATAAACATGCTTAGAAATCCTTAATGTTGAGACAAATACTCCTTTCATTCTAACTTAAACCAAAATTGAAGATACATTTCCTTTTTAAGATAGTACTATTATTTGATCTTATAATTTGATTTGTAATACAAATTTGTAAAAATATGAAAGTAATACTTAAAGAGTAATCTCACCGTGATTTTCACTTTAATTTTAAATTATAGAATTTTACGAAGCCAAAGTGAAATGTATCTTCCAAGTTCAAAAACGGAGGGAGTATGAAATTATGAATAAAGATGAGAACCAAAGGAGAAGACAAACCTCAGTTCGAACAATATTGAATAGAGCGTGAGGAGTGTTTTTATAGGTGGGAAGATAGGAAATTCGTCCATCATTAACTGATAAACAACAATAATAACACAATCAGTGTATATCAAAATACATATACAAACACAGAGAAAGAGATCGAATGTAGGAGTCGTGTAATCAATGGTAGAGACCTTGGAACCTTGTACGAACAACATCAAGGGGATGGGTGAAGGTGACCGTAGCGAGACCGGCAGCGGAACCGGCGGCGGCGTTCTCCCATTGCCAACCCACCAATGACTCAAGTGCGGACATGGATCCAAATGATTTGTTACGAATAGCTTGAAATTAAGGAGGTTCAAAACGTTGCTCGCACTTCTGAAATTATTCCCAACTTTTCTTCTTATTGCAGAAAGAACAAACAATAAAGGGAAGTTGTTACTGCCTTGTTCGGATCTCCAACAGCTGCAATTGTATTTGGCGGGGTCTAATGATTACTTATATTTTGCTTACTTCCCCTGGTAAAAATTAAAATGAGCTCATTTGGTAATTATCTATTCATTAACTCTCTCTCTCTCTCTCTCTGGATAATAGAAAATGGTTAGAGTTCAATAAATATGTACAGTAAACATTAATATTAATTATATTATATTATTATTTTGACCAACTAAAAGCACCTTACATGCTTATAATTAAAATGGTTTTAAAATCAAGATTGGGTGCCATCTATTGTCAAAAAAAAAAAAAAAAAAAAGAGTAGGTGTACTTTATGTTCATATATAAATTTGAGGTGCAAATTATACTTTCTATATAAATATCAATTATTCTATATATTTTTATTTTAATTGAATAGAAGTTAAATTTTATTCAAAATATGTTTTTAAAATTTTATTAAAGTAAACTAAAATATGTAAAAAAAATTCATGTAAACATACTACAGCTAAAACCAATATTACGCGGAGGGAATATTAGACTATCAAGTGTCTCAATTCGATTTGCTACGTAACCAAAAAAAAAAAAAAAAAAAAAAGAAGGGGCATTGAAGCAAAGAATTAAAAGAGTCGATTGCAGTCACGTTAAATAACCCCACATCATTAACTAAGCGTAAAGCAGAGATTCAGTTCACCATTATTAAGGTTTATTAAAAGAATTAGAATACCCCATAATCAGTATGTGGTATCACTGAAGCTGGAATGGGAAAACTAATGCAACTTTCAGTATCTCGTCTGAGTTACATTTCTTTCAATATTCAGTGTTCATTTTATATATCAAACGAGAATCTACCACCTAAGAAAACAGTCGACTCAACTGTTGCTAAAGTAGACCCGACACTCTGTGCTCTTTGCTAAGCAACTGGAAACCAGAATAAGTAACCTAATAGAAAAACTCCATTGCTGGTTATCAACAAAGCAAACCATGATATAGCATCATCATATTCTCATCAAGAAACCAAATAGCCTTTGTTCTTTTTGCTGTGGTCCCTTGAACTTCACCAGAAGCCTGAACAAGTAGAAGGAAAACATAATCAGAAGATGTCAATATTGCTTAATATTCCCCGTAGCAAAGTTAAAATATTAAGCACCATGCTGATGCCAGCAAAAGGGCTAAGTATATATATTCCCCGTAGCGAGAATATTACATATTTAACTTTTTTCAGAAAAAAAGAAAAAGGACCAGTAAATGTTTTATGGCAGATCATGTACATATAAACAATCTAAACCAAATTCAGACAATGAATATGCATTATAGAAGAGCAAAAAATCCATACTAGGGAACTGTTTCATTTATGCAAGTTTTGAGGTGTCACATTTTGAACAATGAAGCTGACAAGGAAGCACAAGGAAGGTGGCGGTTAACTAACAACTTTAAAACAGGTCAATCTCACTTTGCCCTAAGTACGACAATTGCAATAAAATTCATGCCTGAAAACTTTGTTTCCCATACCCATCTTATATTATTAACCAACCCATACCATCTGCAGGTGGTTTTAGGCAAGTGTTTTTTCAAGTGGATGCTTGAATAATTTCATCAACCAGCCAATCCACGAAGCAGCAAAACTAGTACCTCAAGTTATACACAGCATAAATTTATCTTCGTAATCAAAGTCAAACATAACATCGAATACACCATATGACAAGTGAAAAAATAATTTGAACATAAATCTCTAAGCATGATTATCAAAATGAAAAAATGAGGATTAGAAAATAAAAACTTCCAGCACCTACTGATGAGGAAATGCATCCGTAACATATACTCTCTTTGACCCCACAAGGACTGTATAATATAAACTCCAACTTCTGAAGGAACAGTATATTTTTAAACCCCCCTCTCTCAATTAAACAGTTACAATGTACGTCTGTATGTTCATGAGTCTGCATGCGTGTGTGGAGACTCTGCATGTCTGAGTTTATATGTGTTGTGTGTGAGAGGGTACTGTGTGTGTGTGTGTTTGTGTGTGGTGACAGAGAGTCATCCATCAGAAATTGATGCCAGCATGCTAAGGACAGAAGGAAGAAGGGTTAAAGATCCGATAGAGAGGTAACAACTAATTGGCTAACCAGCTGTAGATTGTCGCAATCACATCATAGTAGACTACCACTTCAGTACTGCAATATAATAATGTGGGAACGCAGATATAGAAGACCTCAAAGAGCCTGGGACATGACCTGGAAAGAATGCTGCCCGATATATCACGACCGCAACTAATTTCTTCTGAATCATTCTCCTTCATGATGTGAAGAAAATTTAACTTGCCGTTTAACAACATTTCACTTCATCAGAACCATGTGTGATCCAAAATCCATTTCTAAAATGAGTCCCATCTATCTTCTCGGCTTTTGATTTTACAAATATTAACGTTTGAATTCAACAGAAATTTTAATCAAGGTTCATTTACTTCTTCCAAGGGTTTCTTTTTTGGTTGGGAAAGGGGCGGGGGGGCGGGGGGGGGGGGTGGGGGGGTGGGGGGGTGTTCTAACCATTACAACTTCTAGAATCTAGATGGATGGATATATAGATATAAAATGTAGAATAAACATATATTCAGCCTAAGTGGAGAACAAGCTTTCAAATTCACCAATGACAAGACAACCAAGCTTGAATGATCATTCATTAGTTAAAGCAAATAAATATGCAAATCACCATCATTTTTTATGAACAGATAAATTTGGCAAGCATATCAGAGTTATACTAGCTCATAGAGTTTGCTAAACTTCTTTGTTGACTATTGACCTCTCATCTCCATTGTCCGTCAACCCTCAAGGAAACAATAATGAAATGTTCGCCAATCAGATTATAAGCTAAATACACATATTTTTGGAGGAATATCATTACAAGTCTTTGAGCACATACTTTGACAATCACCTTTGTGATTATTTTGCAGATTTTAATCCCCTAATAGAATAATACTTGAGCACGTTGGATACTTGGATTAATACAACTAGCAGGTAACCCTTCTAAGTCTTAATGATGTAATGGTGGTAATTACTGTATAATAGCCTGGGTATTGCACAACCCCAAAATACACGATCATAATGTAACAGCATGATAATTGCATCTGTATAGCTTAATGTCAACCTAAAATTCAGCTCAATCGTATAACCAAAATCACATTATCGCAAGAAAACGAAGTTCTCTAAGCATGACAATCACATTACCTTAATCCATTGTGACCTTTGCTCCAACCTCCTTCAACTTTGCTATGATCTTTTCCGCCTCCTCCTTGTTAACCCCCTTCTTCAACAAGGTAGGCGCTTTCTCCACCAAATCTTTAGCTTCCTTCAACCCCAGATCAGTACAAGCCCTCACTTCCTTAATAATCTTAATCTTCGCCGAAGCGTCAAATCCTCCCTCTAACTTCAAATCAAACGCCGTCTTCTCCGCCACCTTCTCCTCCGCTTTGGCCGCCCCACCGCCCTTTGCGGCACCAGTCATTCCGAACCCCATTCCGGGCATCATCACCCCCATCATGGGCATCTCTTTGATACCCAATTTCTTCATCAAAACTTCAGTCAAATCCGAAAGTTCAAGCAACGTGAGCCCCGATATCTCATCGACAATCGCTGAGACTCTCTCCGACGGACCAACCTTCGCTTCTGATGTGAACTCCCGATCGGAAAACAAACCCGTCAATGTAGAATTTCTGATTCTGAAAGTGGGAATGAGGGAGAATGATTGGGGTAACTGGTGGGTAAGGTTTTTAGAAGTGGGAGTGAAGCAACGAGAGAGAGATTGAGAAATGATGCGCGAGTTCCTCATGTTTAAGGGCTTTGCTTGAGAACTTACAGATGCATATTGTTATCCGTACGGTGGAAGAGATAGATAGCTCGTCGGCCGAATAAGATTCGGAGCTGAGACGAAGAACGATGAACGAGGAACCAAAAATGGAGTGCAGAGAGAGAGAGAGAGAGAGAGAGAGGCGACTGGTGATTGCTCTGTCAATGGAGGGATGGGTTTAAGCCATTGGGCTCAGAGGTTTTAGTTTTAGAGATCTGTCTTTCAGTTTGCGGTCCTTTTTGTTATTGGGCTACTATAACATTTTTTTTAGGGGAGAATCACAGACATATTAAAAGTTACGATATTAAAATGACATTTAAGTGATATATTTTTAAATATTTTTTATTATAGTATAAATAAATATTTAATAATATTGATGAATCAGTTAGTAATTTTAATGGATCAATTAATAACATTAACTATTGTAGTATTTGTTAATGTTATTAATGAGTATACTTAAATTACTAAAAAAACTGATTAAAATTAATAACGACGAAATTTTAATAGCATTTGGATGGTATTATTTGAAAACATCATCACTGGAATATAAATAAAATTGACAGAAAACAACCTATCATTTGCTGATTTTTCAGGAGAAAAAAAGATGTGAATTATTCTGTCCATTTCAAAATTAGGGGTTTTTAAAGATAATTTTTATATTTTAAATAAATTTTTATTACTATGTTATTCCAAATAATAATATGATAGCGATAATAGGTGTCACTAAGTAATGAAAACAGAAGAGTCAGTTGGAGCAGTGAAATAGTAAAATGTCACTTAAAAAAATATATTATAGTTTAAAAATAAAAATGTATTTCTAATTTTGAAATAACCATAAAAGGAATATGTATTTATGAAATGAATGTTTATTTGATTATCTGTAGATTCACATATGAGCTAAATTTTGAACATTACTGTTGTCGTGCAAATTCAGCTAAATTTAGTTTGACTTATCAGTCCGTGAATTGAACAACAGTTTAAAATATTGCTCGATTCAAATTTGCAAAGAAAAATAAAAACTTGTGAATGAATTGAATTAAATAAGTTGATTTTTTTTAATAGCACAAGGACCTCAATCTCCCTATATATGAGTAACTTTTGAATTTGGCTACGGTAGAATTAAAACATACCCATTCTGCCATTCAATTCACTTATTGCGAGTCTCATGCTTGTGTCATATTTATATATTGTTCTATATGTTCAAAATTCCTTAAAAATACTTCATATACAATTTTTATTAGTTAAATCTCATAGCCACTGCAATATATGGGTAGACACAAGATGAACATATGATTCAACTCATTCTATAGAAACTTAGCAAAGAGAAACAGAAAACTAAAACTCACGAGGGGCAAGAAATTAATGCATAAACATGGAGAAACAATTATTTCTCGTGCATATATGAATTAGTAGCTAGAATGATGTGCTTTCAAGCATTGATCTTCCTGCATCTCTTTCTGATCTCTCCGTTATGACCAGTCAGCGGGAAAATGTTTCCCATCTTAATCATGGACTTGGCAAATTGCTCAAAAAAGGCTTCATTATTCTCTGCATATTTCTGCACCAGTTCCTTTGATGCTTCATTCTTGGTCAAAAGAACTTGGTCAGAGTTCAACAAGCCCTTTGAAGCTAGCAAGTTCTTGAAGTAGCTGTTATCAAATTTTGTTGGAGACACGAAGTCCAAGAAAAACAGGTTCTGGTCACCCCCGGATTTCGGGCACTGGTTACGCAAGTTGGCAGCATATGATTTCTCCAAGGCATAATCCGGCTGCCCGTTGCCGGATTGGTTGTAAAGCCTTTGTCTGAAGCTGACACATCTTGAGTTCCCAATTGTGTGACTTCCTGCATGAAAATCCTCAAAAGTTAAAACATGTTCAAAAGAGAAGTGGTATGATATTTTCCGCCTTAAAAAGGGTAACTTACCGCGACATACGCAACAAATACTTGTACAATATGCATAAAAAGTTAAAATGTCTTCAAAAAGGAAGTGATATAATATTTTCCGCCCTAAAAATGGTAACTTAATGTAGCATGCACTAAATACCCGTACAATATGCATACAAAACCTAATTTATAACTGTCAGACAAAATTTACCTGACAATGCCACGAGATCGACGACATCAAGCCCCTGAAGTTTAAATTTAGTAAGAATAGTCTGGAAAGTGTTGTTTGGAGCAGGAATATTGTTGTTAGAGCCACTCAAGCTTGCAGCTTTGGAATCTCTTCTTCCTAAAGGAACTTCCCAACTTGGTCCACCAGTCTATATATAAGAAACAAATTACCAACTTTTTTGGAAACTTGGCAAAGGTGAAACTACTACCCATGCATGAAAAATAAAATCAAAAAATGTTAAACTTACTAGAACAGTAGAGTCTCTAGCAGCCAGGGCAAGGATATCTGCACAAGAGACGGTCTGAGGGCAAGCCTCCTCCAATGCAGATTTTATCTGATCGATAACTTCAAAACCGCGAACAGAATTTCGGTTAGGATTAGACCCCTTCTCACTAATTATGCCACCACTGCTGTCTAATAGTATTGATGCATCACATCCCTGCATGATTACGAAAAATGTGTTATTATTATATCAGACATGCATTCCTTTTAAAATTAACTAAAACAAATTTCATCAAAAAATAGCTTAGTGATCAAAGTGGCATTATATTAGTAGCTAGCAAACCTTGACAAAGCAGTCATGGAAATGTAGGCGAAGCAGAGAAGCAGCCATACGAGTTTCTTTGGCGACAGCCTTCATCACGACAGACTTTACTATTTCGGCTGCCTTGGGGCAAGACCGGTCATAGAACTGAGGGTATAGGTAACCAGTATTGGTTTTGCGGGAGAAGCAGAGCGGAGCAAAAGCTAGAAGAGTTACAAACACGACAATGCGTATTGACTTGGGCATTTTTTTTTGGTGTATTCTCTTGGTCGTTTGGTGCTATACCTGGTGTCCAAGACTTGGGTTTGATGGAGGAAACTTGGTCTATGCAGTGTCCAGGTTTGTTATCATTTTATCGAAGTTGTGGGTATTTATAGGGGAGAGACTTTAGAGGTAAGTAAGGAGGCAGAGTAATGGAGTTGGTAGCTATCCAGTTCGTTGTTGACTAGTTTCATATGGACATATCATAGCATTGAAAGTGTTTAAGTTTCAAGTTTTCTTAAGAATTTCCTTTGTATTTCAAAACAATGTTTACTGTAATGAAGTGCAGATGTTTTAAAAATCAACATGCAGATTTGGTTGTCTGTAAAAGAATATTGTATTTAAATAATGTTTTACAAGAAACTTGATTGACTCGGGTTGATTAATTAGAATTAGAATTTAATTTCTTGAGTGAAATAGTGAGGAGATGCAGGGTAAGGGACAAAAAAAAGTGGAGTAGAAATACCTGCTCGTTTGACAAAATTGGGTGATCCCAAATATTTATTTTTTCTTTAATATTATTAATTCAAATTCTAACATGGGAAAAACTACAAAATTAATCAGAGAGAAAAAAATAATGGAAGCTTTCCTTTATAACTGCTCTGGCATAAAGAATTTCACCTTTCCAAGAGGAATCTTAATACAAATAATTAAAAATATATGTATGTTATGTGTGTATATCAGAAATTCAATGTTTAAAAAAAAAAATTTAATGTTTCGGGAAGTTTTAAGTTTTAATTTTGACTTGAAAAGTCCATGTCAAATTGCAGATAAATGGGAGCATATATAGCTAACTTAACAGGAGGGCCATAGGAATATTAGGTGAATGTTCATATTACGGAGTAGTTATCTCTCAATAGGGGCCCTTTAGCAGAACTGCTCCGGAATGCTAGAAACAGTTGGGTATACAGATGAAAGTTTCAAGATCTGCTGCCCAAGTCAATTCAATAATTCATCGTCCCATTGGTGCTGCATTAATGAAAACCAATCGCGTTTTGATTCTGCATTAATTAAGCTTAGTTTTATATATTTATTTATTAATTTTCCAGATCATATTGAAAACAAACTGGGGTTGAACATGGCTCCTGGGTCGTACAACTTCGAAAATTTTTCATTTAACAGGTCAGTGAACTATTCTTGATTTGGAGAACGCCGTTAGCTGGAGTCTACTTCATGTGCAATCAGCACGGACCTACACAGGTTATCAACTAATATGTATCTTTTACAAACAAATTTAAACATACCTCTTAGAGTTTGTATATATGAAAATAAATTATCTATAGATGACATACATAACAAGTTGAAGATTGCGGAGTACTATTTACCACCCAAATTTTGTGAGCCATGAAATTTATAGGAAAAATCCACCCCACCCCCCAACAAAGAAAGTTCCAAATTTTCAACACAACTGGCCCCATGCCACCGGGTTAAATTGATCCGTACTTTATTCCGCTTGAATGCGATGCTCCTTGTGTAGGAGGTGGCCGCGGCCGTTCCCATGAGGTTTGACTGGAAAAACCACCACTAGGTTCTTCTGCCCGCATGTACCCATGCCCTGCTCCGCTAACCTACAATCATATAATTAACTGGCTAATTAATTATACAGTTTTTATACGAACTTTCAAGGTTTCAGAAAATTTAACATCTTCTGTAATTCAATATAATTACTCTGGGTCGCATAACATCAGTAGCAAATCAGGAGTTGCTGGATTTCAGTAATGGCAAAACAAGAGTAGAAATCGGTACAAATTTACCACATTGGTGTACGGAAATGTATTTCTAGTATGTCTTCTAACACCAGCTTCATTATATAATGAGCTAAATAATTAGAGCTTGCTCTGTAGCTCATCCAAGACCAAGAACTACTGTGAAGTTTACTTACAGTTTCCAAACACGCAGATAAAAGTGTCATGCCCGGCAATGCATCAAGGCCACGCTGCATGCCGTATACTGTAGTTAGTAGCTGTGTCAAAAAGATCAGGACAATTGCCAAGTGAAAGTAGGCAAAAGAAAGTTGTACCTGGTTTTCCACCCGAGTCTTGTAAATAAACCCTCCACAGCAGAAAAGAGTTGAAATGACAATAAATCTGTTCCATAGAAGTTTGTTCAAATTGAAGTTAAAAGTCAAATTAAATCAATAAACAGACAAAATAATAAACATATCAATTAACCAAGAAATATCACAGGAATTAACTACCATAAACCATTACTATCAATTATTTCACACAATAATTAGTTAATTACACATGCCAACACTGGGGAAGTGATCAACGTGATTGCATAAGACTTTCTTGATGTCATATATATGCATTTAAAAACAAGAAATGAACACGAGGAAGAATCTGGCATACATGCAAGATAGCAACCCAAAAACTGCCCACCCCTTTGCGGCACCTCCGCCTTCAGCCTGCTTGTATTCTGCAAAATCATAATATATAGCAGATCAATGTAAATGGTGACTTGGAATTAGACAATCAAACAGAAGAGATGCATGGCATAAATAAGTAGCCCTATGCAAGCAATTGAACTTACCTTGTTTCCAACTCTCCAGATGCAGTCAAAATTCAGTTAGAGGAAATGCACAAACTTCAAAGTTATAAACTTTTCACTAAGACATCTTGTAGAAGATCTCATACCATATATACAAGGCAAGGGAACAAGTAACAAAAAAAACCTTGTTTACAATAATATCAGGGAACCAATTGATATCTGAAAGAAGATTGCTTGAGCAGAAAGAGTTCCCATCAAATGAAAGCGACAAAATGGAATTATAACCAACACGGTCTCATCAAATAATTCCTAGGTGCTACACATTTTGCACTCCCTTCATTTGCCTGATATTATTTTTTTCGCAACAAGGCGTAGCTCCATCTAGGTCCTAGCAGAGTAGTTGATCAAATTCTTTTTCTTGATCAAATCTTTTTCTTTGAGACAGAAGAAATTTAAGAAATTCTTTTCATAATAAATTGAAAACAATTATATGAAATAAGAAGGTATCAGTATATAGTTAACTCCATGTGCTATAAATAAACCTACCCGCCGTTGCTATAACTCAATCCAGTAAGTAACCTTCATCTGGACTCATGTTATCGGAAGGATAGGTCAGTATCTGTTTCCTCGGTACATTGTCAATTAAGGTTTAGTTATTGTTCTTTTTAATTTCTGGATCTACTAGGACAATCAACGTAAGGAAAACACAAAGGTTCTCACAGCCATGAACCTAGAATTTCATCTAGCATGAGTGTGTTTGTGCATACATGGTGATGCTTTTATAAGAGTGAAAGTTTGCGTGTTGTGTGTGAAAAGCGCGCGCGCGCCCGCGTGTGTGTGAGAGAGAGAGAGAGAGGTCATATGTTCTTACGACACATCTTCACAAGAGTGAACTGAATGGATTCGTAACTATCTACTGGGATAGTAATCTCAACTTCATACGGTGTATCACGGGCCTTCTCACCTGAAATTTGCAGGTGGAAGCTCAGAACATCATGTTTCTGGAGGTTATTCTTCCATAGCTGAAATCGTGCACAAAATGCACATAGAAATTATCTTACAAAAGGGACTCAAAATTCCATACATCTCCAATCCAAAATCAACATTGAGGGTGACAAAGTTGTAGGTGCTGTCCCAGTCACTGCTGAACCTGACAACTTAACCTCTAAGCCCTGATCCGGGGAAATCTAGAAAATAGAAATAAAACATTATCAGTCAAATAATAATTGTCAAAATGCAAAAGTATTTATATCAACGTGTAGTACACATCTGTTAACTACCTTCATGATTGGTTTATGCACTAAACTGGCAAGGGTAGAAACTGCAGTCATATAAAGAGCTAAACGAGTCTGTTCTGTTTTAAAGCTGCAATATGCAAGCATAGGACTTTCACAAACATGTTCACAAATAATTTGAAGTACTAAAATAAATGTCACTTCTGAAGAAACTACACGCTATACCATATTATCATATATCAAGCTTTGATAATTCAAAAAACAGAGATAAAATAAGGACTTCAATAGCACATGAAATATTGAGCAAGTAATCAAGTAGATAGTTCACTGTCGAGTGAGAATACAGTAAATTTGGAATTTATTAGCTGAGGATCAGTATTTACTACACTGTAATTGTGCCATGTTCATCAACATCTGTATATAAGGTAAAGAAAAGGTTCAAAGATGTTCTGGTATAAGTGTATAACTACATTATAATAATTGCAAATGAATTTTTCCCATTATGAGGCCGAAGATGATAAAAAGTTAATTTGTTAATTCTTTCATAAGCCAACAGCATAGTTGTGAAAGGCAAAAGGCACACTGAGGCGCTAAGGTTTCATCGGGGCTTAGGCACAAGGTGAGGCGCACACCAAAATCATACGAAAATTTTATATACAAACATCATTTATCCAATAATATAAGACAACTTTTTATGAAATATAAACACATGAGGCAACTACTAGTAGACAAAAAGGAGCTTGAAGAACAAAAGGCCAAGAAAGCATAAGCTTGCATGTAAAAATGGAGGAAAAGAAAGAAAATCGAACACTTAGTTGTCGATCTACCAGTTAGAAGGGCATGAAGCTGTTAGACTTTCTAGTGTTTTATAAAAGC
Organism: Centella asiatica; assembly: GCA_014636745.2. NCBI lineage: Eukaryota > Viridiplantae > Streptophyta > Magnoliopsida > Apiales > Apiaceae > Centella > Centella asiatica. The sequence continues at coordinate 17,016,246 of CM025785.1, forward strand.
TTTTTATTTTTCAATTGCCCGAATTACATCTTAAATTCAAGGAAATCTGATAATTATGGGCCTCACTTCACAGAGGCGATCGCCTCATGAGCTTTGTGCCTAACGCCTAAGCTCATGAGGCGCATGCCTCTTTGAAGTTGCCTTGTCTCAAGCAAGGCAAGGCGCAAAAGGTGGGCCTGCCTGGGCCTTGGGCCTAAGCCCATGCTTTTTGGGCCTTTAACAAGGATGGCCAACGGGATAGAAAAGGCTCAGTTCCTCTCTAACTTTCCACAGCATACATTCAGTCACAATCCTTGTACTCAGCAAGCACATACTCCATACCACCCGGTCTATCCAATTCCAACAGTGTTGATTTATCTTCTATTCAACTATGTGCATGTCATTCCATGTGCTATATAATCATTAGCAAATCCATAGCTTGGGATTAGTGACTAGTTCAGCAAACAAGATACTGCAGCCTTTGAAATCGATGCAATCTACAAAAATGGAACAAATGATTTCATAGAAGCCATCCTTCAAGATATCAATATAAACACTGACAAAATTCACCAAAGAGCTTTTGGTCAATGGAAAGACCCCATATCTCATCCCCCAAACCCCCACCACTAAAGGAAAAGGGAAAAAGTCACAACGTTATTTCATCTAGCTTCAGCATAGCAATTATCTAAAAGGTGAAAGGGTCATATTTCTGATTGAGATTAGGTTTTTGTTTTGGTGGTTACATAGGAGGCCTCAGCCTAGATCTCACACACACAGCTATCTATCATTGAGCTATCAAGGTTTGAACACCACTCTCTTGCTACTCAAGAAGTGAGAATAAATAGAAAAACAGATCCTCATAAATGTTGATATAATATGAGATTGGAGCAAAAAAACAATCAGTGAATTTTGATGACACAGACCTCAAGAAAGGGGCAGAAATGGTGTGAAAGAATTGATAATGACTATCCTGACCTGAACTCACTATAAGCTTTTTCAAACCCTAGTTGGGTCATGCCATTGTAAACCTACATCATTCAGAAGCAGCAACTGTCATTTCCAAAAATACGTTACATCAACAATTTGGAATTTCGCAAGAATGATTGGATTTCTTACTATTTCCCAGGTCCGAGGATGGAAACCAATAGTAAAGCCTTCAAACACCCGTGGGCCCTGTTTCTCGCATGGAACGGCAAGTTCAATGAGAACTCTACATCAATGGGCAGAAAGAAACATTAGTAAGATGTAGAAACATAAAATTTTAAAAATGAAAATTAAACATGAAAGCCATATAATCATGGAATATAGTCTCTACAGAGGTAAGGAGGTAAATATCAGCATTATGTTAGTCTACATTTTTTTAAGCATAATTGCAAAAAGGATCTCACCAGAATTATAGAAAACATAAAATCACAGAAATAAAATAAAAGTCATCATATCTGAAGTGAAGTATAATTTATGAAAAGAGTAAAATGGTACGTGTTTGCAGTCTTAAATAATGTTGAAATGCAAAACATATTTGTCAGAGGATTTGTAGTAGAAACCTGCAAGTTGACGTATAGGCAACATTGCAAATACATCCAAGTCCACCTGAGATCAAATAAATGAATATCGAGATGTACAAAGATTATCAAAGACATCATTAAGCAGAATTTAATTACATATAGAAAAAGAAATCAAATCACACAAATAGGGAAAAAGATATATAGAATATCGTCATACCACTGCATTTATGCATCTTTTAAGAGCACCAACGTATGGCTAAAACCACTATATACATACTAAATGAATCATACATAAATATAAGTAACATATATCATCGTTTTTCTTCAAAAAGTAACCATATTTTATACTCAACCACTTAACCTAAATAAAGAGCACATGTACCTTTACATTCTCCATTTGGGCAACCTCCACAAATAATATTTACCTGAAAAACAACAAGAAATTTACAATTTTGAACTTATAATATTGCAATCAATGTTTCCAGTGTGAAATGCTGTGGCTCGTCAGTACTTTAACCCTCACATTTGGCTTTTTATTAGCAGTGTCCATTATATCAAAACCAAATCTAATTGAAACAAGAGAAAATTAAAAAAAGACAAATATACAAGATAACCTGAGCTGTTCGACCCCTTTTGTCAAAACTTTGTTCACAATTCATCAGGTCACCATCATAAAATTCCTGAATGTACAGAGATTTGCAGTACATAAAGATTTGCAGTACATAAATTAGATGCCACAAATCCAAAATCAGACACAAAGTTCAGGGAAGAAGTCCCACAAGAGTTACAATAAAGCAATAAAATCTTCATAAATGGCTACAAGAGTGCAGGGTTTATTTCCCACACTACTTTTTGCGAAACAGGTATACACAAAACCACCTTAAAGAGGGTATGCTATGTAATGCAACAGGTTACACATCTTGTTTAACACACACCCACCCACCCACCCACATAATATGTCAGATATAAGGATTTTCCTTTAAAGCTTACTTGCACAAAGTTAAAGGTTCCTGAACCAGCAACAAAATAGTTGAACTTATCGAATCTGCCAAAATTAACATATCCCTGAAAATTCATAGGCTAGTTAGTGAAGATTAGCCAAAGGAACATAAACATATAAAATAGAATGAGCTTGACAAACTAAGTACAGTATAAGTATATATGCCGAAAAAATTCTACTTGTACCCTACACAATAGAAAATTATATTTTCTGAAGATTATTCATGTAAATTATATTTTACAATATCAAAATCATTCTAATTGTAAACACACTCACCCCCACCCCACAAAGAGACAGAGACTAGAGCTGCAACAATATCGTTCAGAAGTTTTGATATATTGATTAGGCGTGCAGATTTTATTAGTTTAAGTCACTTATAGGGGTGGAACCTCCAAGCAGCATGTCATGACTAATTGCAGCTATAGAGATTGGGTGGCGACTATTGTGAGCTGATATTCCTGCTTTTGCAAGTCTTCCTACATCAAGAGCAAATACAATTTATTTCCGTCACTGCATATGAATCCTATGCACATATTACAATTCAATACTTCAGCATTGTAATTACATCTGTTATGTGGACCTAATCCCACGCAATAATGATGTCCCTGCCATAAATACATGGCATTAAAACTTGTTTGAAGATGCATATGCTCAAACTGAATAAGGTACAGAATGGCAAGAACCTAGTGGTATTATGTAAGTCTATCACCATTTCAAATGAAAAGGTTCCATCAGATCTCCCAGTGCTTTATTAGCCATTAAACTAAAATGAATTCTCGATGTGCAGTGGAAGCAATAATGTTACCATGATCTGAACCAATATTAAGAACAGATATATGTTAAGTTTTTCACATATACAGATACAACCAAGTTTGTGGGTTCAAAAGAATTTAAAGGGATATTTCAGCTGCCTCAAAGTCTCTATTTGAACAACAAAAGAGCTCATGACAAACAGCAATGGTGCATTTGTTAATATGAAAACTTTGAACGCCTCCAATAGCGGTACTTCCAATTAAAGAGGGAACACACACTGCTGTTATAATATAAGTTACTAAGGGAACCCTGAAAGTATCACCACGTAGATTCAAATGTATTTCATCAAAAAGTAAAGAAAAAAAATAAAAACGAAGATATATGCACACGCAATTCTTTCTAGTGAGATAGATTGCTTAAGGGTGAAAATTTATTACCGTCTGTGATCTACTTTCTACATCTTTACAAAACCGAATCACAGTATCTGCATCCTGCACAGATACATGAAATGTTATAAACATGTATAGGAATGGCTTGCAAGAGTAAAAGATTTAGTACAAACATTTTTCAGTAACATAATCAAGATCTCCAATATCATGCGAGATATTACCTTTCCATCAAGCTCAAAAGGATACCCAGTCCAGCTAGTCTAATCCACAGCTTAAGTGAAAAACATATTACAAAATGAACCAGTAACCAACATGAAGAAACAAGACTGGCCACTGAGAAATGATAAAGCTGGCCCAGATGGTGGAAGGAAATAAGTTATACAACGAAGCAATAATATCTTAGGAATGAACTATCATTGATAGACATTAGAAAACATTGCCTGCTCTACTCTTAACTCTTTTACTCTTTCCTAAAAACGAAATCCATGCAGATACTACTCTAACATCAGGGTGTAGACGTCATATAAATGAGATCAAAAAGAAAACAGAGAACTTTGTTGATAAGGATCCATCATGATTATTCACATCAAAATATTTTGTTAAAACCTCTCAACTTGATTAAAATGTTTCCTAGATGAAAATCATATCACTTATGAGATCCAAAGGTGTGACAGGGTGAAAAAGACTGGGAGCAGGGCCAAAAAAATTGTCAAATGGACCAGAATATAATACAATGTGAGTGTAATTTCTCAAATATAATGGGGGCAAAGTCATTTTTGGTTGTAGAATCATCCTACTTGAATATGTATATTCTGTGGGCATTGATGCGAAAGTCAGTTGATCTTGACTTTGAATAATGTGGAATAAGAGGGAACAAGTGTTGGATTTTAACGCTTCATATTTTATGGGATAAAAGGATTTAGGGTTGACAAGCAATCTCCTTCTATGTTGTAAGTCTGTGGCTTGTGAAGGAAATTAGGGTGACTATATTCTAGTTGTATTGGATGATTGTGGGTTATGCAATGTGGTTTCTTCAATTTCTTCTCTTTTTTTTTTCTTTTTTTTTTGGGGGTGTGTGTTGGGGAGGGTGTTTTGCAAGGTTACCATTGGATAGGTATCTACTCTGGCTTCAACGGACTGCTTAGATTTTTGAGATAAACAAACAGAAGGTTCTTCATGGAATCTACTCTTTACCCTTTTTTTCTTCTTTTCAGCTCTTCACATTATTGACAATGCTCTACTGTTTCTATTATCAACTTCTGGGGAGATATCAGTTTAACGTCTTCGAGGAGGATTCATGTTCACATTGATTTGCAGCCTGTGGATTTGAGATCGTCCAGCTTTATCAAAATTTCGCCTGTAGCAGGATGGTACCCCTAATTCATATTACTGTCAATGATATACTTATCTAAAAACAAATACACTTATGCTCTCAGGTAAATTTTCTCTAGTTCCCAACCCCAATATCAAGATGGGCATCTTTCCAGCATAGGTGCCAACCACTCATACGACAATCAAACATAGTTTGCAAATGCATGAATGCTCAACTCAACACCATATAACGATGCAACTAAACATCTTTGTGAGATTAGAAACAGACAAGTTAAATTGTACAGGATACAAAATCATAAATGTGGCTGGAATTGTCAAGAGCGTAGCAGCTGCTATTAGGTACAACAACTGAATCAGCTCCTTGTGATTGGTAAAGAACAGCTGACAAATATTACACAGATAAAATCAGAAAAATTGGCCGAGTTTCGCATAGTAATCTTCGTTTTCTACGAAACTTGAAACAAATTAAAGTAGGAAGTTTACCTGTGATGATAGTTAGAACAAAACGATATAAAGCTGAGGAATCAAACGGGTCTTTCACATCCCACATCTCTTCAGAACTCAGAAGGGCGCGCGCTGCGAGTGAGAGATTTGCTGTGTGAAATTGAATCGTATTTGTCGATCAGTAAAGTAGTAAACGGTTAAAAATTAGTGAATAAATCGATAAAGAGGGGTCAAGACTCGAGAGCTCGTTTGGGACAACTTGTATAAATAAAGTACAAGTTATTTTTTAACCAAAAAAACAGTATAAGTTATTTTAAATTATGACTAATAAGCAAAAACATTGCTTCCTCTTGTTCACAATAACTATCATTTTAAAATTTTATTAAAATTTTATTTTAAATAATAATTTGTGATTATCTAAGTAATTTGATAAGAAAGTTTACTATATTATCCTTATTTATTAGTGATTAAGTTTAATTTCTTTCATCTATAATTAATTTTTCTAATTTTTTTCAAGGGAGGCACACTTAAATTATTTATGAAAATATGCAAACTAATTAAAAAATGTAAAAATTTGATTAATTATTATAAGAGTAAAATTATACTTTAGAGACATATTTAATCATTAATTTATCTAATTATTGCACTCCTTATTATTTGTGAATTCCCCTAAAATGACAGTTATTTTGAATCAGAGGAATTTATCTTATGATTCAAAAGATATATTAGAATCAGACGGATACGTGTTCAATGATAATTATTTATAAATAAAATGTATTGTAATTTTACTAATAAGTATTTATGTGTTGAAAAATAGATAAAAGAATAAGGATAAATATGTAATAATATTTAGTCAATTTGAGATATCTTATCTTTATTTGTAAATAATAATTCAATAAGCATTAAGCAACTCTTACTTTCTTATTTTTAATAACTCTTGAGAAAACGAAAAATAAACTATTATTTTCGTTGACGATTACATATTTACATTTATTATAAAAGGTATTTTTTCTTCTCACACTCTTATATCAAATTAAATTCTTGTAACAAAAAGGAAATTCTACGACCAGTTTGATTAAATATTCACATCACCGCGACTCCATGACTTTTCTTTTAACTTACAAATAAATATATAAATTATTCACAAATACTTATTTAGAATTCATTATCAAACAACATCTGAAAGTAGCTGAATGTTTATTATGCTTCCCACCAGGTAGAACTGCAAACCCATCCGAGATAACCCAGCACCATTCAGGATATCGCTCTTGATTAGCTTCCCGTTATTTCTAACGGCTAATGCTGATTTTTGAGATTTTTTTTTCTAATGAAGATTCAGATAATTATTTAAACAAAAATAAAATGCAAGATTTCCTTTTTCTCAAATTCAATTTTCATGGTACCGTAGCAGTCTATTTTTGAAACTTGGCGTATTTCTTACTGTGTTTTTTATAAATTCAATTATCAAAAAAAAAAATACTGAATATGCAAATTTTGACAAATTTATATGACGTAAATCGTATACCATAATTCTTATAATTATGATGTAAATTCGATGTTTTTGTATTTTTTTTTTAACATCAATTTAACATCAAAGCATTTAAGATAAAATAATCATAGCAACTTTCCTCATGCAATCAAATTTATCGACTTTGTAGAATTGGACAAGCTCGTATACATGATTTTACATTTTTCAGACATGCATCTGTAATTTTTAATAAAAAAAATCCTCGTTTTATTCTCTTAAATTTTTTTTGCCTAAAGCCATACCTTTGACTATATATATTTTTTTGGCTACAGATACCTTTTACTATTTCAAATTATGTTTTGATATGATCATATTAATTATACTTCACTGATGTTTGTAACTACAACTTGGAATGAATTCAAACAGCCAAAAGATTAATGTTACCAACTCATTTTACATAAGATTATTTATATATATAGAAGATTAAAAAACCAATTTAAATAAATTCTTCTATTCTCCAAACTTATATATATAATTTTTTTTAAGGTTACTACTTTTTTACTTTAAAGTGGCAGTATCTCTTTCACTTATATCCTCCAAAGCATTAATATCTCAACTTGTTCTAATATAAATGGATGAATTACCATTAAGAAGAATACAAAGGCAGGTAGTAGTAGAAAATATCATCAAATATTGGTACTAGTGGTATTCCAATCCAAACTTATAATCTAATACTCCATCCATTTCCGTCTAATTAACAGCACTTTCTTGGTTTATTTATAATATTTTTCTATTTTGAATGTGTCTTTCATTTGTAACAATAATATCAATCTTCTGGCTTATCGAAATTATCTTACTAACATCAATTTTTATATCGCATTACTCTTCTTTAACTATTTTATTTTTACATTACTTTTATTCATCTCGAACTAATTAATTCTAATATTAATATCTTAATCAAAATTTCACCTTTTTTTTTAATAATCGTACAAAGTTAATAGATACACAAATTGCAATTGACGAGAGAATATGTTCTATCATTACCTACGAAGTTGACAACAAATATTACAAGTAATAAATAATAACAGCTAGGCTACTATGAAAGGAAAAAAAGGGGAAAAAAGAGGAGGTTAGAGGCGATAGATATAAAAAAGAAAAAGAGAAGAATACTTGAACAAGTAAGCACCAGGTGAGTTGCAACTGAAACCTGTTTGTTTTGCAGTTCACTTCAGTCAACAGAGGCAGTAGGAACATACAAAGTATTTGCCGCCAACAGATTAATGATCGCACGCTACTACTATTCTACTAATATATATCCGTTTCAAGACACTGTGTATTCAATTCCATTCCCAAACTCCAATTCCACAATATTAAAGTGAAAAATTCAAATACTTCACTACATCCATTTCCAGCACCACCACCACCATCATCATCGTCCTCGTCCTCATCCTCCTCCATCAACCAACATACAAACAAACAAATCAGCAAAACAAACTCTCTTCCGCCGATTCCAGGTGTCAATTCACCGCTCCAGATGTTCACACATCATCGTTTTCATCCAAATCTTCGACTATTAATATGCCGATACCTTGTGCCTTGATTCCTCACTCAAACCCTAGCACCTCTCTCTCTGTCTCTGTCTCACTCTCTTGTTGCAGCATTCAATGGCGAAGCAATCCTCCTCTACCTTGCGGAAGCGCTGTTTTGTCTTCCTTATGTTGATGCTTTCCATCACCGCTATGTTGGCTTTCGCTATCAGAGCTTTTCTGGAGTACTCTTGCGACATTCGCCGCTTCGATGCGCTAGAGGACAGGAGGTTCATTTCAGCAGCGCCGCCGGCGCCGCCGGTGGTGAGAACCGCTCCGAATCCGCTAAGCTTCATGAAGTCCAAGCGCGTTCTACTTGTTTCGCACGAGCTGTCTCCTTCTGGTATCTATTTCGTTCACCTGGTTTTTGTTTTGATTGTCTCTGTGTTGAAAATACATTCTGCTTCACTGAGAAGTCTGATTTTTATGTATATGCTCATTCAGTTCCAAATGGTGGTATCTATCTCATTAATCTTGTGCTATCTTTATACTCATTCAGTTCCAAAATTAGAAACACATTAAAATCTCATCCAACTTCGTTTGTGAATCCCAAGAGTATAGTTGTGATATGAATTTACTAATATTCTTAAAACTTAAAAGGTTTGGAATCAACAATAGCTTTTGAAGTGGTTTACCATATCGACCTCTGTGCTGATTAAATCTTAATAAAATTCATATCAAATTTAAGTTCCAGGATTTTACAAATGGACTATCTTTGAAGAAAAACTTAAGTATATCTGAGTGTAGCAACCACTTTCAATCCTGTCCGAGCAAAAGAAATGAGCGTAGAATAAAAATAACGATGTAAGTGTTTTACCAAAGCAAAATAAATCAGTGGGAAAATTAGTTTAAAAAATAGTAGAATTTGACAATGAAGAGAAAGCAACCTATGAAAAAAAGAACAAGTTCTGCATGGCATGCTTTTTGATGCTACGCAATCATGTTCTCTTAGCCACGGAAGCCATAGGATTGGCTGATCCTTCAACGAATTTTATTGTTAGACAAAGTTAGAATTTGTAGCAAGGTACACGTTACAAGTTTTGTACCGATTAGGCGATTATACGTTGACTAATTTTTCCAGTTTGCCAATTGCTTCATATAAACAGATATTCTTGTTGCTCCTTTTTCTCCACAAGCTTATGTTATCCTAATTAATTTAAGCATGTCCAGCCAAAATAGAAATTTGTCGTATTAGGGATGGCTCGTATGCCGATTGTCACCTCAAAATGCTTTCGTAGGTAGGGCAACACATTTAACTCTCTAAATTTTTGATGTTGGGATCCCTTTTGTTTTTACTGATACATTTATGCTTTGTCATTTATATCTTGAGTTAATTAAGGACATATCAATTACATCTGTGATCTGTGGAAATGATAAGTTCAAACAGTTTGTAAAATTTTTGAAATCCTTGTGACTTATTCCATCTATTGCATTATTTTATTAATTATTGTTATTATTTTTTGCATAGGAAATCAAATTGAACCTCATAATGATTATCATGTATAAATTTCGTGTTTATAATTATGGGCAACTTCTGCTGTTGAACTTGCTGCTACTTTCAATTAATAAAACAAAGAAATGTTAGGGATCCAGCAAAAGTATGTAATTGCGACTGGGTTGAGCTCTTTATAATTTGTGTAAAATGGGAGGAGTAGTATATGGAATCTTAAAGTGCAATTAATATACATATTGCGCAAAATTTATTGATACGTTTTTATTATTTGTCACAAACAACATAAGTTGCAGACCAACCAGCACTTATTCTACTTCCAATCATCCGAACATAATGATCCCAATACTACAGTATGTTAAGTAGATACCAGTTCTTTATTCTTTTCTTATCTTTAAGTTCAATCAGTTTTCAATTCGTATCTTTGAATTCGATCATTGACTGAGGTTCAAATCCTTTTTTCTGCTCATGTTTAGCTCTTCTATGCCAATACTTGTAATTGGAATTTCCTACCCTTTTCTTCTTAACTTTATTTCCTTACACGAAAGACTTACATCCTTTTTGTACAAAATATTTATGGATAATTTTTCCCACATCTTCTTTCAGGTGGACCATTGTTGCTAATGGAGCTTGCTTTTCTATTAAGAAGTGTTGGTTCTGAAGTTTGTTGGATTACAGTCCAGAAACAAGAAACAGATCAGATGATACACAGCCTGGAGAAGAACATGCTGGTTCGAGGGGTTCAGGTTGTAAATCTTTGCATTAAATTTCTTATGCTATACGTTCAGATTACCTGGATTTTGGCGTATCACCTCTACTAGAATGATTTTACAGCAGTAATGTTAGTATCCTAGTTGTTTAGCGTACATATGGAATTATCTCTTCAGTCTTCAGTACAAGCTAAAGGAAGCAATGTTGATTTAAGTTGTGCCTTAATATCCAAGCAGCAGTTGTGGTACAAAGTGTGAGCTTTACTAATAATTCTATAATTTTGAAAAAAACCTACATTGATAAAAACTATCGAGGAAATAATGAGAAACAAGGTAATAATGGAGAGTTCTATTAACTTATTACTTTAGCATGCTGGGCTGCTAGCTTATTTATGTTGATTGTGGTGATCATCTTTCTCCTGAGGTGGTCGAGTTCTCCACGATGCAGATTATGCCGTCATTTTCTGCTTTGCAGGAATTCCACACATTCTCTTATTAGCACCTCTTTTATTGTTAGGTCTTCTCTGCAAAAAGCCAAGACGCTATAAAGACGGCTTTAAAAGCGGATGTGGTAGTTTTGAACACTGCTGGTTCTGGAAATTGGTTGGACACTGTTGTCAAAGAACATGTTTCCCATGTCCGCCCTAAAGTATTGTGGTGGATCCATGAGATGAGAAGTCATTACTTCAGCATGGATCATGTAAGGAGGCACCTTCCTTTAGTCGCCGGAGCTATAGTGGACTCATATGTCACAGCAGATTATTGGAAAAACAACACAAAAGAACGTTTGAGGTATGATTGTCTGTTACTCTACACAAGTTCTATGAGTATCTCTACTTGCTACAGGAACTCTCAGAACTCCCACAGTTGCACATTTTCAGTTCTCTGGCTTCAAGAAATATGATTTCCTCTGAAAAAGTTATAGATTCTGAGTAATGCACAATTCATTAGTAGTTTCGGAAATGCTTGATCTTTTGTAGTTTCGAAATTGCTTGTGCATATTGGTATACCAAGTTCTTTTTGGCAATAAATTGATTTTTTGCATTATCTTTTGTGGGTAACATCAGTAATACATGCCACATCTTGTCAAACTACGAGTTCTTCAACTCTTCAGGTCTTCATCTACTAGCTCTATACATCAAAAAGGGGAAGTATTTGGCATGCTACTTGATGCAACTGAATTCATGATCGCCCACTTGAGAAAGGCGAATTAATTTGTCTTTTCTCCTTCAAGTATAGAGTGAGTGACAGTTCACTAGGCAGTGTAACAACCAATTATGCAGCCACATAAGTCATCCTTGTCATGTTTTGAAGCTATTTTGTTGATGAGCTACAGATGACTAGTTTGGGATTGAAGGTGGTGTTGAGTTGAGTTTTCTTTTGCAGGATTAAAATGCCAAAGACGTATGTTGTTCACCTTGGTAACAGTGATGAGCTTATGGAAGTGGCTGAAGATACCGTAGCTAGACGGATTTTACGAGAGCATGTTCGGGAGTCCCTGGGAGTGGGAAATGAAGATATACTCTTTGGTCTTATTAATAGTAAGCTATTTACATAGAGTTATCGTGTTTTGCATTGCTTGTTTTCACCTCTGCTACACTTACGTCACGTCTATAGTTCTATTCCGATCAAAGAACTTTTAATTTAAAATTTTGAGGTGATAACTCTTCTATATAAGTTCCATTAGCTGATGTACTTATAGATTGTAGGGTTATATGGAAATTACCTTTTCGCAAGTTTGATTAATTTTCTACCCATCTATCACAGCCAACACCACCCATCCCGTGCCCCCACCCACCCAACC
>CM025785.1:17028765-17112427 GCA_014636745.2 Centella asiatica
CCCCCCCCCCCCCCCACCCCCACCCCCCCCCCCCCCCCCCCCCCACCCCAAAAAAAAAAAAAAAAAAAAGAAAAGAAGAAGAAATGATAAAGATACCATTCCAGTATATTTAGTTCACTTCTCTTTTTTGAATTGCTCAATAGTTATTTTCATATATGCTAATATTAGCATTTATATATCTTGATCTCTACATATGGAATTGCAGGTGTTTCACGCATAAAAGGCCAGGACTTGTTTTTACGAGCCTTTTATGAGAGCATACAATTGATCCGAGAACAGAAATTACAATTGCCGCCAATACATGCCATAATTGTAGGGAGTGACTTCAGTCAAAACAAATTTGAATCAGAACTGCATAACTTTGCATTAATGAAGAAAATAACAGATAAAGTTCATTTTGTTAATAGAACTCTGAATGTAGCCCCTTATCTAGCAGCGATTGATGTACTTATCCAGAATTCCCAGGTGGGTGGTCTTTTACGATGCACAAACTGTTGCATGTTGCTTTTCTCCTTGCATTTCCCATTTATGTGCCCTTAGCTTGTCAAAATCTGTTAACCAGTCTAATACAGCAGTGTTGATCTCAGGAATCTTATAGCTCCATTTTTTTTAAAGCTCATCTTTTGGATGTGAACTTTTATTTTTTGGGTTTTCCCTCAATTTTGATTGTTTCCTCAAGCTATAAGTTCAGTTCATTTTAGTTTTCTTTCCTCTCTTTCTCTTGGACTTGGTTCGGTTTTTGGGGAATGGGGACCCTAATTAAGCTATTAATTTCAAAATACTAATCTTTATCCTCTATCCAGGGCCTTGGGGAATGCTTTGGTAGGACAACTATTGAAGCTATGGCATTCCAACTACCTGTCCTGGTAAGCATTATATCCTCTCCCCGTTAATTTGGGTCTTCTGGATCTTGATAGTGTAGTTTGATGTCAATTAGTTGATTACATCCTTATCACCATCTTGATATAACTTGAATGCCAGGGTACGGCAGCAGGAGGTACCATGGAGATAGTTGTGAATGCTTCGACAGGTTTGCTACATCCTACGGGACAAGAAGGGGTAATTCCTTTGGCGAAAAATATGTTCAATCTTGCCACTCACGTCGCGAGGAGAATAACAATGGGAAGAATGGGTTATCTAAGAGTCAAAGAAATGTTCTTGGAGCACCACATGTCTCAAAGAATCGCTGTTGTTTTAAAGGAGGTGCTGGAATAGTCGAAGACTGCCATACATCAGAACATGTAAAGGGGACTCCTATTTTGGCTAGTGGAGATCGTTTATTTGTAAAAATTGGTTCTCCACAATGTACAAAACTTCTTGGGTCTGCTCTTCTAAATGGTTATTATATGAAATCTCATGAAGTTTTTAATATCTTGCTGTTGTTTTATCGTTTCCCTTTTCATTGCTTCTGTCAGTTTAATCGTTGATAAATGTTAGAATATATATGTAGGGACACAAGTTTCATAGTATATCTTGATAGAATAATAGGAATTGCTTTCCAAAACAGTAACTTGATAATCTACATCCTACCGCCACATAGTAATTAAGGGGTTTAGAGAGTGAAAATACATCATCGATTTTTTGTTTTTTCTCAGCCAAGTTGAAATGGCAGTGACGAAAATTTGAATCTCCTCAGAAGTGCGGCAATTTGTAAGTATTAAGACCCATCTCTACTTTTACGAAGGCAGAGGGTTAGAAAGTGTGAGTTTGGATAATTCAAAATCAACGTCTAAACTGAGAGGAAGTTAAAAACAATTTTTCCATAAGAGAGAGTAAAAATGGATCAACAGATGTTAGCGATTATCCTTTCACTGTTATATCTCTTTACTGCTCTAATATTTGAGAAATATATTGAGCTATATTTTCCTTTTCCGAAGCTATATTGATTTATATATTACACATGTTTTTAGCCTGTTAGTAATTCTATTAAGAGGTCGATTAATATTAATAGTCCTAGACTTATAATATACAACGCCGAGAAATTGAAAGGAGTTGAGTAACTTAGATTAGTATTAGACATTTTCTTAATATAATTAACTTATAAATTCTCCTTTCATTTTTAATTGTTGTATTTGATTTTTTTTATTCATCCTGATTTGATTGTGATGCACAAGATTTAAGAAAAATCAAAAGATGAATTTTTCTCATTACTCTCCTATTTAACATCTTTTTAATTTTCATGCACTATAACATTTATTATAAGACAACTAAATAATTTTGTATTAACTTTTGTTAGCTGTCATTTTTTATGAATAATTTGTAAATAACACTGTAAATCTTCAATGAGTTCAGTGACAGAGTCTGAATTTAAGTCTCTCACCTAAACTTTCTATAATGAAAAAAAAAGAAAAGAAATCTTTTGTCCAAGACTAGGGAATATCATGTACATATGTTTCCTTAGAACACGAGGATCACACAATGACATTTTGGAAAGAGCGACAAAATCGAGAAAAACGATGTTTTGTGAGGAAAGAAGGCACAGGCAGAGTAGATATTTATGCCTTACCACTCTTTTCTTTTCCCTTGTTTAATTGCATATCTGCTGCAACGTGCAGAAAAGCAAGTGCAGTTCACATTCAAAGCCTATTGAATACATCAAATAAACGCATCCCACCCACATGTCGAGCAGTCTTGTACTCTTCTTGATATTCTTGTGATATATTTTTTTGAAACTTGAATATTCAGACGTGTTGTAGATTTCGTTCCAATAATTGAAATCACAGCACATGGTTAATTGAGTTTATTAAGTGGAGAGCAAATTCGATAATCACAGTTCCACATGAAAATCTCATTTAAATTCCGAATCTGTAACCCCCAATAGCAAAATATCTATTCTTCTATTCTTATTTTTTATTTCAGCAACACCGATCCTTGTAGAGTTAACTGGTATTTCACTCGCTAATCATTTCTTCACTCGGATTCCTCGGTCAATTTTCAATTTAAACTAAAACTCCCCATGCATTTCAACTCAAACAATTGGATTCCTCGGTCAAACAATAAAACTAATAATCTAAGGCATATGTTCAAATCTCAACAACGACAAAAAGGAAAAAAAAAAAAGAAGAAGCTATGAACTAATATATCTCTGCAACTAACAAAAAAGTAAAGAACGAACATAATCAGCAAAATGAATAACACAAAATCGGGGGGGAAAAAGATGAAGAATAATTAGAAACTTTAATTCTTGAAAATGGTCAAAATGAGAGACATTTAACAAAAAAATTCAAAATTTATAAATAAATCAACATTTTAAGAGAAATTATTTCACAACTTAATAAAAAATTTGAGACCCATAAAAAATATACCTTATAGAACTAGAACCCCAACAACTCTAATAAGAATGAGTTACGGCATCCAAACCACAACAATAAAATACCTTTAAAAATATCCTTACAAATAATCTAAACAAGATGAGCAAAAAAAGTGAAGAGAAACGCTAAACAATCGAAACAAACTTCAAGATAAAATTTAAATTTCAAAAGTTTCTTCTCTGCAGATCTATAATAGATGTTGAACAAAAGAAACATGGAGTATAAGAAAATGAGAAATGGGAAGGGAGGTGGGCTGGGATGGGGGGTTTGATTTATTGAGAATTGGGAATATGCACTGGTGTCATGTTGTGTGGAGATGGGCTAATTGGGGCGGTGATAAGCATATATCAAAATAAATTAATTTGAATTCGTAACATTAATATTTAAAGAAAAAAATATAATGCAAATATGAAAAGTTCAGCACAAAATAGAACTTTTGTTCCACAAAAATGAGAGAAATTATCACGATACATTTATGTGAAATTTAATACTCTCCGTTACTCACTATTTGTGTTAGTTAATTTAATTATTTTTTCACTTTAAAATTACATATATACATATATATAAAATTATTGTAAATTATATGAACTTTCTTATAATTATAATTTTATCATACATATATATATATATATATAAAGATTTAGTCAAATATATGTCAATTTTGACAAAAGAAAATTAACAAGTGTTAGTTAATTGAACACGTAGGGAGTATATATTAGAAATTTTAAATAATTTTAATTTTTTTATAATACTAATCTTTATGTATTATACTTTAACAAAAAAATTTAAATTAGATAATATGTTTAACATGTATTAAATTAAAATATACATAAAAAGTACGTATAAAAATGAATTAAGTCATCTTTTGACGAAGGGATATATCAAATTCAAAAACTACCGTTATATAATCTTGCATGACGTGAAATATTAATTATGTTGAATGCTAAAATGTACAACTCATTATCTTTGAGATATTAATATGACATATTTGTCAATTTACATAATTATGATCGTATTAAATTAATAAAAATCACAAAATAAATTTTAAAATATGTCAAAATAATTGAAAATCTCGCGATTCAAATTTTTAGAAACCAACACTACAAAAACAAATTTTAACAATTATATGATTCATTTTCAAAATCCAATATATTTGAGGAATTATTATAAAATATAAACATAATACAATAAAAATTTATGTTATGCACGAGTTGAGAAGCCAGTATATACGTAAAATATGAACCGATCATGGCTTTACTTTTGATAGAAAACACAATCTTTTCTAATAATGAAACCTGTGCGGACCATATAGAACTAAGAGCACTTGCAGTAGGATTCCTAAATTTAATCTCTTCTTTATAATAGAGAATTTAGTAAAATTCTTAAATGCAATCTCTTCTTTATAATAGAGAATTTAAATATAAAATAAAGAAAAAAATGAGTTGTACTAATAACTCTATTTTAAAATTAATTTGATGATTATGAATAGTATTTCCTTAAACTTATAGTATTACTATTCACATTCATCAATATTATATTATTATTTTATCATACTTTATACTATTTTATAATCCAATATTACCAATCTATATATAACTACACACACACACATTCTTTTATATTATTTATATTAAAATATTATATATTTATCTAATATAGAAATCAACATTTTATTTATATTTTTTAAATTCAATAATACCATATATTATAGTGATTAATTAATATATTAATACAAAATATTAATGTAGATACTATTATAATTTTTATTATATTATATAAATATTATATTATAATATATAAAACTAATATATAATATATTAATATTAAATTAATATTATTTATATATAGTTATATTATATGTTATAATATATTAAAATATGAATATAATATACATTAATATATTATCTATATGTCTGATCTTTTAATATTATATTATAATTATTTTACATATGTTATATATATATATATATATATATATATATATATATATATAATAAATTTTTATATGATAAATATTAATGTATGAAATGTATTATCTATTAATTAAATAATTAACAAATGTAAATAGTAAAAATTTAAAATATTATTATTTTATTATGATATGTTATATATTAGGAAATTTGGTGTAAATAAGATAAATAGAGAATCTGTATATGAATAAAAAATTGTGTTTAATTCTATAAAATAGAGAATTTATTAAAAATTATGCTTAATTTTATAAAATAAAGAATTTGTGTAGATGAAATAAATAGAAAATTTTTATATATAAAAAAAATTGTACTTAATTCTATAAAATAAAAATAAAAAAAATGACGTAGACTACTTGTATGCGAGAGAACACCTCGCCGGAAGTAAACTACTATTTACATAGGAGTACGAATCACATGTCATCTCTACAGTAACATATTACTCGAATATGTCAACATATACAATTTTAAGCCAAAAAAATTAAATTGTGGCTGCTGGGATTCGAGCCCAGGTCTCCACGGCCACAACGTGGAATTCTCACCACTAAACTACAGCCACATGATGTTAATTGCTCAACAGTGTAATTATAATACTACTAGTTGAAAACAATACAAAAGTACTAGCGGTATGCTATAAACAGAAGAGAACTCCAGTATCGTGTTTGTTAAGATTGAATAAAACTTACTCCCTCCGATCCATTTACCTCGCTTTCTTATTCATTTACAACATAGTTTTTAATAAAAACTTTGACCAGTCTAATTTATCCTAATTAGACTTTCAGGGTATGACTTTATTTTCAATTCACTCACTTTTCCACCACTTTTATCCTACCGATTTTAAACATTTTGGTCAAAATTTTAATTTTATTTCACTAATTCCTTATAAGTATATATACAAACCCAAAGGTTACAAATGCCTTAAGACAAATATTAATTTTTCAAATCCAAAATATATTAAATTAAAAACTACAAACCAGAGTTAATGTTATGCGAGCATAATAAACGAATTATTTTATTTGTGCATATAGCTTTATTGTCCATTGGGAACATAGTATACTTGAAAGAGGAGTATTAGACTATTAGTCTCAAAGAAAAAAACTAAGAGCTGATATATATAGATCATGCAAAAAGAGATAACATGAAGTTAAGTAAGATCTAGTAGCCAGGACGACATGTAAACGTGCCAGCAAACCATTCAAATTACACCACAGTTTCCAATCAAAGTACAAATTTTCCTCTCAATTGATATTCTTCTCTTCAGTATATTCCTTACCAGCATCTCCTTCGTTCAAGAAACCAAGATAACGTGAAGAGGATCAAGGTTTTAAACAGCACATAAGAATCACCTCTTCAACGAAGATAAGGAAAATCCTGGCAGCAAAATATGTGAAGGAGGAAGTATATCTTTTACCAACTCCAGTGATCCAATTAATTCTTTTACTTGCGATGCTAACATGTAGACTTCATCAGCTTGGTTCTTTGTCGTCCATTCTTCTATCATCCTGGCAAAACTCAGAAGTCAGCCACCAGAAACAAGGGGTCAAATGCCAATAAGGAATGAAATAAGTGCTAGACATAAATTATTCTCAGTCTATATGAACTCAAAGACTGTTACAAAAGCAAAATGATTCGAAGAGACATGGCCATATGGACTTTCTATTAGTGGGTTGCCGGGTTGTTATTTTTCTACTCATTTTGGACAGAAACTGAAGAAGTTTTGAGTGACGACTTATATTCTCAACCTTGTAGATTAATGTTCTTTGGAAGGAGCAAGAAATTATACACTCAACCTTGTACATGTTATTCCTAGCGAGAAGAAAACATAATCCCACTGGGAGAAGAGATTACAACTTCAATGACATAAACAAGATAATCAAAATGCACAAGAATAATGGCAAATGGACTCATAGCTTATCCTACACAAAAGGCAGTGAAAGTCTCAAATATTGGAATGCACAAAGGGAAAGGGAAAAGTCAACTGACCTCAATCGACATTCACCAACTTTACTGCAGTTGGAAAAGAGCAATTTGATGGCAGGGTACATATCTACTCTGTGAACTTGTTTGTCATCGTCTGAACAATAACCAACAAAGCACCATGAATTGGGATTCAAGAGAACAATTTGCAATAAAGGATGCTTGGTTTGCAGATCTCTAACCACAGTTCGAAATGATAATTCATCATTGGCACTTTCTAACAACTGATTAGAGAACATTCTCTCCAAGGTGTACTTTCTGCCATGGTAACCAATTATTAGCAGTTGAACTATGTCATGAATTAATCAATAGTACATTTTGAAGTAATTTCTGAACAAATAGTTGGCTGAAAATATAACATGAAACAGGTAAGGTACTAAGGTGCGTTTTGATTAATTCCAATACTATAAATTTTGGTTTTAATCTAGCTACCAGCATGCCAAATGAAAGAAATTACTGATTTCAGCAGTAAATTAGATAGAGATAAGCACAAAAAAAAATCATATTTAACTTATTGGTAGTTGGCATGGTAAATTCTCCCGACTTAACCATGTATGTGAAATATTAACATACCTAAACACATTACTCGATAGCACAAAACCCGAACAAGTTGATATGTAACACTTAAACAAGTGAATACCACCATCAAATGGTGCACCACTATTACCACATGGGCACACTCCAAGCAGACAAGAACACTGTGGGCATAAGAGTTCAACCCAGTGAACATCTTTTGACAGATTGGAGGATCTAATCATGAAAACATTTCCAAGAAATCCATTAAGAAAAGATTTTTGATTCTCTAAGAGTTCAAAGACATCAGATTCTTGCTCCCCCGCAGAATTTTTAGATGCATCAAGCGCGCAGCAGATAATGTTATGGTCCTGAACATTTATATTTGTATCAAGACAGCATTCAGGAGATGATGCCACAGTTTCTTTCTCCTTCAATGTCAGTGACAGGTGAGATAAACTATCAGCATTGATTACTTCATGTTCAAAACTGAATGCTCGGTTATCTTCTAGAAGTGAAATCCTGTCGAGTTTTTCATCAATGTCACGCATCCTCTTAGTTTGAGTATCAAAGGACATAGAACTATCATGTTCACTTCTATTGGATTTATTTGAATTATGACCACAAGAATCCAATTCATGCTCTTCAATTTGGCTCCCTTCTCGCTCAGGAATTCTACCCAGATAGTCATCTTTGCAGAGAACCACAGAAGTGGTATTTAAGAGGCAGACCCCTGTTGTACTTGTATACGATTTGGCATAACTGGTTACTAGTTTTTCACTTATACCACCAAATGAGCAACAACAAGCCCCAAACCAGTTGTCAGCTACCTCTCGCCAGTTCACTGATGGCATCTCCTCGAAACATCTGCACAAATGGAACAGTTTTATAAAAGAGAGATACTCAAATTCAAAGTGCAAATGCCACGACCTATATAATAATAATAATACTAAAGGCATCGATCAGAATAGATATTCTACCTGAGTGGTGAAGTTAACTTATAAGAGCAATTTCTGCAGTAGAAGTGCACGTCTCCTCTAGAAGATAAGGTCTCGAGATCTAGCACACAAGAAGCAAATTGAGGAAGGCCAAATCTAGAGAGTATAGAGTATAAAGATATAACTAGAAGAACTAGGTAGACATGTTGAGCATAGCACGAGCCTTTAAACTCTTCCTGATTGAAGAAAATATATGCTTTAAATTTTTCGGTGCAAACGAACAATTTAAACCCCATCTTTTTTTAATATAACCAACAAAGGAACCGTCTGACCCATAGCAAGTGCAGAAAGGGATCCTGGTTATCATGCATTGTTTGTGAAAAGCAACACCAGCTGAATGGTTTCAAACCTAGTCGAGACAACTTGATTCCCCAAAGAAAAGATAAAGCGTAAAAGTAATGAGAGGAGAATTTTTTTATCCATAATGTAGTAGAAAACTTAAGCAATAATATCTCCAAACTGTATGTACCAACCAAACTATAGCATATCCTTCCAGTAATTCATCTTTTCTTCCCTACAAATTTCTGATTTTTACTATACTCAAAATATCTAAGGCCCATTTTATTAGTTTGGTAAGTAGTTTGATTCAATAGTAACGAGACTACTTAAAGTTATTAACCCCACAGAGTGAAAGAAATTTAGATAGACAAGAACTGAAGAAGCAACATAAAAATCAATTAATTTATAAAAGATAAATAAGCAATTCAAACAATTCGAAGTCTGAAAAAGTACAGACAAACACAAAATCAGATGAGTACCAAAATAATAAGACACGTCTATCATCTTACCATAATCCATCACAAGCGGTTTCAGTTCATCCACTAACAAAGTTCGTGAGCAAGACTCATCTCCTTCCAGTGATAAATTCAAGACAGAATCCATAGTTGAGACAAGTGGGTGATCAATAGGAAGAAGAAGAGCAACTTTAACTTCAATGTGATCATCCAATGCCTTGAAATGGACTGGAGATTCAAAATCTGCCAAAACTTTAGGCATCGGCACCTTAAGTGATACCTGGAGTTGTGATTCGAACCAGCTCACTTTGAGCAGAGATTGTTCGAGGGATAAGTTGACTTTCAGATCGATGCATTGGGTCGAGGGTTTGGCGTGCGGATTGAAGAGGTATAATTTGAGGATTGGGAGGTGAGATTGAGATTCCCAGGTGAACCGCCAATTTCTAGGGTTTTCAGAGGCACGAAGCTCAGTATCACTGGACATGTTGAATGAAATTTTTATTGCAAATGTGAATTTGGCGGTAATATTTGTGCATCAATTTTTCGTGTAACCTGAACCCTTTGGTTGGCTATTGCAAATGTTAAATCAGCCGAGTCGTTGGTGGAATAAGTATTAATTTTGTTGTTCCGGTTCAAAGGCTTATTTGATTCGGCTCCTAAATCAATCTTAATCACAATTTTTTATATGTCAAATTTTTGAGTCAACTTTATTTATTTATAAATATATTTAGTTAATCTATATTGTTTACTTTTGACTCATTTACAATTTTTTCCATAGCTAATTCAAAAGTATAGATTATCTATTGCTCATTCAAAACATCTCATCACATTGTCACATGCTAAAGTAAACTTAGTTGATTTTTAAATTGTCTTTTTTATGTTTGAAATTCTTTTAAGCTCGATAAATTCATGAATAATATTTTTAATATTAAATAATTCTTTACAGATACATATTTATTAGATCTACTTCTATCAAATATACAAACTTAAATTGATAGTTAAAAATTCAGACAAATTTTGTAATATATTAAAATATAGAGAAAAAAGATGGATTTTGATACAAGTTTCTAGAATCTTCGAATAAGGTATACGAAATTTGTTTTTAACATACGAATGAGTTTATAAAAAATTGGTGCATATGAAAATAATCAAAGGACATTGTGGCCAAAGATCACATAAATATGATTAACTTTATATTAAGTGAAAGCAGCGATCGTAGTAACAATTATAAAATTTTGTATAGTTAATTTCACATCAATAAATGACACAAAATATGAATAAGATTGAGTATTAATAATGGTTAAAAACAAATTGTGAATATTAACAAATACAAATGTATGCGTATCCGTTTCACATATATTCAATCACTTGGTCATTTGCCCATTTGTTTGTATACACACATTGAAATTTTTACTCCTTTTGTAGTCCTAGTTTCCATAAACGCCATCACTTTTTTTGAATACATAAACGCAATCACTAGTTCACTATAGCGTTCGAAACAAATGCTCATTGCCCTTGTTGGTAATCTCAATTTATTTTTGGGACTGAAAGGTAAAGCTTATTACTATTGTTAATTTTTGGGTTGATTGATCATACTAATGGCACAGGGCTAGTAACACCACAACAGACTGACAGAGTATCACGTTGTTGAGCAAAGGATTTTATTACAAGTTCATTTAGAAAACAGAAATTTACATTTTCCATCACTCTGCGAATAAGTTTTTCCTTTCCATCTTCTGAAGAAAATAATGAAGAACTAAATTTCAAAGACATATATCAAATTTTTGGGCAAGTTACCTTTGGGTATATGAGTGAGTTTGGAGATACATAATTTGAATTATGCTCGAGTTTGAAAGGACACAGAATGGTGACGATACGCATTAATATGAATAAATTTTATAACACATTGTCAGATGGAATTTTTTTGTAATGCAGTGAAACATTGCTAAAAGTAAAGAATGAGACTAGTAAATAATTTGTTAGATATACTTATAATAACATAATATGACACAATAGTCTTAAATTTGTTATCATAATTTAGTTCAGACCATGTAGTAGTTCTTCTACAGCTACGTCTCATGCTCTTCCTTTTTCCACACTCCCCCTCTAAATCCAGCATCTTTAATAGGGAATGAATCTAACTCGGGACACCAGCTAATATTCAAAATTCTCAACGATGGCATTGCTCTATAAAACATCATCCATTCCGCCGACAAGTCCAGTAGAGTTTCTAGCTTCAAGCCCTCAATTCTCCATGTAGCAATGTCCTTCCCCCAGAATCCCTCGTTCATGTTTGTCAAATTTCCAGAAGATATTGAAAGATAACACAACACTGGAAGTGACTTGGGGTTAAGCCAAACAGGGCTTGTTTTGCCTGGGAAAAAGTTTAAGGACAGCTCATGCAGCTGTTGAGGAGGATAAAGTTCATCCAATTTGGTTACGAGGCTATTGTCATAACTTTCGAAACAACTAATGGTTAAAATTTGCAGTTCTTGGAGGTTTACCAATGCATCAACCTCATCGCTTCCAATCTCTTCGCCATGAGTGAAACGTAAGCCAAGTTTTCTAAGTTGAGTCAAGTTTCTGAGCTCAGCAATTCGGGAACCTTCTGAATGCGCTGGTTTGGCAGGTTTGAACCCCAACAGCACTTGAAGATCATGGAGCTTTCCAAGGCCTTTAGGCAAGTATTCAAGAGAACCACAGTGGCTTACATCTAACGTTATCAGTTTCTCAAAATTCATAATGCAAGGGGGAAGCATTTTCAGATTCTGACAGTAACTGACATCCAAGATTTCAATCTTACTAAGCTTCTCTATTGAAGGTGGGAGTTTTGTCAGTGGATGAGTATTGCTTAAGCTAAGATAATTAAGGCGACGGAGAGATCCGATTCCATCTATCAAACTTGTCAGAGGGACTTCAAATATAGACTTGGAGAGGTCCAATACCTGTAGATGACGGCATTTGCAGAACTTGGTAACAATGCTTGAAGCAATCTTGTTAACTTCACCAGCTCTGGTTGTAGTCAGCAAAGCACGCATCTTGTTCTTTGCAGCCAGGTATTTTAGGTTCAAATCTTTTTCAACACTCAAATGGCGGCAATCAGCATCATGTCGCATGGAGAATGCATCATCTTTCGCAATCTGGACCACTAGATCATGAACCATGTCATGAATTTTGCAGGTGTAGATTGTCCCATTGTAAGCTTTATCAATCACTTCTATCAAACATCGATTTGTCAATTCTGAAAAACAGTCTTCACCAACTTGAGTTGACGGTCTGCCATTCTTGAGTGGGATGAAACTTTCCCCAATCCACCAATAAATCACCTGATCTTTCACTATTTCACAGTCCTCTGGATAGAGTGAGAAACAGAGAAAACATGATTTCAAATAAGGTGGGAGTTCATCATAACTTAGCTGCAATGAGGCCATCACGGAGCTATCATTTTCTGCCAATTCATCACGAAAATGGTTTAAGATTCGCTTCCATTCATGATAATGGGGTGGTTTACATAGCATCACTCCGCCAACAGCTTTGATTGCTAATGGAAGACCTTTACACTTCTCAACAATTTCCTTTCCAACATTCTCCAGCTCCGAGTGATGACACTCACCTCCAGTTGCTGCAAATGCAATCTTTCGGAACAATAACCAACTATTGTCTTCACTAAGGAATTTGGGCCAATGAGTTCTTGACTCCCCAACACCCATTTTCCTAACAACCTTCTCAATTCGTGTAGTAATCATAACACTGCTTCCATTACCTTTCGGCAATCCTTCACAGATTTTGAGCCACCAACTGTTGTCTGTGCTCCAAACATCATCCATCACAATCAAATATCTCTTGCCAAGGAGGTACAAGTTTATTTTATGCAGCAATGTACTTTTGTCATCTCCAATACATGCATCTCCTAAGCTCCTCAAGATGCTCCTCATGATCTGTTCTTCAGTAAACGATTGAGAAACTGAAACCCATATTCTCCTCTCAAAGCGATCCTCTACCCTTCTATCATCGAAGACTTTCTGAGCAATCGTTGTTTTGCCTAAACCCCCCATACCAACAATCCCAATAGCCAGGATACCTTCATTTGCTTCAAACAACCAATCTTTGATCTTCTCCGTGTCGCCTTCCAAACCAACAACCTTTGTGTGGTCATATAGTGGAGAGCTCCATCTAGTCATCAGACGATTGTGCGCTTCCATGGAATTTGTACGGTCCATTATTGGCACCCCAAGATAAGTTGAGATCCTATCCTTTATAACTCTAATTTTCTCATTGATTTCTCTTAGACGCTTTCCAGTTTCATACCGGAATGTAAATTTTGATGGATGAAGGCACATGGAGAAGCCTCTGGAGAGCTTGAAAACATTTTCTGATTGATCATCGCAGTCCGCCAGTATGTCTTCAGCTTCATAAATTAGATCTCGCAAAGAAAGCATGATTATGCAAAGAGTTTTGTTTCTCCTCTTGAGCCTGTCAGCATCTTGAAGAAAACTTTGCATAAGTAGTAGCTCATCTCTCAATTTCTCAAACTGATCCCCAAATTCGCTTACTATGCGGCTCTGCTCTGAAAGAGCATTAAGTAGCTTTTCTAGAAAAACAGTGACAACTGCATCCACCATGTCTTTATTCCTGCAGTTTTTTCGTAACAGACTATCATACGTTACTTTGAACTAAATCCAAACCAAAAACTGATCTATGCAGCTTCTATATTAGACTTTTAACAAATCAGTAAAATATTAATGAAAAAGGTAAAATGAAATTCATATGGCTTCATTCCGAATTCAGTACATGGACATATTTTGAAAATTTTAAATTGACTTATAAAAGTTAATCCTGTCCCTAACTTTAAGAATCCTACCTCTAATAACATCAAAATTCTTTCATTTGAGATGGATACAAATTAAGTAGAAGCTAGACTTCTCATAGGTCAACATCTGCTTCTGATTATAGGCCCTGTTTCTTTCTGTTTAAATTCTAGATTCTTGCGGCATAAAAGAAGTTAGAATCTCAAGAGAATTTAACTTAAAATAGACGGGACTATAAATTGAACTTTTGATTCACATGATATGCTAGTTCATTAAGATCAAAGACCACAAATTCTTCAATTGCTCAACACTGAAACAAGTAAGGAGAATATTACACAATCATTACTATCCATTAACAAAAACTGAAATTAGAGAGAGAAAAGACCTGATTTGAGAATTAAGATAACCCAAATGCTGAAGCGCGAAAGACTGAGACTTCTGTAGTTTTAGCTTCTAAAAGGGAGATCTGAACATGCAGAGAAACACAAGATAATAACATACATTCAGCAGGGGGCGTAGAAGAAAAAGTAGAATTATTAAAGAAAGGTGAAAAGTACTAATGGAGATATCAAAGTCCAAAGATGGACCTACGCGTACACGGCTTGACGCCTTGGCAAAAAGTATAGTAAGTTGGTAACTACCTACTTACTACCTTCTATCCTCCGAGAACAAATCAACGTTTTGATACGAATCAGCTGTAATAACGAGCGTCACAAACTTGCAATATGTAAAACACTACTTAACATACAGGGATTAGGAAAAAAATAATAATATTAATATATCCCATCAAATAAGTCTTTGACTCATCTCTCCCATTTAATAATTTCTTTCCTAAAAATCCCTCAACAATATTAAATGGAAGGCATTTAATTGAGAGAAGAAAAATTTATGCTTATGCATTGAAAAAATACTAAATTAATTTTTACATTATACACAAGTTTAACATAACTGGAGATTTCTTAATATTTTTGTATTGTCAAATAAAAGACTTATTTGATGGGACGAATAAAGAGTAAAGTTATGAGATGTTGCAACAAAATTGATGTCAATTTCTGGTAATCACTTCCATTAATTTGGTAAATTACTCGAACGGAAGTTTTGGCAGTTCCTTTTTCAATAGGTAAATAGAGGCGCATCATAATTAAGAAATTTTACAGGAGCAAGTTGAAAAAACAAATCCCTTCATTCCTATTTCATTTTATTTTTTGGGCGGCTGGTTAATCTTTGTTCTTTCTTCTCCTTGTATATCGATTTTAATCGGCAAAACTAATTTCGAGCAACGACTTTCACTTAAAACTCGCAACAGAGTCTTGTGAATAACTGAATGCGCAAATTCAAATACCATTCAACAATATTATAACGGCTCCATTAGAGACTTTCAAATTGTGCAAATCTTCTTTGTTTAACTTGTTCGCTTGAGCATCAGTAAGCACAACACGCAGGCAAGATAAGACTGTAGCCGCTAGGGAAATTGGGAGTACAAGTTCGTTTACAAAAGTTCTGCAATCCATTTCCCTATAATAACAAAATATTGCTTATTCAAGTCAATGGGGAGATAAAAATAAAAAACAAAATACGGGAGATAGGAAATCTTTGCCAAAATGCCAGGAAGCCAAGTATTTGCAAGTTTGGACACGATCCACGCATTAAGCACTGATCAGGTCATGACATCCCATCATTTTTATGCTGCTCTTGGGTTCAAGTATCCTTTGTACTTTCCTCCAGAAAATTGCCAGTGTTTTCCAGAGTAATGCACAGTTTGGGTGCCAAATTTGGGTTTTCATTGTAACCAAACTACAACTGCGGCTAACATCCATCGTCCAAGAACATAACATGCTCACCGGAATGCAACTGATTCCTTGAGCAGCTGCCTATTTATATTCTGCTTTGGTAGCGGTAGGAGATATGAGAGCGGGGTGGGGAAGCATAAAATGCAAACAAGTTATACAGGTCATGGAAACTGAAAATGGGTTTGACACAGATTAATATTATAAAATTATACAAGTAAATGACAAGCAATTGGCAGTCCAACACAATTGCTGCACATTGAATTCCATGTTCACTCGGAATCGGAATCAGAATATTCGGAGGTTCTCACTGTCCTGCGTCTGCTTTCATCATAAACATCTTCTTCATCTTCTTTCTTCTCACTAATTATACCTGCAAACTGTAGTTTAGAAACTGAAGAGAGCAACATAAGATCAAATCAATTTTCTGAATACCTTTTTTTAACAATAGAGCTTCAAGAGCCTTTGTCGAGAAGTCATCTTTTCCTCCCAAGTCTTGAAATCCTACCAGCCTATCACCTGCAATTCCTTTCCTGGAAACGAGAATTTGGGAGTTCACTAATGATATTAAGGGATCGCTGAATAGTCAGAACACCATCACTTCAATCCTATTATTTTGAAAGGCATGTTGATATTGTTATCCTACTTTTGGTTTATATATTTGAGTTTCTGGGAAGATTATGCAAGGATAGAAGAGAAAATCTACAGAAATTTGGACGAATTCATTTGATATATGTAGCTCGAAAGTTGGAGCTATAATGTTTTTGCCAAGTCTACATGATGTTGCATGATATACAAAAATAAATAATTGGAAAAAATATCTATAGCAAGAAAATACCATCATCCCCCCAACTTCCTAACTCTGCCTACCAGTAATTTTCACTTCACAGTAATATATCAAAGTTTGCTACATAGAAAGACTACTTGTGACAAAATAATTACATGGAGTTCATGTCTATGAAATGAAGATTGCAACTTATTACAGAACATCTAATAACAGTCGTCATGAGATAAAACTAATACAATCTCAATGTTAGAGACCAAGATAAGTATAACTAATCTGATGTAGGACAAGGGGGTTGAAATGGTACCAAGAGGTAACCAGGCTCATAAGTGAAGCATACAACCACAATAGTCAAGTAGGAATAATATTTCCAAGTAAAAAAGAGAGGGTTACACCTTATATAGGAGTTAAATCCTAACAAGATAGATCTGAAATAAAAATCCTAATGATAATCCACTGCCTATTTAAATAACAAAATAACTATAACTACCCAACATCTAAATTATTCATGAAAATAATACGGAGTAACATAATATTTTATGATTACAAGAATTTATTTCTAAACAGCAATAGTAACAAAAATTAATTTCTTTATCATCTCTTGCTCTGCATCACAAAACCAGAACAATTACCCCACAGAACTGGAAAAATCAGTTCATTATTCCCTTTAACCCCTTCACATATCCGTAAAGTCGTCTTTTGCAAGTTTCCCTAGTAGTTCATGCGTAACAAAATTATGTGTGCCACGAATACATATGTCAATCAAATATGATGCATACGTTGGTTTCTAGAATTGCACATTAACTTTGGCCAAGCCCGCCGTACGAAGAGAATGACTTGGAACTTTCTTGCTCAAGCCATACTTATGGTTAAACAAGTACGTTGAACATGTAGTCCAAGATGAATAGCAAATCAAGATGCAGCCAACTCTAGAAGTTTCAATGTATACAGTATACTTGATCTAGACACCTCAAAATGGTCATCACAACAATGTATTTGGCACAAATAGATAAGCAGAAAATTAAGTCAAATTATTAGTCACCATACAACTCAAATGCTCAATCATCATAAAAATCATAAACCAGGTGCATAATAATGAATAGTTAAAGAGCTAAAGAGAATTGTCTGACCTGAACAATATGACACATGGCAAAGTTTTGATTCCCAGTTTCCCAACAAAGAAAGGTGCATTCTGCATGAAAAATTCAGAAAATCAAATTTCTATAATTATTTCATATAAAAAATTCACACTGCACATCAGCAATGAGCCAAACCAATCTTTTCATAAGCACGAGTTATCTAATATACAGGTTAGACAGAAAAGAACCCCCTTCGGACATGAGAATAAGAGCTAACCTCTGCATCAAGTCTGACAAACTTGGTGTCTAAATGCCTTGTTGCAAGAATCTTCAAGTGCTTATCCATTATCCTACATGAAATTTACACATTTTGCAACATAAAAAGCTTGCATATTGTGAACAAGCATCTAGGTGAAAAGTACAATCTGCAAATGCAATTGATATTCAACTAAATTATTTATTATCAGGCATCACTAATTATAACCTAGAGATATATTGTATACATAAGGTACCTTTCATATCTTAATTATGCATGTAGTAAAATTTACATAAAAGAACTAAGAGTTCAGGTAACATGGCTAACTGCAACTTAAACATTTATGTGAAAATTTAAACGTCCCAATTATAATGTTTAAACATTAAAGATATAACCGATTCCTAAAACCGAGACAACATCAATATTAAATTTTTGTGCATTCTTTTACGACTTAGGTATCTAGAACACAGATTCTGGTCTGGAATGGCAGTCACAAAATTTTCCTATTTGTCAAAGTACACGCAAGTGTCAAAGAGCTTTTTGAACAATGTTATTATGAGCTAAAATAAGTACTTCCATCACTCAATAACTGTTTCTTCTCCATATTTAAGGAATGTTATAGAGCCAAGACGCCACGTACATACCAGTATGACTCTGAAGTGCAACACTGACATAGTGCACAGACGATAATATACGATAATCACTAAAATGAATCTGACACAAGATGAGAAAAAAATCCAGCAGTACACCACCAAAATAATATTCATGCATTATGGAGCCTAAGAAAATCTTTCACTTCATTCACAAGTTATACAGTATGTAGTGTCATGCCTGAATTGAATACATTGTAACCTGAGGTTCCCAATTGTTCAGTACTCATATATGATACAGTAACAATGAAAGGCAAGGCACTGAGACTGGTAAACAAATGTGGAGCATGCATATATGTTGTACCATAAACAAGTTCTAAACAGGTGATAAGACTCATAAGAGATTGCAGTGCTATAGGTGATAACCTCAGAGCCTTGTTAGTTGGTAATTTGGTATCTTCAATTATGGTTGCTCATACACAACAGAAGCACAAACAAAGAAGAGGGCTTTCAAAGTAAACTCTTACTTGCATCGGTAGAACTCCCGATGGAAGAAGTGACATATTACTTTTTCACTACCAGTGACATCTCCCAGAAAGTCCCCTTCAGTTATCTCCCTGTATTCTCCATGCCCTTTCTTCTCTAAGGCTTGTCGTTTTTCAGCTTCTCTCTATATAAAATCAAGCACTGCTACTTATACCAAGGAACTAGCACTATGTCTATATATCTAAACAACATTGAAGGCAAAGGCAGAAGACTGAAAAGCAACCTTCAGAGCTGCTATTCTATCTGCATGCAATTTCTCCAGTTCAGGATCCTGACATCATCAATGCAAGTAAAAAGTTAGTGTTAGACAAGGATTCATCAATTTGTTATCATGTTCAGGATGTAACTTTGATTCATTGAACAACTCACATCCATTAAATCATCAAGATCAACCTCCTGATTAGAAGTGGAAGAGGACTGCACCTTCTCTTGTGCCAAGATTTCCTATTTTTTTAAAAAATCATCACCAGAAATCCCAAATAATTTAAACAAATCTACTACTTTGCAGAGTATGTAAATTTTTCGTAATGGAATAATCTAGTGATCCAACGTCACAGTTTCATCCTAACATATAAAAATAACATGCACCGCTAATTGTGAGTATACAGATTGAAGGAGCAAAGTTATATCAGTAGGGCATGGCCAGATCAACTACTGCATTTTCAAAATTAAATATTTGAACCTTTCAGGTTACTTTTCTTTCCTCTCACCATAATTTCTTGATATTAGAAGCGCAAAGTGCTAATTGAGGACATTGGATAACCAGATCTGCCTTGCGTAACATAATAGTAGTCAAAAGTCAAAACTTTGAATCTCTTCGTAATCTTACTGCTAAAACATAAACTAAGAACACCAATATCACATTTTAATGGACTTCGATTCCATTCAATCCTCTTCATTATGAGTTATGACTTCATGTATACATATGTGCCACTTTTACACCATGGCGTTGTCATTCTTCTAGACTAAAATGGTCTTACCGAATGAAAATAATGCAAAAGTGCTAATTACTATGTACTCAATGCAAGAAATCCGAAAAGGGATTTCCTTTTTTAGCAAAAGGCATAATGCACTAACTCTTCTTGAACGGAGTGCACTACTACATACGGTCATATGCGTTTGTGTATAAAAAATACTCCGTATATCTTTGTTTAGCTCACATCCTCACGCTCAACTCACACACACAAAGAGTAAAAAAAAATTCCGGATTTTCACAACTGCTGCAATAATATCAAAAACTGGAAAGATCAAAACTCGCATATCACTTATATAGACAGCATACCAGAAACGAATAGGCAAAATTGCATAGAGAGAGAAGAAAATTAGAGAAGAGACCTTTTTATAATCACGGGCTGCTGCAGCCAGAACATTTCCAAATGCTAAATTAGAGAGAGTCGATTTAACTGAATCCGGATCCATCTCCACTATGAAAAGAATCAGGATTTATAAATATTTTCAACAAACGAAAGCTACAATCAAATCAAACCTAAAAGAATGAAAATTTATATAAATTTGGAAAAGATTGAGTGAGATCCTTACCTCGCAACCTCGAGAACTCGACTAGTATAGTCCCTAAGCTCTAGATCGTGAATCCGACTGAAACTGAGAGCAGCAAATTGCTTTTGGTGCGCCAAATACTGTAATTATGAATATAAGTGGAAGAACCGGGTCTGGCTTTGTACGTAAAATGAACCGTTGTGACCTAATCCCATACACACAGATGGATTTTTTTTTGTCTTCGGTTTGGTTATCCTTGTATAATCTCATATACATTTCGTGAACATAAAATTTTTACATTAATTTGAATTAGGAATTATTTCAAATGATTTTTATATTTTATTAGGAGTATCTTATAAATAAAATTTTAAAATTTTATATAAGTAAAAATGTCCACCTCATTTTTCTTGATGTTTATTTTTTCATTATTTAATGTTGTACTTAAGTCAAGTCATGTTTGGGTATCATTAATGGAAACACTCGTCCTCTAATCTGGATGTTCACCTATCACTCGCTACTCTATTCTGTAATACAAATCTAAAAAAATACCATTAAAGTAATTTCTCTCTCTGTTTTTTTTTTTTTTAAACTCGTACACCAAATAATGAAAATTTAAATATTGCGGAGTACTTTCTAAAAATATATACTAATAAAGAAGAAACACCATTAAAATAAGGTAGATGGTTCTAATCTCTGAACCTCTTGAGTGCAATTTCCTACTCGGTCTCTTCTTTTCTTCTTCTCCTTGCGTATGAGTTGTTTGTGTCTCTCATCACTCATCTCTATCTGTTTTCCAACCACGCTACCAGCAACTGATTCGACGAGCACCATTTAGTACCTACAACATTAAATATAAACCAAATTAAAACATAGAGTACGATTCAAATTAGTTTTGACTTTAAGTGATATGAGCAATTTTTTCTATTCTATGATTTGGATTTTCGAGTAATTTTAGAATACGAGTTCGTTATTTCCTCTGGTAATAAAATTGATGATTT
The DNA here is from genome assembly GCA_014636745.2 of Centella asiatica. Lineage (NCBI taxonomy): Eukaryota > Viridiplantae > Streptophyta > Magnoliopsida > Apiales > Apiaceae > Centella > Centella asiatica. Next base: position 17,050,611 of record CM025785.1, read on the forward strand.
TTTCTTTTATGGTTTTGAGTTATAGTTATGGCTTCATAATTCACTATAAACTCTTATTAGAAAAAATATATTGTTTTTTAATTTTTTTTAAAACATATTATGAATAAATAAATTTAATTTCAATTTGAGTTAATAAATTGTATAATATAAATTATAAGAATATGACGAATCAAAATTGATAAAACCGGTCAGATTTTGTTTCTTTTAATTTTTAACTTTAGAAATTTCAGATTTTAATAGTATAATATATACTATTAAAATCTAAAATTTTTGAAGTATAAACTCATACAAACTAAAACTAAGAAAAATCCATGCGTTTCTCATCTGCTTTTGTATAAGACTTATGAGATTGTACGTAAAAAGAACTGTAATCGATCGGTTTTCATCATTTTCTTGACAGATTGTCTTTTGATTAAGTCATTTTCTTTGTTTATCTTTTCTTAAGGCTGTACTTCCACAATATTAAATATTTAAATGTATAATTGTACATATTTACAGTTTTATTGTATAAGTTCTTCTCAAAATTTCATAATTAAAATGTTTACAATTCAATTAAAAATTCCAATATACCGATTAAAAATATCACAACACTTCGTATTTAAACCCATTAAACTCATAAATTTATAAGTTGGCTTATATTTATTTCAGCTTCTCTTCTAATATCAAAACTAGAATCCACTTACCATCCATAAAGTACAGTATCTCGAAATTATATGTTACACCTAATGCTGGGTCCACTTATATATATATATATTCTTGCTTTAACGCAAGAAAATTTTATTTATTTATTGTGATAGGCTGTTTTAAGAGCATAAAATTACAATTCTGACAATAATAAGTTATACATTCATAAAAAAGATATATTTAAAAGACGTACGAATATTAGAGTTAGAGTTATATATTTCATTAAATTTTACATATATAAATCATAAGTGTTTTTTTTATTAGCAATATAAAAGTAATTATAAATATAATGGAATTGTAATAAATTTTTTTTAGAAATAATAGTTACATAATAAAAATATTATGTTAATGTAACTATTTAAGTATTTTGTTTTTTAAGAAATACACGTGATGTTGCGCGTCCGGTGAATCTCCAATGTGATCCGAAATAATAATCTACTAAAATAAGTAATTAAGCAGAAAATAATTAAAAGTGAAGGCATTACGTATATATCCAGTGATCAATCATTTTACTATTAAAGAGAATTGATATTAGCGTGGCAAAAAAAAACTTAAAGACAAAGTAATGCATTTAATATGAGAGAAATTTACCTGCTCCAATATATATTTCATAATATACTTTGCTTATTTTGTAATTGATAAGTGACTAAAATTGTTAATATTAAAGAATCTAAAACATTAATAAGCGTGACACTTTTAGAGAAATTAAAAATGTAATACTCCATCATTTTTTAAAAAAGAGAGTAATATTTGGAAAAAAAATTGTTTCAAAAAAAAAATTACATTTGAAAATTTTCTTTGTTATTTTGCTATAAATTAAAAAAAATTCAATTATCTTATCATAACTTAAAGATTCATAACAATTTTAAGATAAAAATTTATTATTTATACATTTAATTATTGTTTAAAGATATAAAATTAATTGTTATCAAAAATCTAAATATTATTTTTTGTGCGGAAGGGAGGGAGTATAATTTGAAGTAATTTAGCCCAGGGAGTATAATTTGAAGTAATTTAGCCCAGGGAGTATAATTTGAAGTAATTAGCCCAAAATACCGGATTAAGATTTAATTGTATAGCAACACAAATAATAACCAAACAAAAGAACTGGATCCCACCGAATAAATCAATGGATCGATCCACTCTTTCTTTTCGCTTTTCCTTTTTCTTTTCTTTTAGCTAAATCACTTGTGTTTCCACTTTTCCGTCACCCATCCCCTCTGTCTGTACATCTGTTTCACCTGCCAACAGTCTTGGTCTTCCTTTCTTCCCATGTCATTTTCCTAAAATATTTTAAAGCCATCTTCTCAACTCTATTAGCCTTTTTCACTTCTTTGTTTACCTGTTGAACTTCAACTTCGTTATTTCCCTCTGTACTACTACCACCATCAACAATTTTTTCGTCATTATCCTTAACACTACTAGCTGCTAATTGCATCTCCTTTTGCTTAAGGAAATTAGGCACCCCTTCCAATGCAATATCAACATCCTCACTCTTCATAAGTTCCTCTGCAATTTCCGCAGGAGTGGCTTTCACTTTTCCTATCAGCTCTTCTATCTCCCCAAATAGCCTGTGATCGCTGATGCCAAGATAATTAGATGCCAAGAGCTTGAATCCCCCAAATGTGCAATACGACATATGAATGTGCAAATCCATACGTCCAGGTCGCAACAGAGCAGGGTCAAGCTTGTCCTTGTGGTTTGTTGTAAACACAATAATTCTCTCGTCTCCACAACTAGACCATAGTCCATCTATAAAGTTCAACATACCCGAAAGCGTCAACTGCAAACAAATAAAAACAACAAAATTAAGGAAATTACCAAAATAATGAAACTCGGAGTATCAAATTTTACAATGAGTAATTTACCTTAGAGTTGGAAGTATCGTGCTCGTATTTCTGCTCACGATCCTTCATTTGGGCGCTACAATCGATGTCTTCAATCAAAATGATAGACCGATTCGTAGTGGTTAACAGCATCCTTCTGAGATCGGCATTGGAATACAAACTTGTGAGCTCCAAATCATAGATATCGAACCGAAGATAATTGGCCATGGCAGCAACTAAGCTGGATTTACCAGTTCCAGGAGGTCCATACAACAAATATCCTCTCTTCCAAGCCTTACCAACCTTCTTATAATAATCTCTTCTCCTCACAAACCTTTCTAAATCATCGATTATCGACTTCTTCATATCTGGATCCATCGCCAAGGTATCGAAAGTGGACGGATGCTCCAAATTGATCGATCCCCAATTACCATAATTACTGCCATAATCATCGTCGTCCGATACGATGTCTCTGGTGTATAGCTTCACCACTTTGTCATCATCCTTGAATTTCTTCGATTTAGATAAAACCATCGGCAAATACTTATCGAGTACTAGTTGTTTGAAATTTTTGTCGAAAGTTAACTCGAAGTATTTTTTCCTTTCCGAATAACTGTTTTGTGGCTCTACAGAGACAAACGTCCACTTCAGTTCAAAGCCTTGAAACTTGTCAATCACCTCCGTATCTTTCTCGATGCCGACGTTGATGTGCTTCTGTTTCGGTGCTTTACTGACCTTGAACCTGTCGGTGACCGGAGTGATTTTGGAACGGAGATAGATCTCGGCGGATTCATAAACTTCATTACGTGTAATTCCGGGGGACTCGTCGATGACGATGGTTGTGTGCTGAGGAGAGAGAGGAGTGAAGAATCTGTAGAAGGCCGATTCGAGGTAGGATCGGAGCTGACTCGGAATGATATCGTTGGCCATAGATCGTACCAACATCATTGTTCCGGTAAAAGATGCATAGGCGGAGAACACAGATGATATACTCAGCTGCATTTCCGAAGGGTTAAACATTTTGGAGAACTGAATCGGATATATCGGAAATTGCAAATCGGAATCCGAAACCGTAAATCGCTTGCAAATCCGATCTCAGATAGGCAGGGAATGTTTGAATGGTGTTTGCTTGTCTTTCTCTATTTATAATAATAGTTAAATGATTTTAATAAGGTTTTCGATGATAGCTAGGATTTGTATTTTCGCAAGCGTGGCCTGCAAGGAGGAGGGAGTGATAATCCTATGTTACGAGGGTGGATGGGAAGCTGCGGTAAAAGGTAAACAGATTTATGACGTGGTATGGTTTTATTGGTTCAAGTAAATTGGTTGCAACAGCTTCGAATAATACGGCAGCAGCACGTGAATATTTTTGGACACGGGCACCACGCTTTGTACCTGTAGAGCAGGGCTAAGGAACGAAACACGTGAAAAACGCGCATGCTTCGAGCCAACGATTTACTCCGTAGTACTCCGTACTCTGTTTGACCAGCAGTCCAACATAGTCCACTGTTTATCATGATAGGCTTGGTTCCACATGTCCTGATATTTGACGAGCTAGGCTCAAATACCACAAAATTTAGCTTGTTTTATCAATTACTAGTATTACTTAAATTATCCATGAGTATTACTCATTATCGCAATGCAGATGGATTTTCACAAACCCTTCGAGGGAGATCACACCAATCAAACAATTCAATGTTGAAACAGTGTATGGAATAAAACTAGTTAAAAGGTGAGTTTACCTAAATAAATAATGCCGTTTAAAGAATGTAGTATTTAATCTTCCATCAAAATACATAAATTTCACCTCTCTATCAGTAATTTATTATATTTATCAGCATTTTATTGGTGTTTACGTGGAATAATACCCTTGTTTTTTGGGTGGTGTGGGGAATAGAGGCTCTTGGGACATCAATCGATAACAACTGGCATTTATTCGATTGAATGAAGATATGCTCCTAGACATGTATACTTTTTTTTTTTTATTTAAAAAAAGACATGTATACTTTTAGAAAACTATTAGGGTCCATAATGAACGGAGGCGCCCTACGAATTACACCAATTCAGTGTATTTTTAGATTGTTGGTGGGGTTGTGTTTACTTACTCCTATTTATTTTTTGTGAAAGATATTGGGGCCATTACATTTTGGACCATATGGGTAGGACACGAATCAGTTAAAGCCTATGTGCTGCTTTAACTTGGGAGTGTGTTTTCCGGAATCACTTGATTTTTTTATTGCATCACTTCTAATTTGACCTGATTTTTATTATATCATAGTTTAAAAATCTTTAAATAACTGCTCTGAAAATTGACAAATTATCATATATTTGTTGTTAAATCATTTATAAATTTGTCGCTAATAGTAGTATTCAGTGAGCAGGGTGGCAATATGCTAGTCAATTTGATAATTCATTTTTACCTTTTAGTGCCCTAACTATGCCTACAATGTGTTCCCGAAGATTCTTTGTTCAGTTGTGGGAGTTAGCTTCGAGCTATTCTGTATTTTATATATGTGTAGGTTTTCTAGATTCAGGTAGAAGTACGGTGGGCATAATCGCTTATAAGCTAATTTTCTTTACTATTTATGTCTTACTAAGACGAAAACTTGAGACAAATAAGGTTGCGTTTATTTAAATAAAATGATATGAGAATAAAATTGATAGATAAAAAGAAAATAATGTTCGAAAATAATGATCACAAACATTATGAAAGGAGTATGGGAATAAAAAAATATAAATTGTGTATAAAATTTTGGTTGTAATATAGAATAGACAAATTCCATCTTGGAATGTGAGTTTGGAAATATACATAAATTTGTAAAAAGGAATGAAACAAGAAATGAAACTTTACACATAATAAACTAACAAATAATGTAAAATTCATTGTACTCTTGTATCATTTCATTCCATCGAACCAAACGCAACTTAAATAAAATATCATCAAAACATGGCCCTTAAGTTATTCTTTAATTTCTTGGGTGTATTGAGTTATTTTCTACCCGGATAAGTGGAAAACAAGAATATGAAGAGGAATTAAGAAGAATTAACTTTTTTTTTCCCTCTTTGGCCATAAGTATAATGGTGAATTAGAAAAAAAAAAAAAATAGCCAAGTTAAATTGTTAAAATTTAACAATTCCTGCGTTCAACAATATCGATGGACATACAGTTGAGGCCTGCGGTAAACTACTGCCTCAGTCTATATTTTGAGAAAGCTAGCTTAATAATAAATACTGTAATAACCAACCATAATACGGAGTAAAAGGTTAAATTCTGTAACACTAAACAACTATAGAAATTTTTGGGATTTCCCAAAAATACTAGGACAAATCTAGAATCTGCAGCAAAGATGTCAAGAACTCTGGTTGCTGAACGTGGTAGAGTTTTTATACTTCCAGCAGCAACACCAATTCAGAGATTTTGGTGTTTCTTCATATTCCCCTATATTAATCACTGCCGGCCATTAATTTTAAGTCTTTTGGCTTCAGGAAGTTCGATTTCGTTACTGATTCCTTCATCCGTGGTTTCGTCATTGCTTTCCATCTTCTTGCGCTTAAGAAAATTAACGAGTCCTCCAAGACAAACATCTGCATCACTAGTCTTGATGAGTTCTTCTGCAACTTCTGCAGGGGTTACATTTACATTCCCAATCAGTTCTTCTATCTGCTTGTACCGCCAATGTTGATCCTTAATGTCGAGATAATTGGAAGCCAACAGCTTGAATCCACCAATAGTAAGATAAGACATATGAATGTGCATGTCCATGCGTCCAGGACGCAACAATGCTGGATCAAGCTTTTCCTTGTTGTTGGTGGTGAATATTATTATCCTCTCATCCCCACAGCTCGACCATAATCCATCTATGAAGTTCAGCAGACCCGAAAGAGTAAACTGCACACCACAACACATACAAAGAAAATTTTGAAAATCCCAAATTTAGTAGAATTGCAATTGTGCGCAAATGATGCATTTCGACAAGTACATAATTACTCTGTTCCTTCCAAAAGGACTACATAACATCAAACATGGCAAGAAGAGCATTGCTTCACTACATAATGGTCTATTCCTTCCAAAATCACTTAATTTGAAAGCATTTCTACATCTTTATAAAACCGTAAGTTTTGCAATTAGAAAGAGTACTTTAGCAGTAACAAACAAAATGATTCAACCTTACACACTAAAATGATGCAATAATAGTAAGACTAACCTGCACATCCCGTGGATGCCGTTCCGGTGGTATCGGTCCCGTTCTCGCATTCCGATCCGGCAACTCGACACTGCAATCAATATCTTCAATCACCAATATAGACCTATTTGCAGTCCCCAGCAAGAGTTTCCTCAAAGCAGAGTCATGCCTCACATTCATAAGCTGCAAATCATAGATATCAAACTTGAGATAATTAGCCATGGCTGCAATCAAACTCGACTTTCCGGTCCCCGGAGGACCGTACAGCAAATATCCGCGTTTCCAAGCCCTCCCAACTTTCTTATAATACTCCTTCCTCTGCACAAACAAGTCCAAGTCGTCCATCAGAGCCTTTTTCTGGCTCGGTTCCATCGCCAGTTTCTCGAACGTAGACGGATGTTCGAGATTAATGGATTCCCATAACGGCGAATCCGTAAAATATGTGGCGTTCGCGAGCGTGTGGAGCTTCACAACTTTCTTCTGGTTTTTGATAGCTTTTGCTTTTTCCAACACTAACGGCAAGTAAGTATCGAAAACAACATCCCTGTGTATTTTCTCAAATCGGAGCTCGAAGTAATGCTTTGTCCTCAAATTGAGAAAATCCTCCGGCGAACCAGAACTACTTCCCCTGTTGTTGTCCTTTTTAGCGTTTTGTTGCGATGATTCTTCGCAAACAAATAGCCACGTAATGTCAATGCCTTGGAAAGAATCAACAACGGTTTCGGTTTGGGCCAATTTGACGGTGAGGTGTTTGTCTTTTGAGCTTTTAGTGATTTTGAGGCGATTGGTCTTGGGATCTGTTTTGGTGGACATGTAAGTTTCGAAGGAATCGAAGAGATCATTTCGAGACATGCCGTCGAACTTGTCGACGATGAGGGTGAGGACAGAGGTGTTTCTGCGGCGGAAGAGGCGATGAACGCTGGAGATGATGATATGTTGGAGCTGAGGAGGAACGATTTGGTGGAAGGTGGTTTGAAGGAGCATGACTGTTGCGGAAACAGAAGCGTAAGCGGAGTATACCGTTGAAGGTGAAGGTAAGTCTTTGAAAGTCACCATTGTATTGTTGCCGCAGAGATTATTAGTTGGTTTTTGATTTTCTAGGGGAACAGTGGAAGTGGAAGAAGCAGAGCGTGAAGCATCAACTCTTTAATGGCGGAGAATAGAAGCTGTGAATATTTGATGTCGATGGTGATACGTAAACTTGATGACGTTTAAGCGTCCGAACTAGTTATAGTCTTGAGTGGAGTACAGTTCAGGAGGGGGACGGTGGTGCGGGACCCAGTGCCACAACCACAAGTGACTCGACGAGGAGAAACGTAGCAAAGTCGTGAACCAAAAAAATACAGTAAGAAAACCAGAAAGTTGAGACTTGAGAGAATGAACCAAAACAATCAACCATTCATATATTATTATCTCTACTCCTTATACTTCGCTCTGAAATTTTCAAATTTGAATTCTGACCGACTTTCATATAATAAATCTTTATATATTTTACAATCAAATTTAACTCAAGTTTAAAATATATTTTTCTTCTTTTATGGAATAATAACGAAAAAGTAATTCCATATGGGATTATACTAACCCCATCTTTCGGAGTCCATGTTTAGAAAAGCTTTTGCCAAGGGGGATTATGTTTTTCTTTGTTCTTTTTAGTTTTTACGTAACATGACCTTAATTCTTACTTTTAGTTTTCTTATATCTGACCTGTTGGGCGACGTAGTCAACCTACATATAATTCGAATATACTCGTTGAATGAACTAAAAAAGAACTATATCTAAACAATTTTATGCCACAAATGAAAATAGAGAGAAATAATTGAGTAAGAATGTATAATTTAGACAGAAATAATTGAGTAAGAATGTGTAATTTTATTTACCGGAAAAATAGGTCATTTGATCCTGAGGTAAAAATCGATGGAAATTGTAACCAATCTAAAGATTATAAACCACTCGTCCAGTGGTTCTATTCAAAGTAGGATTCTTATGAACCAAATATAAATAAAAAGGTTTTACCGTTTTCATTAGGAGATGATATCACTATTAAAGTAAAGCTTATGTATTTAGGGCAGTTATAATGATATTTTTATATCACATACTTAGCATTCCGTTCACAAATTATTATTTTGAATGTATAATTTGTATTATGATTATGATAATATCATTTATTTTTTCTTTCATTTTCTTATATATATTGGGATAGAAATTAGGAAGTTTTTAACTTTTTTACCACACAGTAAAAACAGATTGTGGTACTTAGCTACTTGTTTTTCGATATTGTTTCATTTAGATTAGATTAAATGAACATCTACCGCCTAAATTGTTATTCATTAATTTTATTTTTTGGGTTGGGGATGATAGTAGTAGCTATTATTTGTAATTTATTCTCCAATTTGCTTGGATCTATCGGCCAAGGTGTAGGGAGAAGTGGATAACGTAGACCTATTCTACATTCTACGAAATATAAGTGAATCAAGTATAAATTAAAAAGAATCGATTATTGAATAAAAATAGTCGTTATTTTTAATTTTCATATAGTTTTGAAGTGACTTTTAAATTTTTTTAGTCACATCCCTAGATGCAATACTAGCATGTCAGACATTTGTTTTTCAAGGGGAAAGAGAGAGTAGCTTTATAGAACTTTACGCGAAGAACAATTATTGCTTGGCACGCGAAAAAAAAAAAACAAAAGCAAATCCTGCTTTCCTATCATCTTCCCTTTGGGTAAACGACACAAGTGGTGACTGGATTTTCACGAAAATGGAGCCACATTGTTACACTTGATGGACATGATAGCGATGGGGAGAAGGCTTCAATACCTCTACGTCTTTCTGGTTATTGGAAATCGACTAGGTTTGGTAGGGTAGAGTATCTCCTAAAGTTGATATTTTGTTTCAATTACTAGACATTGTACACACCAATCTCACGGGAAATGAGTCTTACCTATTGGTATACGTCTAGCCTTCATTCCTCTGTCCCCACTATTGTATTGTGCCCTCCTAATTGGAAAATATTTCTTCTACTCGTTGATTTTTTTGCTCATTTTATCTTTTTTCTTTTATGCACCAAAAGATGCTCCATTCATATAGGTTTGATAATGTGATATACTTGTAAACAATTATATTAACCGAAGGAGTAAAACTTATCTCATCTAATAAAAATTGAGGTTATAGTTAATTCTACTTGTTCTTATAATTTTGAGGTTATGTGAAAATTGAGAGAAAAAACGATTTAAGAATTGTCTTAATTCTGCCAACGAAGATTAATTCACGTGTTAATAATTAAGAAGAATTTTAAATAAATTAAGAGTTTGAATTTTAATGATCATCATGGGAACTTACATTTGATCTCATTAAATGTAGTGTTTGCGACTTAAGTTCCCCATGTGCAATTCACAAGAAGTCGAGAAACAAACAAATCCAAATCTTCAATCAAAGCTTTCTTCACCCTCGGCTCCATAGCAATTTTCTCGAAACTCGAGGGATGTTCAAGTTTCACCGAATCCCAAATCCCATGACCCGAACCCCTTTTTCTTAACGAATGCGGCTGAACCACCTTATTTCCATCTTCAATGGCCTTCGCTTGTTCCAAAACAAACGGCACATAAAAATCCAGAATCAAGTCCTTGTGCTTTTTATCAAAACTTAACTCGAAAAATCGCCTTGTATCATCGTCCAGATCATCATAATCATTGTTGTCTAGATTTTGACATACGAATCTCCAAGTAACCTCGACGCCTTGGAAACAATTCACAACGGTTTCGAAATTGGCGAATCGAAGAGTGAATTGTTGGTCGTCGGCTTGGGAGTATTTGCTGATTTTGAGGAAGTCGGGCTGGTGATGGAGTTTGGTTGACGTGAATGTCTCCGAAGCAGAGTAGATTTGGTTATATGTAATTCCATCTTTTTCTTCGATGACGAGAGTGAGTTGTGAGGTTTTTTTGGGGTTTAAAAAGTAGTGGCGGATGGTGGATGATACGAAGTTTTGAAGCTGACGAGGAACCACCTGGTCAAATATTGTCCGAAGTAGCATGGTTGAGGCTGATAGTGAGGCATAGGCGGAGTACACCGTTGACGGCGAAGGCAAATCTTTTAGGGACAACATCTTCTTGTCACTGCAATGTTTTCTCTTTTTGCTCTGCCTATACCGTTCCTAATATACAAAGAAAAACTGAAGAGACTTTTATATTCTCTATAAATTTTTGAGTCTAAACAATTTTAATTTCGATTTTAATCTTTCCTTTCTTTAAAGTAGATGCAGATTAAACCTGAAATGTGTTCAAAATGTTATATGCACACTTTTGATTACTCAAACTTTGTTACTTGCGATTGTGTGAGTATAAATAGCAACCTCTTTCGTAACAAAGAAAGAAACCAAATTTTAAACACAACAATTAAAACAATTAATCTATATATATATATATATGGAGTATAAATGTATAAAAAGAGATACTATATTTTATTTGTTCCAAAATTAAAGATATATTTTTATTTTTACACTATAAAAAGTCATAAAATTTTTTGAATATCATTTCACTATTTTGTTATTTTAACTAATTTCACTATCTCCACTACTTAATAGTGATTATTATAATTATCACTGCTATTACTTCAAACAATATGAGAATATATTTAGAATATAAAAATTATATTTAAAAATTAATGTTTTAAAAATGTATTTAATTTTAAAAGAGAAGGAGTATTAAAAATTCGTCTAAGACACTGGATAAAATCTTCTCTATCTCAAAGAATTAAATGGTTTCAGTTTGTAATAAGAATGACCATGAGAATAAGAATGTACATAATGAGAAAATGATGAAGTTTAGTAATTAGAAATATGATTATGGTTGTCTCTTAAGTAGGATAATACATTCTCATACTCAAACTTCCTTAATTTTTGCTAATTCTTTTTCCTTCTAAAGATAATAATAGTACTCCCTCAACGCGTATTCCCTTTATTTAATTCCAAAATACATTAGGATGGAATCTTTTGAATTTTGGAGCCATGTGAAATTGTGGGGTGGGATGAATAGAAATTTGTTAGGTAGAGGTGGGCCCAGTGGATAGGAAGACTGGCAAAAGTGCATGGCCCAAGTGAAAGTGCTAGTGATTTATGCAGCATTATTCTTTTTATTTTATAAAATTCAACGCTTAGCAGGTGATAACACTTGTCTTCTTATCAACGTTCCTTTCTACTAAACAAAGTCTTAAGTTATACTTTCCTACGATGTTAATGTTAAATTGTGAGTAATGTAAATATATTTTAATCGTAGGCAAAATTTCGCTTCTTTTTATTTTTTTTATTTTTGGTCAATTTTTAATGTTATCATATTTTTATGCAAGTAACCTATTCATGTTATATGACTTACTTGGACATAAAATGGAACTATGAACAATAAAATGGAAAATAGGATGATATGACTTATCGATGGAGACTTGTAAAAATTGCAGTAGTTTATCGATCTCGCCAAGAAAATTAATACGCAGAAAAAGTTACTTTGTAATTCATCCGACATCGCATGCCCAGAAAAGGAGTGAAGGATAATTGAGCACGAGAAATATAAATTGTGAAGGGTATCAATCAAACAAACAAACAAAAGAAGTAAAAACTTTTCTTCATCTTTTTCTAGCAAATAGGACATGGCTATTGAATGTGGCTAGGAGATATGAGCTTTATTTGTAATGTTACATATCCTCTTCTTTTTTTGACTCCAAATGTTAAGTGTCCTTTTGATTCACAAGATTCAAGTATCCAACAACGCGGCATCTTCTCGAATATATATACTCGGAAGCAAGCTTTTAACTCCCATGATTTCCTGCTATTATTACAAATAAAATTAAGACAATTTACCTTGGGAGGGAAAGATGTTATTATTTTTTATTACTTTGATTTCTATGAGGTCCTCTATTAAAAAAAAGAAGGTGAAACTTTCAGTGAAAAGTAAGAGATCAAGTATCAACATAATTGACATGATGAGCTATAATAATAAATGTATCTGAGAAATGACTCACAAGATCAATCAAGTAGACTCAACCAATTGTGTAACTGTGTTGCAATATACAGAACTCATTGATTATTATATATAATTTTATTGCATATAACATGTTACTCCGTAATTCATAAGCAAATATCTATTGTTTAATTTTTATTCATTTATAATAAATATAATCACGAGCAGATGATTGATTTATAAACAATACCAATCTCTCTTCCGTTTTTTTTTTTTTTTTTTTTTTTGTCGTTCTTCTTGTCTTCTTTTTCATCATTCTCTTCTTCCCTGGAGTCTGAATCCGAATCCGAGCCTGATTTTGATTCCCCCTGTTCTTTCTTAGCCTTGTCCTCTTTTGATTCCTCTTGTACTTTTTTAGCCCTACCCCTTCAATTTCCTTTTCCTTGAGGTGAAGACTGAGTGCAACATCAGGCTCATCGCTCCACAAGGTGTGCAATAAGACATGTGAATGTGCATATCCATACGGCCAGTCCGCAACAATGCAGGGTCAAGTTTGTCTTTGTGATTTGTTGTAAATACAATGATTCTCTCATCGCCAATGCTCGACCATAGTCCTATCAATGAAGTTGAGAAAACCCGATGGTGTCACCTGTGATCGATATATATACATGTATAACAAATAGTATTTCAAGTAAAATACAGGGAATTGAAGGAATTGTTATTTTCATCTTCCTCTATGTGATCCTTTTCGGTAAAGTATCAAGTATTGGAAAGATAATATTAGCTGTTATATATGGGTGCTTCCGATATCAAATATAAGATCATAATTACAGTTCTAAGACAGCATTTATAAGTTCGGAAAATAAAATTAAGAGACATACACACTCGATGATATATCGACATAATTAAGATTTTAGATAAGTGTAAATATAACCCACAAAGTACAACTCAAATAAACATATGCAAATCTATCCCCATTTTGGAATTGCATAAGCATGGAATATATATGTGACATTTAAATTTGCATATATGTTATCGGGGTCGAATGTGAAAATCTTTAGGATTTTGTTTTCTTGTTTCATTGATTATGATGTTTCGATAATATATGGAAAATAGGACTCCACAACCATGTCTTTGTGTTGCTTATCGAATGTGACCGAACTTGGAAGGTTTTGAGGTAATGGTTGTTGTGGTGGTTGTTGGCTTTGGCTGGTTTTTCTTCAACAACCAATTCCCATGTGAATTTAACTTCTTTGTAAATATCTGTGACCTCTTTGTAGCCTTCCATGTCGAGTCTGATTTTCTCTTTCAGGGGTTTTCGGGCTTTAATGCGGCGTGTGTTGGGCGTGGCGTGGTTCTGGAACCCAGGTAGATTTTGGCTGCATCATAGAGTTCATCTCTTTCGAATCCGTCCTACTCTTCGATCACAATTGTCAGTTCACGTGAGAAGAGTTTGATGATTTTTTCGATTAGCGAGCTAAGAAAGGAGTTCTGGTGGGACAATGTTACGGGCCACCAACAAGAATGTTTTGCCGGTGGCGGAGTAGGTAGATTCGGTTGGCGTGAATTCTTCCATAGGGTGATATGATGATCCATCGTATGTTATGTAAAACAATTTACTTTGGTATTGAAATCTTGGTGTTAAGTATATATGGAGAAATAGTAGCTACTAACCTAGCTACTATTTCTCAGCCTAATATACATATAAAAGAATGGCGTGTTGGAAATAAAAAAGGATCGAGCGCAACGGAAGGGAAAACACAATTTGTAAAAAAAGAAATTTTATTGCTCATAAAGTTTTTGATTACAAGAATACAATTCTCTAACTCTCTTATTCTTGTATTATCTCTCAATTTCTTTTTCTCTTGATTGCTACAACCACAAATGACAATGTATATTTATAGTAGTCTAGGGAAGTTTCTATTCTATGAAAAATTCTAAATCTTAGAGATAAGTGGAGAATTCTAGAGTTTAGATATTTCTAGCTATATATTTTGTAAGAGAGTTTTAGACTTTGACCTATTTTTCAAACTAAGAAGGATATAGAAATATAGTTTAAATTATGGACTATTTAATATTTGGGCTTAATTAACTTTAAGTTGGATCAAGCTCGAATCAAGCTTATTTTCTAACATCCCCCTTAAGCTTGATTTGGTAACTCCAAGTAAATCTCGCAGCTTGCAGAAGACGTCTTTCTTGAGTGGTTTAGTAAGAATGTCTGCTACTTGATCTTATGACTTCACGAACTTTAATTGGATTTCATTTCTTCTGATACACTCACAGATGAAATGATACCGTGTGTCTATGTGCTTACTTCTTTCGTGAAAAATCGGATTTTTTTACTAAGACAAGTGTAGACTTGTTGTCCACATAAATCTTTGCTGGTTCCTTTATTGGCATATTTAACTCCTTCATCAAATTCCTTAGCCAAATTGCATGACAAACACATGAAGTGACAGCTACGTATTCTGCTTCACATGTGGATAGTGTAACGATTGGTTGCTTCTTTGAGCTCCACGTAAATGTAAAATCACCCATGAAGAACAAGAATCCACTTGTACTCTTCTGGTCATCTATATCTCCACCCCCAGTTATTGTCACTGTATCCAACAAGTTTGAAATTTTCTATAGGAATATAGAAGATTCCATAGTCTAACGTACCTTTGATGTACCAGAGGATTCTTTTGGTAATCTTCAAGTGAGTGGATGTAGAAGATTCCAGGAATTGACTTATGAGTCCAACACCGTAGAGTATATCTAGCCTTGTACATGTTAAATATCTTAAACTTCCAATAAGACTCTTAAAGAATGTAAGATTTACCTTTTCTCCTTCATCTTCTTTTGACAGTTTTGTACCACATTCTACAAGCGTGTCTACGGGTTTGCAATTTGTCATATTGAATTTCTTAAGAATCTCCTTTGCATAGCCTTCTTAAGAGATGAAGATTCCTTTTTCGCTTTGCATCACCTCAATCCCAAGATAATAAGACATCAAGCTAATGTCTGTCATTTTGAACTCTTTTGTCATTGCTTTCTTGAAATCTTCAAACATACTTGGATTACTTTCAATAAAAATCAAGTCATCTACATATAGGCATACCACCATAACATCTTCATTCATGTGTTTGGTGTAGACAACATATTCATATGAGCATTTAGAGAAATTATTTTCTTGAAAGTACTTATCAATACAACTGTACCCAACCCTCGGTGCTTGTTTCAGGTCATAAAGGGACTTCTTCAATCTTAGAACTTTATGCTTGGTTCCTTTTTCTGTATAACCTGGTGGCTGCTCAACGTACACCTCTTCGTCAAGATAGCCATTTAGGAATGCTGACTTGACATCCATTTGATAGATTTTCCATTTATTTTGTGTTGCTAAAGAAATGATTAGTCTTATAGTTTCTAAGCGAGCAACAAGAGCAAATACCTCGTCATAGTCGATACCAGCTCTTTGTTTGTATCCTTTTACCACGAGTCTTGCTTTGTATCTTTCGATTTCACCTTTGGCATTTTTCTTTATCTTGTATACCCATTTTACGCCAATTGCTTTCTGTCCTTTCGGAAGTGTTGTAAGCTCCCATGTATTATTTTTTATGATTTCTTTAATTTCTTCATCCATAGTTTGTCTCCACCTCTTATCTTGTGCCGCTTCGTGGAAAACAAGAGGCTCATAGTCGGCAAATAGGCAAATCAAATTGAGTTGATCATTTAAATTCTAGGTTACCTCCTAGATATCTTCCAAATTTCTGTATCTTGGAATCTTCCCGTTCTTACTTGAGCTTGATGAGGACGGGGTTGTTCTTTGAATTGGTGATTGCACTGGAGATGAAAGTGGAGTAGCAATTTCTTCAAAACCTTGTCTGGTTAGTTCTTCATCTTGGAATATTGGAAAAAAATCATAATCCTCATCTTTCTGAACATTTCAATTCCATGATACTTCTTCGTCGAACTCAACATCTTTGCTCACAAAGATCTTTCCATTGATTGGATTATAGAGCTTGTGGCCTTTGGAGCATTTATCATAACCAATGAATACAAGCTTCTGACTTTTGTCATCTAATTTGGTGTGGACTTCATTTGGTATGTGTGCACATGCTATGCTTCCAAAAACTCGAATATGCTTGACATTAGGCTTTTTCTCATTCCAGGCCTCCAAAGGTGTCTTGTTTGGCAGATTATTGGTGGTATTTCTATTTGACAAATAGATTGCACAATCAACAGTTTCAGCCTAGAATTCTTTGGGCATTTTCTTACTCTTTAACATGCTTTGAGCAATGTCCAGGATTGTTCTGTTCTTTCTTTCTACCACACCATTTTGTTGTGGCGACTTTGGCACCATGAGAGGTCATCGGATTCCATTATCTTCACAGAATTTGTCAAACTCCTTTGATGTGAACTCGCCACCTCTATCCGATCTCAAAGCCTTAATCTCATTGTCGCTTTCTTTTTTAACAAGAACCTTATACTTCTTGAACATGTTGAATGCCTCGGACTTCTCCTTTAGAAAGTACACCCAAGTCATACGGCTATAGTCATCAATAAATGTGATAAAGTATTTATTTTTATCGTAAGAGTATGGATTAATTGGTCCGCAAAGATCCGTGTGGACAAGCTCTAATGGCTTTTTGGCTCGTGATATTGCTTCTTTAGGAAAACTTTTCTGAAATTACTTTTTAAGAAGTCATCCTTCACATAATTGATTAAGATGATTGATGGAAGGCAATCTTGTCACCATCTCCATTCGTGAGAACAAATTTAAAGTATCAAAATTTATATGTCCAAACCTCAAGTGCTAAAGCCAAGAGTTATCTTTTGTGCATGCCATAAGGCAGTTTGCAACATCATGTTGAACATTTAGCAAAAATAATCTATTCTTGGTCATTGACACTTTGGTTATTATATTTTTGCTCTCATCGAAAATCATGCAATGTTTATTTTTTAATTCAAGTTCATAATTCTTTTCAAGAAGTTGACCCAAACTTAAAATATTATTTTTCATATTGGACACATAATAAACGTCAAATATAAATTTATGTCTTCCATCTTTTAAGCATATAAGAATATTATTTTTTCCTTGAACCGGAATGCTCGAGTCATTTCCAAATTTCACAGCACCATTGATGTATTCATCAAATTGCACGAACATTCTTCTATTGCCGCTCATATGATTACTTGCTCTAGTGTCAAGATACCAAGTGTTATCTTTCATGGTTTCTCCATCATGTAGTGTCATTAGCAAGTGATTTCTTCTTCATTAGTTTCCACAAAATTTACTTTCTCATCTACTTTATTTTTACTCCAACAATCAGAAGCGTAGTGACCATTTCTTTGACATTTATAACATTGAATTTGTGAATTGTAAGTCTTTCTTCTTGATAAGTTGTCTTTTCTACGATCTCTTGTTAAATAAAAAGTTTGACTTCTTTCTCCTTGATTAAATTGGATATGACCTCCTCGTCCATTACCGCCATGACCGCAACCTCGTCCACGGCCTCGTTGACTTCTTTTGTAATTGTTATTTTCTTCATTTTTCATTCTTCAAAGTGAGTTCACTTTGAAGAACTTGTTCCAAAGCATCATGATTCTTTCTTTTTTGTCTCTCTTCATGGGATTGTAGTGAGCCCATAAGTTCATTAATGGACATATTGCCTAGATCTTTTGATTTTTCAATTGCAACAATAATATGTTCGAACTTTGGGAGTAAAGAACGAAGAATTTTTTCAATAATACGAGTATCATTTAAATCTTCTTTGTACATTTTTAGTTGATTGGAGATGACTAAAACTCTAGAGATGTAGTCGGATATTATCTCAGACTCATTCATATGCAAAAGTTCGAACTCACCTCTTAATGTTTAAAGCCGAATCTTCTTCACTGTGTCGACACCTTGTTGAGACTTTTGAAGAATCACCCATGCTTGCTTGGCGGTTGTTGCGGTAGAAACTTTCATAAACATGCTCTCATCCAAACATAGGTGGATGATTGAGAGAGCTTGTTAATTCTTCTTGCGCGTTTTATGTAGGGCATCTTTTTTCGCTGCCGCCAAGGTAGCCTCTTTGGCGGGTTTCTCGTAGCCTTTCTCCACAATCTCCCAAGCATCTTGTGAGCCTAAGACAACTTTTAGCTAAATGGACCAACTATCATAGTTGTCCTTAGTGAGGCGAGGAAATTGGAAAGGAAACATACCATTGGCCATCATTCTTGGCATTCTTTAACTAAGCTTTGATACCACTTTGTTGGAAATAAAAAAAGATCAAGTACAACGGAAAGTAAAACACAATTTGAAGAAGAAGAAATTTTATTGCTACAATAATACAATTCTCTAGCTCTCTCACTCTTGTATTATCTCTCAATTTCTTTTTATCTTGTTTGCTACAATCATAGATGACAATGTCTATTTATACTAGTCTAGGGAAGATTCTAGTTTATGGAAAATTCTAGATCTTAAAAATAAATGGAGAATTTTAGAGGTTAGATATTTCTAACTAGATATTTTGTAAGAGAGTTCTAGACTTTGACTTATTTTTCAAACTAAGAATGATCTAGAAACATAGTTTAAATTATAAACTATTTAATATTTGGACTTAATTAACTCTAAGTTGAATCAAGCCCAAATCAAGCTTATTTTCTAACATGGCAAACATCTCAACAATCTAGTCTGCGTGATCTCTCTTGCTACAACAGCAGCAATGGCAATTCTTGCATTCCGAGGATTCCTTGTTTTTCTCTTTATCTTTTTTATTGTCATTCTTCTTTTCCTTTGAAGCTGATTGTGCTTCCTCCTCTAGTGCTTGCGTTGTCTTGGTCTCATCATTTGCCTTCCCCTTAACATGAAGAAATTCAACCAGTCCACTGAGTGCAACATCAGGGTCATCAGACTTCAGCAGTTGCTCAGCGACTTCAGCAGGCGTCACCTCCGTTGTGTTAATCAATTCCTCAATCTCTCCAAAACGCTCGTGAGTGTTAATTTCGAGGTAATTAGCTGCTAAAAGCTTGAAGCCGCAAGGGGTGCAATAAGACATGTGAATGTGCATGTCCATGCGACCAGGACGGAGCAATGCTGGGTCAAGCTTATCTTTGTGATTTGTTGTAAAAATAATGATTCGTTCATCCCCGATACTAGACCATAATCCGTCGATAAAATTGAGAAACCCTGATAGTGTCACCTAATTTATACAAAATACAACGGACAAACTATAAGTAGATTGTTAAAGATTAAGGAAATTGTAAGCAAGGAGCAGTTTTGGGGGAAAAACAGAGTTAAGAGTATCAAAAAGTAATTAAGTAAAACAGACTGCCTTTTTTATATTCTTTAAATTAATTTTTCCTTCTAATCTTTAAATTATAAAATTTTAGAAACTTATTATTTTGTATATAATAAAATATATCTCTAGTTTATATAACATAAAGAGTACTATTTACGAGTTATTGAATTAGATTTTAGGTGGAGTTCCCTACCAGCACACTGATGTAAAAATAATTGTAATAAATTCTCCTTAAATTTATGTTATCCTATTATCGCGTACAATGTTACTGTCTGTTAAACAAAATTACATTGTGGATAATAAGAAAAGAATATCATATAATAGTATAGTAACATAAATTGTAAAAAAAAAATTGTAATAATTTTAAATTGAACTAACATATATTATTTTCAAAACTAAATACCCGTCAATAATTTTGTGTAAATTTTACGAGTGTTGTAACCTTAGTAGATTATATTACTTGATCTAATCGAATTGATTAGTCATTGGGAAGGTATGATCACCCGATTGCAGCCCATTATACCTAGGCACACTATTTGCGAATCTTAATATTCCATATTTTTCACAAAAAAAATAATATTTAGATTTTTAGTAATTATTAATTTTGCATCTTTAACTAAGAATTAAATATATAAATCATAAGTTTTTTATATAAAATTTGTTATGAATTTTTAAATTATGATGAGATTTATAAATTTTTAATTAAATTTTTTTAATTTATAACAAAATAACAAAAAAAAATTTCAAATATAACTTTTTTTAAAAATTTATTTTTCTCTCAAATATTCTTTCTAATAACAGAACGTGGGTTGGCCAGATACATGCGCATGTGCTTGCATGTTTGTGCACAAATTTTTGTTGTTTATTCAAACCATAATAAATGCGACTAATTAACATAAACGCTAAACAACAACTAAACTAAGTTGACCATATAAATAATTAAATACTCAGTTGAATTAAAAAATGAAAAAGAAAAAAAAAACAGGGGAATGAACAGAAACTAACCTTGCTTTCTTCATCATCGTCGGAATCATCGGACTTGGAAGCCTTAGCCCCAGACAGTCTATCCTGAAACTCAATGGTACAATCAATATCCTCCACCACCAATATCGACCGATTCTCCGTCGCAATCAACAGCTGCCGGAGCTCCGAATTACGCTTAATGTCGGTCAACTCCAAGTCATAAATATCAAAATTCAAGTAATTCGCCATCGCTGCAATCAAGCTTGATTTCCCCGTCCCCGGCGGTCCGTACAACAAGTACCCTCTCTTCCACGCCTTTCCGATTCTACGATACTTGTCTTTCCGCTCCACAAACTTCTCCAAATCTTTCAGCACCATCTCTTTCACCTTCGCCTCCATCGCCAGCGTCTTAAAGGTCGCCGGATGATCCAGATTCACCGATTGCCAACATTCCGTCGAACCCCCATATATTTCATCCGGATCCAGAGTGAAAATCTTAAGAGTCTTCTTCTCTTGTTTCATTTCTTTTGATTGTTTTACAATAAAAGGAAAGTACATCTCCACAATCATGTCTTTGTGTTTTTTGTGAAATGTGACTTCAAATGATCGAACTTCGTGAGATTTGGCATTCACCGGATAACGACGGTAGTGCCGGGTGCTAATTGTGGATTTTTCTCGACAAATCCAGACCCAATTGATTTTAGCCCCTTCGAAAAATTCTACGACCTCTTCGTCGCGTTCCATGGCGAGTGTGATGTGTTCGTTTTCGGGTTTTCGAGCTTTGAGGCGGCGCGTGTGGGGCGTGGTTTTGGTGCCTAGGTAGATTTTGGCTGCCTCATAGAGCTCATCTTTTTCGTATCCTTCGAACTCGTCTATCACGATTGTTAGTTGGGTGGAGAAGCGTTTGAAGAGGTTGGTGAATCCGGACAGAATGTAATCTTGGATTTCGTCTGGCACAACGCTACGCGCTACCATAGTGGCGGCGGCGACAGAGCCCACGGCGGAGAGGATTGTTTTGGCGGTTGCCATTTTTGAAGAGGATACGAGAGTGGTAGACATGTTTGCATATGTGTGTGTGTAGAATAGTGGTGGAGACTTGAGAGGAAGTCGAGTTTGGACGATGAAAGTAGGAAACTACTACAAAAATAGAAATATTTATACTTTGAAATTCAACGCATGCAAACATTGTAATGGACTTCCTTTGAAACTTCCTGATCCCAAAAGTTTCACTATTCCTCTGTTTAAGGCCGCCAGAGTATATGAATTAAAAATTTACTGAAATTTCTTTTGCATTGTATTCGCATATTGTCCTGAGAATAATAACGTTTTCCATGTGCCCGCGTCCACTTGTGGGAAACAGGGGCGTATCTAGGAAGAAGGGGCAAGATTTTGTTTATTTTAGTTTAAACAGTAGAAAAACTATAATAACTAAATATAAATTATAATCCTTCATATTTAATTATTGAAAATATAATTGAAAACACACATAAATGCATCTAAATTCATTGATGTTAAAACTTGTATTATTATCTTTCTCAATCAAACACTTTTTAGGATATGAGCAGTTTTCTCTAATGGGAAGAGAAGAAGTATATGCGTGTTTGATATATTGAGAACTATAACGTATTGTATTATTTATATACCGTTTAATTAGGTTTCACATTATAACCTAATTGAACTCGGTATTATGTATTCACTCATTAAGTCCATACTTAATTAGAATTTAATTGGGTATTTTTATTTGATCACTTATTTTAAACTCAATACACAAATAACAAATATAATTGATATTAAAATATGTAGCTCACATAAATTATTATTATTATTATAAATAATAATTCTAATATAAATTACTATCAAAATTTAAAATATCTAAAATGTGTTGGAATAAACGTGGCCTATTAAAATTTTAAATTTTTAGCGGAAATGTTAAGGTGACTACAAAATCATCTGTCAAGATATTAAAATACTCTTACTATTTCAAAATATTTTAATTTAAGTAGAATGCATATTTAAAATCCTAAAATTCAATTTATATTGTGTATATGTCAAGGTACAAAATAAAATTTATATTCACATTTATACTTGTAATAATTTATGACAATAAAAGCATAAAATTCACATTAAATTCCTAACTATTCTCTCAACCATGACCACATATACAATTATTCAGGCTCGGATACCAATCAACGAATTGGAATAATAATATTTAGATTTAATGTCCTAAACAACGTAAATATAAATTCTTGAAGAAATCAAGAGATATTGTAATATCGAAATAATATAATGTAATAGATAATTATGAAAGATATGTAAAGAGATGAATTACAAATAACTCGGGCATTTACACTAGTCATAAACCCTTGCTATTCCTATTAGATATCTCAAATAATTCTTATTCCTAAATGGTATTGGAATAATTAAATAATATTAATTAAGTAACTTCTCAAACAATTAAGGAAAAGGAAATAGAGTAATATAATAAATCCAAAATAAGCTTGAATGCTCCTGCATCAGTTAAATAACAAAATTTATAAATTCCAAAAAAAGAAAAAAGTACAAGAAATTTATAAACTTTGAAGGAGAAGTGGTTATTATTTTCCGTCTAATATATGGAGTTTTTATTTAGTAATCAATTGCATATTTATTTTTGTTGGACCTCTTAATAATTGTCCATAGTCATTTTGGGTCAGTATTTAATTTTAAAAAATAAAAGTTGACAACTGCAACTAAAATTATTCCTATTTTCTCATTTTGTGTCCCTAATTTTTTTTCCCAATAAACATACTAAAAGAAAAAAAACAGTTACGGGGTATAAAATTTTACAAACGCTTATGCCTCATTTACACTAGTATATCTTTATGAAGATTTCTAGCCGTCTTGCCGTATGTGAATGTTCAATATTTGATGTGTCTTGCCGTACAAGCGTTGATGGATAGCAGCGACCCCTATAATTAATGAATCTTATAGAATATCCGACTTCATTATTTTAAAAAACAGAGCACCTCGAATAGATTATTAACCACTAATATTGTACTACAGTCTCATAATCTTCGGAATATGATTAAAGATCAATTCTTGCAACAGCCTCGACAATTTCTATTTATCTTCTTGTTTCAGTTTCTCTCCATTTTGCTCAACCTCCTTTTCCTTTGAAGCTGATAGCGCAGCAGCTTCCTCTAGTGCTAATTTCTTTGCTTTGGCCTCTTCATTTTGCTTCCCTTTCACATGAAGGAAATTAACAAGACCATTAAGCGCAACATTAGGGTCGTCGCTCTTCAACAACTGCTCGGCAACTTCGGCCGGTGTCACCTCCGTCGTCCCAATCAACTCCTCAATTTCTCTGAAACGATCATGATGTTTAATATCAAGGTATTTATAAGCGAGAAGCTTGAATCCGCATGGTGTACAGTAAGACATGTGAATGTGCATGTCCATGCGGCCTGGACGTAACAATGCAGGGTCAAGCTTCTCTTTGTGATTTGTGGTAAATATTATGATTCGCTCGTCGCCGCAACTTGACCACAACCCATCTATGAAATTCAGAAAGCCCGATAATGTCACCTAACATGAAAAAAATGCAATTATATACTCCTTTCGTTCCATAAAAAAAAAATATTTGTACTTTTAATAATTTTTAATTTTACATATTTAATTAAGAATTACATTAAAAAATAATAAAATTTTCTTATTAAATTTGTTATGAATGTCCAATAAAAAATTATATGAGAAGATTGTAATTACATATTTAAAAAAAATGATATTATAATGCAAAAATTATACGAATGTTGCTATTTATTTTTAACAAATATTATTCTCAAATATTTTTTTTCTCCGGCCCCTTCATTTTATCATCTTGATTCCGACTCTCGTTATAGATACGGTGGAATCACAAAAGTATAGTGTGGGGAAATGACACAACTCCTTCAAAACAATATAATTATCCAAAAAGCTTAATTCCGAACGACTTAATTTATCTAAAAATACAAAATAGAAGCAATCCAAAAGCGATGTGTAGGTTGCTTTCATTTTTCAGTTTTGACTCATTCGGAAATAATGATCCCAAAACCGATATTTTGTAGCTTGGGTCTCATAAGCAACGCTTAGGCAGATTCTAATTATTATTCAAATTAACTGAATTGAGACATCGTTTAGGAGTGGGAGAGGACAGAACAATAAATAACAAAATAAGGAATAACTAAGAAAGAACAAAAATAATGCAAGCCCCGGAAAAATACAAATAACAAAAAAATCTAGCTGACCTTGCTTTCTTCCTGGCGATGGAAGCCATCTGGCGGTGATGGACGAGGTTTACTCATCCTATCGTGCAGCTCGATGGTGCAGTCGATATCCTCCACCACCAGTATTGACCGATTCGCGGTGGCGATCAATAGCTTCCGCAGCTCCGAGTTCTGCTTTAAGTCGGTCAACTCCAAGTCGTATATATCAAAATTCAAGTGATTCGCCATGGCCGCTATTAAACTAGACTTTCCCGTTCCCGGCGGTCCGTACAACAAATACCCTCTCTTCCACGCCTTTCCAACTTTCCTGTATTTCTCTCTCCTCTTCACAAACATCTCCAGATCATTCAACACAGTCTCCTTCAAATCCGTGTCCATCGCAAGCGTCTCGAATGTCGCCGGATGATCCAGATTCACCGATTTCCACGTTTCCTTCCTCCTGCTGTACATACTCTCGCTGTCGACGGTGAAGATCTTCAACGTCTTCTTCTCTTGTTTCTTGTTCTTCGCCTCTTTCAGAATGAAAGGCAAGTAAGAATTGATCGCTAATTCCTGGTGTTTTTTGTGAAACGAGAGCTGGAAACATCGGTATTCGGATCTGGTCGCGGAGCTCATGTCGTACGGATTGAAGTGACTGCTTGGATGCTGCATTTCACGGCAGATCCAAATCCACTTGAATGTAGCGCCCTGGAACGATTCCAGGACCTCTTCGTCTCGTTCCATGGCGAGTGTGATGCTGTTTTCTTTCTCGGGCTTCATGACTTTGAGGCGCCGAGTTTTGGGCGAGATTTTGGCCCCCAGGTAGAGAGCCGCGGCGTCGTAGATTTCGTTTTTGGCGAGCCCGTCGACCTCGTCGATTACCATTGTGAATTGATTGGAGAAGCGTCGGAAAAAGCTGTTGAGGCCCAGATAGAAGTAGTGTTGGATTTCAGGGGGTAAGTAGTCTCGGGCTATGCTACGCGCCACCATTGCCGTGGCGGCGACCGAACCCACGGTGGTGATGACTGTCTTCACAGTATCGATTTTGGCTTGTGTGGTTGAAGACATTTTTGGGTTTACTCTGTATTTGTTTTTGGAGAAAGAGGGATAAATTAATTGGATGCCTCAAAATACTTAAATACTTCGATAACATAGGCTTATAATATGTCTTTATTTTATTAAGTGCACTGTCATAGTATTTTTATTAAATAGAACTAAAATTTTATTAGAGTAGTGACAAGCATAAAAAAATTTGTTACAACAGATATATTAAAAATATTAGAGAAAAACTCATCCCAGAGTATATGGATGTGTTTTCGAAGAATAACAAATGGACATCAACCGGAACATGATGCGAAATAAATTTGGAAACAAGAAAAAGTAAAGTTTAATTCATTTCGACCTTGGACTGTTGCCGTGAAATTAGCATTCCCCTTATTCTGATTTTTAGATGAAATTAAAAAGTGATGTCGAAGTAAACTCAAATTAAAAGGTGATTATGATTAGATGTTAGGAAAGTTCGTATAAACAATTATAAAGCAGGAATGCTTCATGGAGTGCGTAGACTGGGCATGGACTTGGTGGACATCTTGGAAATTTCTTGCGTGGCCAATGAGCACCCTTTAAAGTCTTAACGTTTTTTCAATAAGTCAAAAAAGCTTTTCCTTTTCTACATTCTTAAACCCCTCCTTATCAAAATTAAGAATATAATCTCTTTTGGTGTAGTAGTATTTTCTCCATCTTATAATTTCATTTGTCAAATAAATTTATAAATTTACAGAAGTATACTCCAATGAGTAATTTTAAGTACTGCATGATATTATACTTCAACTTGTTAAAAATAATGGCATTTTATTTATTTTTACTTTTAAATTATAAGTATACTCCAATGAGTAATTTTAAGTACTGCATGATATTATACTTCAACTTATTAAAAATAATAGCATTTTATTTATTTTTACTTTTAAATTATAAGATTTCACATACCTATGTTTATATGGAGTAAAATATGTAAGTAATTTTAGAATAGAAAAAATAATAACTCCATCCCCCATTTTCTTCTAACTCAATAAAATTATAGGTAAATGTGTCACTTTTATATATATAAATAATAAGTTTTTTTCTAGAAAAATTTGTTATGAATGTTTATAAGTTTAGAATATTAGAATTACAAATTTTAAAAATTGAAGAATTGTAATGAAAAAATTATGTATGTATAACTTCTTTTTTTTTAAATCATTTTTGTTTCAAATGTTACTATATATATATACATATATATATATATATATATATATATATATATATATATATATATTATTGTTTTTTTTAAAGGAAGGGAGTAGTATGTTTCCTCCCGAAGGAAATAATGGGAAACTCCCCCGTAGTTGCATAACTCACTTTCAATCCTCCTGACTAACTGGATAGAATTTACAAACGCTAATGACGTGGAAGTGAGTGGAACCCATTAGAGAAAAATGCCCCATAGTTTTCAGTGACTTTTTGTTTCTACCGATGGATTTAGATGTGTCTTTCTATAAATTAAACTTAATATAAATTTATTTAGTTGTAATATTAATTATGTCAACGTTATACTCGATGTTGAAGGTACAAATTATACATATATGTGATTTTAAAATTTACATGTACAAGTTGAAACTTAAAATTTCACAAATAAGACACGACTAAAATTGAAATAACTGGAACGATTGATGTTTGCGCTATTTATTTTATCATCAATACACAAAATTCATTCCTCGATTCATTTTGCTCCACAGACGTAAATTTAATAATAGCTCATATATAAAATTAGTGTTTTCATATATAATTGGTAAAATGCATTTTACGATCTGTGATTTAATCTAATTTATATTGTTTCACATGTGGTTTAAAAATTTTAAAATAATCACGTGGTTTTGAAAAATAAGTAGGTTACCACTTGTCTGTTGTTATATATAACGATAAGCTACAATTTATAAAAGATTTAACGACGAATATGTGATAATCTGTTAAAATTTTAAAATTAAAAATAATTATTTGAGAGTTTTTAAAGTATAAGTAGTGTAATGTAAATTGAGTTAAATTAGAGGCAATGCGATTTTAGAGAGCTCATATATGCACAAAATCACTTGCACAGTTGGACTGTTACTATGAAATGGGAGCTGATTTCCTTTATGCCACAATTAGAACATTAGACAATTAGTTATGATCCAGTTTCAAATATAATAATGTACCTTCTATATATAATACTCTATCTGTTCTAAAATTAGAAATACGTTTTTACAACAACGATTTTTAAAGACAATTTTTATGTTCAAAATATATTCATATTATAATGTTATTTAAAGTAATAGTAGTGGTAATTATAATAGAGACTATCGAATAGTTGAGATAGTGAAATTAGATGCAGTAGTAAAGTAGTGAATGATATTTGAGAAACTCAATTTCTTTTTATAGTTTAAAAATAAAAATATATATCTAATTTTGGAACAACAAAAAAAATATATATTTATAATTTTGGAATAGATGTTGTATATAAATATGATTGTTTCATGTAAATAATAGATTTACATTATAGTACAAGCTGGACTGGGCTCATCCTGCCTAGCAACATAAACAACAGCTACTCTTTCACACATTGGGTAGTTTTGGCCCATATACGGCGGCGGCGGCATATACGGCTGAAGCAGAAGATGTGGTTGTGGCTGATGCTGAGGTTGGGCGTTTTTCTCATCGGACTTCTTTTCGGTGGGCTTTTTATCAGTAGAGGGCTTCTTCTCATCGGGCTTTTTTTGATCTGGTGGTTTTGGGGGAGGCCCAATACTAACTACTTCAACAGATTTTCCAGCCTTTTTTGTGCGGAGTACAACTTCATAAGGATCTGCTGGACCTGTTACTGTTAAGGTTCCTTTGGCAGCGTCAGTTTCCACTTGATCTACGCCTGCAATGTCATTTGTAAAAACAAAACTAATTTAGCACCGCATAATATATGGCCTTCGCCGCAAGGAAAAACAAAATATATCTATCTACCCTTCCGTTCGTATTCCAACTTAATTTTTAAATATTTTAGATTATAATAATCTAAATTACGTTATCAGAATTTAAAATTTTCGAAATTTAGATGAAACAAACAGGTACTAATCAATTTCACAGTTTGAGAATTTTTTTTTTTAAATTAGTTTGCAAAATGTCAAAAAGATTTGATATGAAAATATCGATATTTGAAATCAACAAAAGTGAGATGATAATTACTAATACAACTAATCTGTCACACAATAATTCTGGTTTTTTGGACTAAAATAAGAATATATTAAAACAATTCTTAATTTAATATTTCGTACAATCAGCCTTATAAATCAAAATATATCCTTAATTCTATAAAGAAATATGTGAATGTTACGTTCAGGTGTAGATTTGAAATAATCAATTCTTCTTTCACTATTATAAAATAATTTAACACGATGCATGAAAATATCAAGTATTTGGTAGAAGTCATGACCGAAAAACTGCAAGTGCAGGTGTATGAAACGTTTATAGGGTGTCCGTAATAATTAAGAAATCGTATAGTCTGTTTATTTTAACAATTCTTTCACATAAAATAGCTGAAAGAGTTCAATTTTTCTGCAAATTTCGAAACACGTACATCTTACCGACGGCCGGGTCAAAATCACAAATGAAAGAGCTCAATTTAGTAGCCATTATTTTCAGTTTCAAGTAAATAGCATATATGCTATATAGAGAAAAATGGAAAAACAAACTCAAAATTACAAATTAATTAGTAGAGTTGAAGTATCATACTATTAAAGCTAATTACTATAAGAGCAAAGTTGAACATATATGATACGAAATCACATCTTCAAATTTGAAACCTTTACAGGGGCAGAGAAAGTAATTTTTTTAAAATAAAAACTAACCTCTATTATTTTTTCAAAAAGATACAGAATTGATTAACTTAAACCAATAAAACTCATGCATACCTGGAATTCCTGACACAGCTTTGAGAATTTTTTTCTTCCATCTTTCCTCAGAAATATCAACCTTCAAAACAGTTTTATGAACCATATATGATTGATAATTGAAGAACAAATTAACAAATTATATTAACTACTTCCTTTCTCTCTCTTTAACTATATTAATCACAACTAATAATAGCCTGCCTACAGAATCATCGCATAACGCGGATTGATCATCGGATTCTTCACCATACTATGCATATTATTTTTTTCCATAAATACTTCATTTCGCTATCGATGCTCTTTTTTTAATTCAAGATCAGTAGTTTTTATTTTAATTGTCAAAATGCCTAGTCAATTTTAATCAAGATTTCTTTTAACTTTACGTTCTTGTTCTATCTAAACAATCTATTCTGCTTCCATTGCATGCACCATATGTGGTGCGATTAATACTGAATTTTTAAACCATGGGCACAACATTCAAAATCATATATGAAGAGTGTACCTATATTGTAGTTGAGGAGATTAGCGAAAATGTCTTTATATATTTGCGCTATACGAATTTAACAAAATTAATTATAATGGGTTGTCAACTTATTCCAAGGAAAAATTAGACAATTTGAAATCTTTGTCCTTTTCGTTATTCCAACAAGTTTCGTTTGCGCCGTACTTAGTTTACGTTATGCTTAATGTTTTGTATTTGGCGTTTGGCAATATTGTTGAATTCTTCTTTTTCTTTCTTTCTTTTTTTTTTTTTATTTGGGTGTTGGGGTGCTGATGTTTTGAAACTCTGAATGCCAATATCAATAATCCTAGAGATGCCAACAAATTACATAATTAAAGTACACAAATGTATGTGATAAATTTTAAATCATTATTTATTAAGTTGTGGACTAGTAAGAGTTCACTAATCCGCTATAAAATTTAACTATCTCAGTTTGTGTATAAGTAAATTATTGTCCTTAAGAATACTCAGCGAAGATTTTATACTGACCTGCTTTTAAGTGATAATAACGAGTTATCTAATAAGATTTGAATACTTTTTCCACTCCAAAATTAGATATAAGTTTTGATTGTTTTAATCAAACGACAACATGTTGAATTTTAAAATTAATGTAATCTATAAAAGTTTTAGATGCAAATTATATTGTGATCAAAAGTGTTTGTTATAAACCTTAAGAATATAATAGTTGCATTAACTATAATCAACAAATTAATAGTAATTTAGAATTTAAATTACTGTTGTTTGGCTTAAAAAGTCAAAATGTATATCTAATTTTGAACGGAAGATAATATTTAATTTCTAAGCTTTGAGTTTGAATTAGGTATTTTATTTACGGAGTAGTCTTTTTTGATAGATAATACTACCTTCGTCTCATAATAAACATCCTAATTTGACTTTGGAGGTAAAACTGACCAATTTTAAAATTACAATTACTAATATTTTATAAAGATATAGATGATAATATTTATATCAAATGAAAGTTCATACAATTAACTATAAAACTCAATTTTTATAATTATGAAAATACAAATATATTTGTCAAATTTTAATATTAAAGTTTAGTCAATTTGACCATCAAAATTAAATTAAGACATATAATTTGGGACGGAGGGAGTACTTGACTTGTACTTCAATTCAAACCACACGTCTAACGATCAATTTTATAAATCAACCGATAGTTTTTGTTGTAAAGTCTTAGGAAGAAGATATAATTTCGTATAAACCAGCTTGAAAAAGCATTTCTCTCTTAATATAACATTATTTCAAATATTATAATTTCTTTTTATGATATAATTTGTAAAACTTTGAAAAGATGAAAGCTTCGTATTTGGAACCAATTTTTATGTATTTTATGATTTTTGCCTCAAAGTTATTAAAAGTAAAAAAATTACTCCAATTTTATATTTAAAAATTTATAAATATATTTTGTATGAATGATACATTTTTTCTAGTTCATTGTGGCAGCTTGCATCATGCTTGTACAGCAGTTTTGTTTTGTTTTTATTTTTATTTGTTCTCAAAGTTTGATTAGGTTGTAGATGGCTAGTCAGGATTTTAACCTGTTTGATTTTCCAGGTTTTTGTTTTACCTGTCCGTCAATGTCTCTTTACCATTCACCTGATGGGTTCTGTGGGCTTCAAAGTTCAAGTCCCTTCATATTAGATTTATCAAGTTTTAATAAAATTATGTTTGCCTTTTGTATAAAAAAAAAAAAGGAAAGAAATAAGAAAAAACCGGTGGGAGTACTACATGTGAATTTATAATACTCTGTAAAAGTTTTCAGATTTCCTCCGAGTATACGAGAAAAAAATGGATTTGGTTGGTATCCATTATATTATTTTCATAATTTTTCTCAATACACTATAATTTTAAATATAAATTCTATAAAGTGATTTTCGTTTTGTTACAAGGGGGAACATAAAGCTCAAAGAGAAGAAAAATGAACAAGGATTAAATCAAACGAGGGGTTGACCTTGTTAGTGAAAAAGAGGGTTTTTGGAGATGAATAGAAACTCTGAAATACTTCTTTTAGTGAATGTGAAGTTGTTACAAAAACACGATAGAAAAGACCATATTTACAGGCAAGATAAAAGCAACAAACAAGACTCACTAACCCATGTAACATGTAAATAGGTCATGACTCAAAAACAGACTCAATAAAAATAGGACCACTAATACTACTATGTTGAACGTGACTGCGAGAATGTAACATCAATTCTTAACATCCCCCTTGATGCAAAGTCACCAATTCCCAGTGATGATCTGAACTTCATGAATTTGGCATATCCAAGTGCTTTAGTAAATCCATCAGCAACTTGATTGTTTGTTGGACAATACTTCATTGCAATGAATCCTTCGGCAACAACATCTTGAATAAAATGATGGCGGATCTCAATGTGCTTTGTTCTTCCATGGTAAACTGGATTTTTGGTCATTGAGATCGTTGCTTTATTGTCACAAAATAATTCAGTAGCTTGCTCTTGACTTTGGTGTAAATCTGCCATGATTCTCCTCATCCAAATAGCTTGACAAACAGTTGCAAATGCGGCTACATATTCAGCTTCTGAAGATGATAATGCTGTAATTGCTTGCTTCTTTGAACTCCAAGACACTGCTCCTGAGCCAACAGAGAAAATAAAGCCACTTGTGCTTTTCCGGTCATCTTTAGAACCTGCCCAATCACTATCAGTAAAACCTAATAATTGAAACTTAGAATCTGGTTTGTACCAAATCCCGTAGTTGCTTGTTTCTCGGATGTAGCATAATATACGATTTGCTGTCCCAAGATGATGCATTGATGGATTATGCATACATCTTGAAACTAAGCTGACTGGAAACATAATATCTGGGCGAGTATAAGTCAAATACATTAGTCCTCCCACCAAACTTCTGAAATACTTCTTATTAGCTCTTGGAGTTCCATCATTCAGAGACAATTTCTCATTAGCATTCATGGGAGTGGAGAAAGTTTTGCAATTCTGCATATTAAACTTCTTCAAAAAATCCAATGCATACTTTTCTTGAGAAACAAAAATACCATGATCAGTTTGATAAATCTGTAACCTAAGAAAATAATGCAACAACCCCAAGTCTGTCATCTCAAATTCATGTGTCATACTCTTCTTAAACTCATCAATCAAAGCACAAGATGAACTAGTGTATATGATATCATCCACATAAACACACACAATCAGAATATCATCACCATTTTCCTTAACATAAAGTGTTGGTTCATTGCTACTGTGATGAAAACCATTAGCATGCAAATAAGAGTCAAGTTTGCCATACCATGCTTGCGGCGCCTGTTTGAGTCCGTACAATGTCTTCTTGAGCTTATACACTTTGTCTTCTTTCCCTTCAACAATGAACCCTTGAGGTTGCTCAACATAAACATCTTTAACCAAGTATCCATTAAGAAACGCAGATTTTACATTAAACTGAAACACTTTCCACTTCATTTGAGCAGCCAAAGCCAAAATCAATCTCACAGTTTCAAATCTAGCAACAGGAGAGAAGGTTTCAAAGAAATCTTTACCATATTCTTGGGCATAACCTTTGACTACCAACCTTTCTTTATATTTTTGGACACTCCCATCAGAATTGTGTTTCACTTTATACACCCACTTCACACCAATCGCTTCCTTTTCTTTCGGTTTGTCAACCAACTCCCATGTGTTATTCTTTTTAATAACAGCAATTTCTTCATTCATTGCACTTTTCCAATCATCATTTCTACTTGCTTCAGCAAAGTTCATTGGTTCTTCCACTAATAAGACAAAAAAGTTAGTATCATAAACATGCTCCTAAGGTTTTACCTTTCTTGGAGTTGCTCCAGTCATGCTTCTGGTGGTCATTTTTGATGTTTGAGGAGCTATAGAGCTTTGAGGCAGCAAGCTTGGAGAGGTTGGAGAGGTGAGTATAGATGTATGATCTCCTGGCACTTCATTTGGTTGAGCTTGAAAGCTACTTGTCTCATTTTCTGGAAATGACAAATGCTGGACACTCTTGATAGCCCATTCCCAACACCTACTTTCATCAAAAATAACATCTCATCGAATAATTAGCTTCTTAGTGACAGGATTATACAATCTAAACCCTTTTGACTCATCACTATAGCCAACAAAAATACATTTCTCACTCTTTTTATCCATCTTTGTGCGATCAGCATAAGCTATCACGGAATAAGCAATACACCCAAAGACTTTCAAGGAACTTACATTGAGTTTGCGGTTCCACCAAGCTTCATAAGGAGTTGTATAGCGCACCGCCTTAGTTGGTGAAATGTTGAGAAGATAAATTGAAGTAGCCACTGCTTCAGCCCAGAATTCATTTGGAAGTTTCTTCTCTGTCAACATACTTCTTGCCATTTCAACCACTGTGCGCTTCTTCCTCTCTGCGACCCCATTCTGCTCTGGTGTTCTTCTCACAGTTAACTGCCTTTTGATTCCATTTTGCTTGCAAAATGATGTGAATTCATCAGATAAAAATTCTCCTCGCTGGTTTGTTCGAAGAATTCTTATTTGATGATCAGATTCCTTCTCCGCAAATGCCTTAAACTCCTAAAATTTCTCAAATGCATCTAATTTTTGAACAAGAACAAACACCCAACTCATTCGAGTAAAGTCATCAGTAATCAATAAAAAATATTTACTCTTGTTCAACGATAGAGTATTTACTGGACCACAAATATTTTCATGTACTAACTCCAATGGATGATTTGCTCTCCATGCCTTACCAACTGGAAATGATTTCCTGTGCTGCTTGCCATAAATACATGCTTCACAAACATTGTCAGTATTGAAAATCAAAGGCAGCCCATAAACCATTTCATTTTGACTCAACAACTTTAACCCATTAAAATGCAAATGCCCATATCTCAAATGCCACAGCCTGGACTCATCTTTAACACAAGCAACCAATGCACAATCATCCAAACATGAAATTTCAAGAGGAAACATTTTATTCTCACTCATGGGAATTTTCAGAGAAGAACCACCAGACATTTTACCTTTGATTTCACACACCATCATGAAACAACACTGAATACCCCTTTTGTGTAAGCTGACCCACACTGAGTAAATTGTGTGCCAATTGAGGAATGTAGTAAACATCATGAATCAATTTTACAGATCCTGACTTAGTCTTTACTGCAATGCTACCCTTGCCTTCAATCTGCACTTGCTTGTCATTCCCAAGTCGAACCTGCAACCTTACCGACTCATTGATACTTTTGAAGAGACTTCTAATGCTCATCATGTGATTACTACATCCACTATCCAAAAACCAAACATTCTTGTTACTTTCTTTGGAATTTATAGAGGTCAAGAACAAATTACCTTCTTCTTCATTTGTGGAGGTAAAATTTGCTTGCTCATTTGCCTTCTTCCAACAATCTGCTTCAATGTGCCCCATTCTTTTGCAATAATAGCACTCCTTGCTTAAGTGATTTGACCTCTAATATCCTTTATCACCATAATCTGCTTGATAGTGAGAGTTTGATCTACCACGTCCTCTACCTCGACCACGGTATCCACCTCTGCCTCCGCCTCTTTCTCTGCCTCTACCTCTACCTCTACCAGCTCCATTATCAATTTTCTTCTCTTCTGTATCAGAAACCTCAACCTTTGTTTGAAAAGCCTACTCCAAAGTCTTATCTGCAGACCTGTTCAATCTTTCTTCATGTGCTACAAGTGAACCCATTAGCTCATTAAAAGAATAATTAGCAAGGTTTTTTGATTCCTCAATGGCAGTTACAACATGATAAAATTTAGGAGCAAGACTTCTCAAAATCTTCTCTACAACTTTTTGATCTTGAATTGACTCTCCATATGTTTTTATTTGATTAACAATAACTGTAACTCTTCCAATATATTCTTGAACAGATTCATTACTCTTCATACACAAATTCTCAAATTCTCTACGGAGAGTTTGAAGTCTTACAACAGTTACCTTATTATCGCCATGAAATTCCTGACGTAGAATAGTCCAAGCTTTGTTTGGTTTTGACACATTCGCAATCCGAGGAAAAATTGAATCTGTCACCGCTTGTTGTATTATGAGCAACGCCTTTGCATTCTTCTTCCGCAATTTTTTCATCTCCGCCTCTTTGTCAGCCTTGTCAGACTCCACATTCTCATTTTCTACAAGCTCCCACAGCTCTTGAGCAATGAAGAAAATCTTCATCTTTATGCTCCAAAAATCATAATTCTCACCATTGAAGATGGGCACCAACGTTTGAGAGACATTCAAAGTAGTCACACCGTTTGCCACGTTGACTACAAGGTTTCTTTCTAAAACCTCTTGCTACAACAACAATATCAGTCACTCCCAACACGATTCGAAACATGTCTCTGATACCAATTTGTTAGTGAAAAAGAGGATTTTTGGAGATGAATAGAAACTCTGAAATACTTCTATTAGTGAATGTGAAATTGTTACAAAAACACAATAGAAAAGACCATATTTATAGGCAAGATAAAAGCAACAAACAAGACTCACTAACCCATGTAACATGTAAATAGGCCATGACTCAAAAACAGACTCAATAAAAATAGGACCACTAATACTACTACGTTGAACGTGACTGCGAGAATGTAGCATCAATTCTTAACAGACCTCCCTACGATATCCCCATGTAGAATCATATAAATACTCATTGGACGCACATCCAAGCAAAAATGACTAGTTACACTGTTCACGATCGTCGAAACTAATCAATCTGCACATATATTTTCTTCTTGAAAATCATGTTGCACATGAATCAACCGATCTCTTTCATAAATCTCCATATGTTTCCTTTCCAAAAATCTTGTTGCACACAAATCAACCAATCCCTTTCATAAATGTCCATGATATTTGCAAAGAGATTCTTATCATAAAATTGCCACCATTTTTGCTTTCAATAGCTCGGATTACAATCAACGAATCCATCTCCAGTATAATCTTTCTTTTATGTGATTTCAATTATAGGGATGGATAGAATATTTTTAAAAAAATAATAATAATAGGGTATACTAATTTCATACAATTTAGCAATAATTCTTTTATTTTAACAATTAAAAAATTATCAAATTTAATCCATTGAAATTGTACAAAATTTAACTATTCAGATGAATATATTTTATATTATCAAATTATGGATTTTAATAAGCCTTTTTATTTTTTCATACTCTATCTATTTATGTAGTTGAAATTACATAAAATAATTAATATTTTAAATTATGAAATGAATTGAAAAAAATTATGGGAATGATGTGGTAGAGAAGATCGGATAAACATTCTCCATCGGTGTTTATCATAAACATCGCCGTAGGCGATGTTGTTGGAATTTTATTTAGTAGGCAATTATATGTTTGTTTTAAGTTAAATTTGTTGAACGTTTGGCACAAGGAAGTGCTCATGCAAAGACTCCCGGAAAAGAAATGAATAGAAAATTTAATTTTAAAAGAAAAGAAAAGAATAGAATTCTAAATAAGTTTTCATTTGAGTTGTTTGTGAGTTTTTTTTAAAAAAAAAAAAAAGAAAAGAAAATTTAACTTTAAATGTATTTTATTATTTTATCCTTTTATTTTTTTATATATTTATAATTAGGAACACTTTAGGTATTTCAAAAGATTATACATATCAAATTTAGTTTTTCATCTAAATTTGGCCTTTTTTGGACGGAAAAGTTTAGAAGGAAAAGTGATAAAATTTCTTATAAAATCTTTTCTTTTCTTTTAATGATAAAACTCACAAGTATGAAAATTAGATAATCTTATCAATTTTTTTCTTTTCCACCTATTTAAACTCACAAGGAGGTGTTGGATAAAGATCCGCAGAACCACAGATGAGGTTTTCTGTATTAATAATGATATGTACCGCGACTGAATAATTCGAATAAAGTACGAAAATAATGAGGATTTTTGTTCATTTGATGGACAACAAATATTTTATTGAGTTTTTGTTAATTTCGTCCCATATTCGGTGGACATAGTCGAGGTGCATAGCATTACTCTGTATAAACTCTCTGTTTTGTTACTATAGGCACCAATCTTACTTTTTATAATTTTACATTAAAAATAATTTGTAGAAGAAATACTACGAAAGCGTTGTACTTCCTCTAATTTATAAAGTTAGCGTGATTCTCGGATGTAGCGAGTAAGATTAATTTAACTAGTTTTTATGTAGCGAGTAAAACTTTTATAATTATTAGCCCGTTTAAAGTATAAATAATATTTTATCCAAATATGATAACAGAAATTCATCCAAAATCAAACTAAAAAATATTTAGATTTTAGTTAATTAAAATTACTTTTAATAATAGTAGAAAAATAAAAAAATAATCAAAATGACCGAATCAGTAACTGACTCAGCAAAATCAATTTTATCTTTGAAACATAGTTTGTCAATTAATATATAGTAATGGATAATTTATTTAAGAAGACTTGAAAAATATGGATGAGAATTCAAATTGTAACCGTTTCTCGACCGGCTAAGTAGTAGTTTCGATTTTCATTATCAAACCATTGGTATACCAAATCGCACTGTACTGATACTCTAATTACACAATAAATTACTAGAGATTCCAATAAATTACATAAGGAAAGTTTACAGTTTATGTAAAAAAATTTGATTAAGATATGGACTCTTAAAGTTCAATAATCCCTTATAAAGTTTAATTACCTAAGTTTGTGTACATGTATTAATTTGTCTACAAGTTGTGGCACCTAACATTGCTACAAAAATATACCTAACATTTTTAATAGTTATTTATTACTCATTCGGACAATTCATTGAATTACTCATTTGTCAA
Organism: Centella asiatica; assembly: GCA_014636745.2. Lineage (NCBI taxonomy): Eukaryota > Viridiplantae > Streptophyta > Magnoliopsida > Apiales > Apiaceae > Centella > Centella asiatica. Next base: position 17,089,951 of record CM025785.1, read on the forward strand.
ATATAGTTATTCTTTAATCACGAATTAGATTGATCTGCTTACGTTGAAGATGACTTTTAATTATATTTGTCAATACTAATCTATCGATTTATTTTTTAATCACGATTTGGACTGATCGAGAATAGGCTCATTTGCAGATCAACTATATTTATCTATCTATAATTAATCAATCATTTCATCTATTTATGCTAATATATTAATTGATAAGAGAATTTTACAAATTGAATTGATTGAATGTGAACCCATTTATCGACTAAATTACAATCAAATTTATGTATTAAAATAATTATGATTAAATTAATAATTACAAATAATAATGTGATTTATCATAATTAATCAGTGCTAACTAAATCAAATATAATATAAAATTTTAATTAAATTAATCTAATCAAATAAAAATAACTAAATCAATTGCATGAGTTTTAGAGCTAACTCGTTCTAAAATTAAAAATATAATTTGATTTTTTAATTAAACGACAAAATATGAATTTCAAAATAAATGTCAATTTAGTCTAGTTAATTCAATTATTCTCGTATTTGTTGGACCACCAATATGAATACCGTGGTCTCGATCAAGATCAGGAACTTGTTCAAAAATGAATTTTCCCCTTCAAAGCTATAGTAACTTGGACTCATGATACTATACCCACACCTTAAACTTTCATCGATTATAACAAAATTTAGGTTTAATATATCATTGTTTGATTAAAAAAATATTTTTAATAAACATATAGAATATGATTCTACATAAAATCAAACTGAATTCACCTTTTAGCATAATTTAAAGCAAAAGTAGTTTAGAGCCAGTATATATTTTGACAATAGATTTTTCGTATAAACATTATGACCTAAATGTACTTTAGATGAGTACGATGTTAATAAACATTAACAAATATTGCAAGTATCTCTTCTGTAATGAATTTATTTAATATCGTGTGTCATTTGAGATTTTTTTGTTGACTGATTGAGAAAGATTGTTAATCATACGATATCATCATTTTATGTTAGTATTTGCGTATGAGTTATTTTACTACACCGTTGAAAATCGAAACTATATAAACTATCAAATATTGTACTGAATTTTATCTAATATCATGTGCCACAACAATAATTAAAATATCTTTTTCTAAAAACGAGAAAAGAATTATAACTATTAATCAAGTGTTGTTTTTCATGTGTTGTAACCGGGGACGAATATTTATGGACCGAATTTATGGTGTTGCGAAACACATGAACGATCGATTTGGCGGGAAGAAACGGCAAGTACTCTGTATCACGTTTCCGTTGTCGGTAGAAGCGGCCATAAGTTGGAAAGCCATGGTACGACTTTTTAATTGTATTACTACTATAATAAGACAAAATTTATAATTATTCGTGAAAGTACATGTAAATTTGAGTATGTAAGTAAATTTATTTTATAAAATTAGATATATAGAATACGTTATTCTATATTTACAAAATTGATTATTATTTGCATTATGTAATTATTATCTCATACATTTCATAAAAAGAATTATATTTAAAAATAAGGTTTGTACCAGAAAAATTAGTTATATTTTCATAATTTTCATCAAATGGTGATGAAAACACTTGAGCGAACACCTCGTAGGATTTTTGTTGTTTTTGTTTTACAAACAAAAAGACTAAAATCAGCTACGCTATACGTTTATTCCATTTTGAACTCAGAGGATTTTAATTTTCTAAAATAATATTATCAATTACAAGTTTCGAATTGACTTTAGAGCTGATCATGGACCTGATGCTGAGATTTATTTCGATTTTATGCATTTTTATATTTTCATTGCAATTGTGGTATACAGTTTTAAACTTTTAGATACCGTGAATGCAGTTTCTTGCGGTACTAATTCAATTGCAATTTAATTATGCTCTTTTCTGAAAATTATAATAAGATTATTCTTTTTAATAAATATATATAACTTTAATACATTTAATGTCTTGCTTACTGTAGACAACAACTATAATATCAATACACTGAACTGAAACAATCATAATAAAATAGTCATTTTACATACACCCAGAAGATATATATTGTAAACATTGATATGTATTTGAAACATATCCTAATAAAATGTAAATTGAAGATATATACGGAATATTTGAAACATGAAATCCTTATTTTAGTTACATAAGAGAGTATTTTCTAAAAATTAACGCACTTGCTTATATACACAAATAGTTAAATTCATAATACAAAAAGCTCAAGAGTAGAGCTGTTCATGGGCGGGACGGCCCGAAAAGCCCGGCCCATCCGGCCCTAAATTTGGGCGGGCTTAGACGCCCTTTTTAAAAAAAATTAAATTGACTGGCCGGGTCAGTCCTGTCCGAAAGAGGTAACGGACTGGACACGGATAACAAAATATTAAAACGGGTCTAGCCCGTCCGGCCCGTTTAAGTAGAAAACCTTAAATTTAAAATCTAAAAATATAGCCTTAAAAAAATAGAAAAATATGTCATATATAAGTGAGTTTATGAGAAATCCTATCTCATATGTTGTAAACACCAATGCCTCTCTCGTATGTCTGCTTAACATTACTTTCTCTCTCCTTCTCTTGTCTTTAGTCTCTCATCATCCTCGCCGCTCCAAAACTCTTTGCTTCGCCCCACGATCTCTGACGTTCCCCTAACCAAATCACAACATTATTGCACCAGGTACTCATTGAATTTTTGTTTAAAATTTTTCATTGTCAGTCTTTTTTCATCCAAATTAAGGTGTTGGATTGTTGTTGGACTTTTTTTTTATCTGCTTGACGTTAAATTATGTGGGTTTCTTTTTACTTAGTTTGATTACTGTTGAATTTTCGTCAGGTGCATTTGGATTTCGGCATCAATTTGTATTTCACCAGGCACTCATTGATATGTCGCACAAACACTGAATAATACATAAATATTTTAGTACTATATTGAAAAAAACATTAATTGATTGATTAATTTTAAAGAAAATTAAATTGTTGAATTGGGTTTAAAAAAAATTGTGTGACTATAACTAGATTATTCGTATTCAGTGTTTTTTTTATTTTTATTTTTATGTACATGATTCAAATTTTTTTTTTTGTTTTTTTTTAAAAATTTTATAATATGTGGCCTGTAATTGTATTTTAAATAGGCTCTTGTTATTTTTTCTAGATTAATGGCAGGTAGCTTAAAGAAACCAGTCATATTGGATGACGAAGAAGATGTAGTCAAAGTATGTAATTCACAAGGTAGACCTATGAAGTCAAAAGTATGGGAAAATATGGAGAGAGAGGTACTTGGTGTTGGCGAGATCAAAGCCACTTGCAAACACTGTAAGAGTGTCTTTACAGTTAATTATAATAGTGACACTTCTCATCTTAAAAGACATGTTGCCAAATGCACATCACGATTCACTCAAGATATTAGAAATTTTTGCCTAACTGGCAATCTTTCTAATAGTGGTACTGCTAGCATGACTTTGAGAAATCCCAATGTTGATCTAGAAGAATTGCGTATGGCTGTTTGCATTTATGTGGTTTCTAGTGCACATCCATTTACTACTTGTGAAGAACCGAGTTTCGAGTATCTGTTATCTATTGCATGTCCTCAATTTAAAAATGTTAGTAGGCATACCCTTAAAAGAGATGCATTGAAATATTATACAATGATGAGAAATCTGCACTTATGGATGAGCTAGAAAAGGCTCCTGGTAGGATTTGTTTCACGAGTGACAATTGGAGAAGTGAACACACTGAAGATGAATTTATGTGTATAACTGCTCATTGGGTTGATTTTAATTGGAAATTACAAAAGAGAATAATTAAATTTGGTGCCCTGACAGCTCCATTTGATGGAGTTTCTCTTGCGGATAAGATTAAATCATGCTTGACTCATTGGAAAATTGATCATAAAGTCTTTAGTTTCACATTGGACAATGCATCGTATAATGACTCCATGATTAATACTCTTAAGCGTTATTTAATAAGGAAACAAGCTTTGTTACTCCGTGGGGAATTTGTTCATTGTCGTTGTTGTTGTCACATCATTAATCTCGTGGTGCAAGCGGGTTTAAAACTTATAGATGGTGTCGCTCTTAAGATAAGATTAATAATCAAGCACTTTAAACGTTCACTTCCCAAGTTGAAAAAGTTGTATGAAGTTGCCTCCACAATATATAGCTTAGATACTACCAAAAAGTTGCGTGGGGACAATTCCATTAGATGGAATTCTACTTTCTTGATGCTTGATCGCTTTCTTTATTTCCGGGAAGCTATTCATGACATGGTTGGTCGGGATACCGATATTAAAGGATATGCCCTATCAGATGATGAGTGAAAAAAGGTAAATGAATTTCACCAATTTTTAAAGGTGTTTTATGACGTTACTAATGCATTTTCAGCCTCTAATACTCCTACTTCTAATGTTTATTTTTATGGAGTGTGGAAAATTCATAGGAAATTGTTGGAGGTTGTTAATGGTCCTCTTAATACATTGTTTGCCATGGTAAAAGACATGCAAGATAAGTTTGATAAGTATTGGGATGATTACAATCTTCTTTTTTCTTGTGCTACTATCCTAGATCCTCAATATAAGTTGGAGAGAGTTGAATATTATTATTCTAAGCTATATGGGGAAGCATATGCTAAGGACATGGTTGAAACAATTAAAGCAACTTTGTTTGAGTTATATGATGAGTACAATGGACTTGATTTTACCACTACTCCTATAAGTGGGACTTCTAGTTCTCCTTTTTTGGAAAGTGTTGTTGGATATGATGGAGCGGATGTCACAGAGGAAATGGAGTATGATGTTTTCTTGAGTGGAAAAAGGAAGGCTGTAAATGCAAAGACGGATTTGGAAGGTTACTTGGAAGAGAAGAATATTAGTGTCTAGGAAGATCTTGATGTTTTGGGATGGTGGAGGAATAATTCAAATCGTTTTCCATACCTTTCTTTTATGGCTCGTGATATTTTGACCATTCCTATCTCTACTATCCCTTCAGAATTTGCCTTTAGCATGGGAAAAAAGTTGATAAATCCATGGAGGGTCTCCCTTAAACCATCCACTATTGAATCACTTGCATGTTATGAGGATTGATTACGTGGAAAAGGCTTTTCACTAGGTATATTTTCTTCTAATACTTTTGGTTCTAATTTCTAATATCTAATTTACTGTTTATTATATATAAAAATTAGTTACTATTCTTTTTTCAAGGTTCAACTATGTTTAACCATGGTGGAGCACCCCATGTTCAAAAAGAAGATGATGAAGAAGAAGAGGCTAATGGAGATACGCCCACTATTTTGTAAGATATAGCATGTTTTTTTACTTAATATAAATTCTTATTTGGCTACACAATTTATAAATAGAATATGATTTTGATTTTGTGATTGTACTCACTGTAGGTCTTGATTTGAAGGGACGACTTTGAGCTGAAGAATAAGTTGGATTTTGTTTTGTTGTAACTAGTTCTTAGATTGTATTGGAATTTGGATGTAGTTGATTTTTCGTTTATTCATTTTTACATGTATTTTGATATCTAATTTTCGATTTCAAAAGTACTTTAAGTGTAAACTATGAGTATTTGTTGATGGAGATTTAATTTTTAATGGAACACGTTACAGAATATTGTCAATTTAAAAAAATAGCCCGTTAGGCCCGTAGATAGCCCAGCCCACTAGTTAAGGGCGGGCATAGATAAGCATTTTAGGCCCGTTAATCAGGTCCAGGCCTGTCCGGACCATCTTAATGGACAAGATTTTAGAATTTATCCCGGCCCGTGTCCGGCCCAGGCCCGCAAATGAACAGCTCTACTCAAGAGTCAATATAATAACAAAGTTAATATTGAAATAATTATAGTATCGTGGTAAATATTAAACTAAAAAAAGCACTAAAATATATACCCAAATTAATTAAAAAGCAACTAAAATGTAACTAAATTGTGGATTTCAGATTGATATTAGAATTTTTCACTTGAAGTACAAAGAAATTATAATGTAATTTAATTTTTTTCTTTTAGCAATCTTAGTACTTATCATTTAAAAAATGACATATATAATTTAAACTACATGTACATTATATATTATGTTATATAGATGTAACTACATTGTAACGTTTTACAGATTATACACTAATTTTGGTACGGTGCGATTTATCTTAAAATGATTGCATTGCGCGATTTTCTAAACTTAAAATTCACTTTTCAAAATCCAACCGCAGGGCACGTCAATTGTAAGTTTGTAACGGGATTGATTAGTTTTAGTTACATTATAAGATGATGCATTAAAACAAATTAACAACATATAAAATTTTAAAAAGAAAAAGTTGAATAACTATCACTATTTTTTTTTATTAAAATGGTTGTGATGGTTTCTACTACTATCTTATATCTATTAAAATTCTTCATCCGTGTATATCAATAATCACTATCCAATCTTCAGCGGTCAAAAAAATGATTGTTAATATCTCATTCTTCCTTACTTTAAATGTTTCTTTTTTTCTTAAATTATTTAAAACTCAATAAAATATGAACTTGAATAACGGGACAACTAAAAAATCATTTGAAATAGTATAAAAGAAAAATATTATACCATTCATCACGATCAACGCTTTAGCTATACCACAATCATCATCAACGATATTACCCATTATTACAAACAATTAAGAAAGTATAAGGGAAATACAAGAGAATAGGAAAAAAAAACATAAGAAAGGGAGAATGAGAGTGAGAGTAATAATGAAAGATACAGAACGAGAAAAAATGAAGAGGATCGTGAAGGAGGTAAAGAGGGGAAGAATGGAGAAATTAATATGAGAAATATAGGAGGAGAATGAGGAAATGAGATAAGATAAGAAATTTGATTTTAAAAAGTGGATTGAATATTCAACTTTAATTCATAAAGGGCATATTAGTTATTGTAGTAATTTTTGAATTTAAAATATCACTTGATTGCAAGTTTTTGAAAAGTAAAAACTAGAATGCAATTTATTTTCATTTACATCACTTCAATTTAATTATCTAAATTATAAATAGTTTCAAAAATAAAATTATATTTATTTATATTGTGCCCAGATCAATTAACAACCAAGCACGCGTCGTTTATATACCCAACTGTTTCCATGTTAGGTTTCATTTAAATAATGCTTAGATTCGCAGTACGTAGACTTGTAGATTCCTCACTTGTGCTTCTCCTCGTGGACCAGAAGGAAGTTGTGACTTCGTTGCCGATTTGCCGGCCATCATTTTTTATATCCACCGCCATTAGAAAGCTAATCATATTTTATGCATATTGTCCTATATACCTAGAGGTTGTAATCAGGCTTAAATGATTAATTTAATCATATTCAATCTACTCTTTCTTTTTAAGAGTTTGTTAGGCCATTACCTAAAATTTGGATTGTCTAGGCGTCGGGCGTGATCGAGTGACATGGACAGTAATGGTGGCACAATAAAGAATTTTGTGGGCGATTCACGAGCCTGTTGGCTGTATCGTCAGACAACTCGATCATACTCATATTTGCTTTAATGCAATAAGAGCAATTTATCTGTACTATATCATGTATTATTATGTATAATATTTTCTTAAATTTGTTTTTAGTGTTATAGGAAATCATTGTTTATAAGCTCATACATACGCTCACCCATTAACTAATTTACAGATATTTTTTTATTAGCCTACAAGTTTAAATTCTTAATCTCCTTACTTTTCTGAAAAACTAGTTGATGACCGGTGAGTTCAACGGCCATGTCTCCTCTCCTTAAATTATTTAATGTATTTTTTTTATAGTTTTTTTATTAAATGGAACTAAAACCTTATTAATAAGGTGACGACCCTAGAAATATTTGGAGTAGGAGATGTATTACAAAATGCTGCACAAAAATACATCTCATTTGCACAGGCTATGTGTTAAAGGCATTATTATTTTTTAATAACTTTCTTGAAATATAAAACCAAAAATGTAAAAAAGAAATACCATAATTTCTATTGTTTTCTTAACTGATTCATGTATCAGAGTCTATTTGTCATACGGTTGGGAATTAATGCTTGGATCTGTCTACGAGGATTTTAGATATAACCAAAAAGAGTAAATTATATCCGGTCTTGTTTATATTTTTTTCAATCATTTTAGATAGTGTGTTATTCATAAGTATGTGAATGAGAGAGAAAATTAAATTAGCATACATGAACAACGAAAACTTGAGGGAGTATAGTTAATGCTCTCAATAATTTTCTCTACATGTTTCTACGAGGATGAATTATTTTTAAATATAAGTCGAGTATAAATTATATTATCGAGATTTCATGTACTATCTACTCTATCTTGTTCATCCAATAACCACATTTTAAATTGAATGAACTCATCTCATGTTATCACATTTTATATCAATTTTATCTTCTTTATTTTTTAAGAGAAAAGGCAAAAATCGAACTAGAAATTTTTTGGACTCAAAAATTTCAAACATTATAGAAATACTAATACACTGTTATTTAATTGTTTGGTATCAAATTTAAATTACGATTTCCTACATCAACAACATTTCTTGATAGATAGCTCGTTCATACGTTTCTTAATAACATTAATTTATGTCGGACAAAAAAGTTTTTTTTTTTTTTTTACGTCCGCCACAACATTGTGCTATATATAAAAAATTGAAATTTTCAATTTTTTATTCCGGTCACGATTTCAAGATATATATAGTCCGTAATATCTTTAGTTGTATTAATTTAAAGAGAAGATATGTTACAGATTGAGTTTAAATATCTAAAAATCATGTTTATTTGCAATTTGTAACATATTCAACAAAATATATCTTAATAGTGAGATTTTATTACTTTTACTAATAAATAACTAATTGTAGTTTTGGTTCAGTTTTTCTAGAGTATTGATCGGATATGATAATTAAAAGCAAGGTTCAGTTTATTTCTATTTAATTTTTTGATTTGGTTAGATTTTTTGATTTTTCACTAACTACCATTAAAAATAAAAATACATCTCCAATTTAATTTTAAAGTAAAAACAAAAGAAAGATAAGAACATGTAGTAGATCCAAATTTAGAACTGCAAGAGTCTTAATTTTGAAACTTAAACTCTGTTTGTTCCGAAAAGTCCAAATCAAACTATGTCTTAAGTTTGAAACTGAAACTATGTTTGATCCAAAAACTACTCCTTTAATTCTTAAAAAAATACTGTGAAACTTTATGATCTTAAATTATAAATATTTAATTGATTTTGATGGTAAAGTAATTGATATTGAGAATTGTGAAAATTTTTAATGAAATAAATTTTTTGTTATATAAATTATTGTAAAAATTGTGTTAATTTTGAATTTTAAAATTTTATAATTTAATATAAACAAAATAAAGTGCAACTCTTTTACCGTAAGAAATGAAATATGAAAAATTATAATATTCAAATTTATGATTACAAATAATGGACTTAAACAATGATTAAATAACATTTTATGATAAATAAAAAAAAAAAAGTAAAGAAGGCAGTTACATGAGAGAATGTGGGGAGTGAAAAGGAAGTAATAATTGTCTTTTGCATAATATGGTAGTTATCTTTCATTACCTACCATAAGATTGATTGTTAGCATTTGAAATTTTGTTCCTATCATTACCGACTATGGGCTTCACGAATATAACAATTTCCTAAGGGTCGGACATTTAAATATTGAGATAAGTCGATCAAGTAGGCTAGTGGTTAATAGTTTGATTGTTAGCATTTTTGTAAATAAATTATAAGATCATTTTACTTTCATGTCCACCCTTTTTTCAAACTATCAAATTTTAAATAAATACTCCCTCCAATAAAAGAAAATGAATAATTACAAAGTTTTATGTTTTTACAAATTCATAGCATAAATAAAATCCTATCATTTTCGAATAATACTACACTAAAAAAATAAATATTTAATTTTAAAATGGATGGAATAATAGCCGTAAAGATATTTGACTGCTATTATTTATCGGATAAACCCTTTATATCGAGGGAAAAAAAATACAATCTCAATTTTTAATTATTAAATTATCAAGTGAAGACACATATTATTTCTAATATTTGTAATAGTGTGTGCCACATTTACTAAGAATTTGTGACAACCAATCGTTTTTCCATACCTAACATTTTTCGTGTATCACGTCACTTCATGCCCAAGTACTTCGGTAATATTTGTAACAACCAATCGTTTGCCAACCATCGTTGTTATTATCCGCCGCAATTGCAATAGTGATCGAACATTATTTGCGTAGGTAATAGTGTTTTATATGTTGAGAGGTTATAATCATGCTTCAATTATTTCTAATTAAAGTACACTTAAAATCACCATCTTTAGTGTATTTTTTGGAAAGTAAAGTATTCTTGGTACAAGTTAACACGAATTTGCTCTGTCATCGGGTGATCTTAGAACATACTCCTTTCGATCTAGATAATTTTTAATTAATATTTAACATTTTTATACACTGTTTAGTAGAGTTATTGTTGATATATTTAATAATTAACGTTAATATGAAATTATTCAAACTATCGTTGAAATACTTTCAACTATCCCTTTCTAATAAATACATCAAAATAAAATTAAATTAGAAAATATCTTGAAAACGTGTAATGTGTATATATCTGGTTGCTAGTTCAGAAATTCATGCACTATATTATTATGTGTTTTTATTTTTATTTTAAATTAGTAATTTTTTAAGAAAAATAAAAATAATTAAGAATTACTTACAACATCTTTTAATTAGTTATATGACGAAATATTTTATTATCTATTTTTTTAATTCAAATTTTTGTCAAATTCTTAAATATAGTGATTGAATGGTGATAACTAACATGTACGAGTCAGAGTAATTATTAAGCTACGGAACCCATGCACTAGCACGAACACATTAATTTGAATATTTTTAATAAATTAAATTTTTCAGACCTTTTTTAAGTATATAAAAAATATATTTTGTAATGGAAGATATTGTGTTAATTAAACATATGTTTGTATTTTTTTAGTTAATTAAAATTTAAAAATTAAATTATTAAAGTTGAATATAAATAACATAGAAGAATATAATTTGATTATAAATATGTGTATCATATTACATTATATATAAATTATTTGGATAAATTAGTTGGTTAAAGTTATTATAGGACAAAATTAATATATTATTGACTCTATTATGAAATTAGAGTTCTCTTGTGACTTTATTATGAAATTGTTTTAGGATTTGAGATTATAGGATAAAGTTAATATATTATTCACTATATTATAAAATTAGAGTTATCTTGAGAATCTATTATGAAATTATTTTGGGATTTGAAAATTTGCCAATTTTTATTTTTTAAAGCGTTTCGTACGTACATATGTACGTACTATACATTTCGTCCCCTACTACTTTAATATATAGACTAACTCAGAAACTCGTGCACAACACATGTTTTATTATTAAGTGTTTTTATTTTTGTTTTAAACTTGTAATTTCTTAAGAAAAAATGAAAACAATTAAGATTTAAGAATTACTTACAATATTTTTTAATTAGTTATATGATGAAATACTTTATTATTAATTTTTTAAATTTAATTTTGTCTTAAATGTAGTGATTGAATGGTGATAACGAACATGTTTGAATCGAAGTAATTATTAAGCTATAGAGCTAGTGCACAATACGAGCACATTAATTGAAATATTTTTAATAAATTAATTTTTTCTGATATTTTTAAGTATATAAATAATATATTTTAGAATGTAAGTTGTTTCCATGATATTAATTCATATCAGGAAGCTCTTTATGTTGGACAAATTAATAGTAATGAATTCATGCTTCTTTTTTTAATCCTTCTGAACATGAGTTAAAAATATGAATAATTAGTTTGAATGATTTTTCATAGACAACAAAGGATGAACGCAAGGAGTTGGAGCATTTGCACTCGTAGTAAGAACTCATATTCTTTTCACAGTAGACCAATGTTTAAATCCTTTCTCGTCCTAATATATTATTATATATTAATTGACAAAATTATATTTTAATAATATAATCGATTTAATTAAGTTAATTATGGGCTCAGTAGATTTAGTTATTCTTTTATTTTTTCATATTGTTATTAAAAATAATTTTAATTGATTTAAATCAAAATATTATTTAGTTTAATTTTGAATGAGTTTCTTTCATGTTTAAAATAAATATTATTAAATGTTGAACAAATTAATTATTAAAATAATAGGGAAAACGGAAAATCCGCATCTCCGTCCTTATGCGCGTTGCTGTCCGATATAGTGAAGAAGGGGAAAACACGTTGCAACTTTTCTTAATGATAATGGGGCCCCACCGTTCACGTACAAATCTACATGAAGACAAGAAGTGTGCTACGTGCGGTGCTTTGAAAGGCGTTACGAGGGGTATGCCAACGATTCACCTTAGAGGGCCTAAATCTTATTGGTGAAATTATGTTTGGCGGTCGCCGTCCTAAGCGATACATGTATATACTATATAGTAACAGAGACACTTAAAAATAATATTTCATAAAAACTATCTTAATCTAATAGAAAAAAATTGATATCATTAAGAATATTGAAAATAATATTATAAATATATTAATGTAACAAAAGAAACATTTATTACATCACTCAAATCATATTAAATAATATATAAAAATATTATAAATAAAAAATTTAAAAAATTATAATTCTCTTAATTATCTTAAAGAAAATAAAAATATTGGTGTTATATACGAACATCCAAATTAGTAATTTTAATTGTGGAGTGTGTGTGTGTGTTATGATATGTGTTCCCATATATAAAAAGTGCTTTCGGCTAAAACTATTGATTATAGTCGGATGTCAGTAATTAAATGGCTAGCAAGTTGCATGATGATGATGCCAAAACGTGAATATGCTGTTGAGCGAGATTATGTTAGGTGATGTATTTTGCTCCACTGGCGCACTCATTCCCCCCACACATGATGATATCACGAGGATTACATCAGATAAATGTCTAATCAATTACTCGTGGATCCAACTACAGGGTTACAGCCTATAAATAGAGATCCTTCCTTTGACAACTCGGCAGTTCGATCTACACATAAAAACAACACTTTTGCCGAGAGAGAGAGAGAGAGAGAGATGGAAGTGATTCAAGAGCTCCACATGAACGGAGGAATCGGAGATGCAAGTTATGCTAACAACTCACGGGTTCAAGTATAAATGTTTTCTCATTCTCTCTCTTTCTTTTTTTAGTATGCGTACGTTTTGAATCAATAATCCACTAAAAACTTTTTTCTTTTTTCAAAATTTTCACATAAGAGTCGTACTAATATGGGATCTCTCGTAGAAATGTAGGAAAATTATGTGAAAATGTTTTTTCATTCTTTCTTTTAATGCAATCTTTCGATTTCTAGCTCAAACAATTATTGGCGGAATCTGATCTATAACTATTATTTTCTATTCTAAAATTCGGGTATGTTTTAATTTTTTAAGTTAAATAATGATATATCATGTTGTAAATTAAAAACTAATATAATTAATTTTTGTTGACACAATTATTGTAATCTTATGATGCGTTTGGTTATTATAATTATACATCTTATGGTGTGTTTGGTTCGATAAAATGAAATAATTTTATACTATTTGTTAGTAAATGTAAGATTTATTTATTTCTTTTTTCATTTATATAAAATTATGTGTAATTCTAAACTCACTCTCCTACATGAAATTAGTCTAATCCATCACAATTAAATTTTACACATAATGCACCATTGCTTTATTTTCATACTTCCCTACCTATTTATCATCATTTTTTTAATATATCTATTTCATTTTCAATTCATTCTATTCCAATTAACTAAACACAACTTTAGACTTCATGAAAAAAATCTTATATCAAAATATAATTTGCATATAATTCTTTTATAAATTATATTAATATATTTTGAGGTTTAATATGTCGTTTGACTTGAAAAATCGAAATAGAGGAAGAATATAATGTTGGACAATTTTAGATCAATTGCTTGATCAGAAGGTCTTTTATCACATGGTTTTTGTCTGAATATCAAAATCAATACGATCTATTAAAAATGTTGAATGTAAGATCTATTAAAAATGTTAAATTAAAAGTTAGACATAGAAAATGGGTGGGTTGGGCCGGGTCGGTCTGGCCCTCAAATCGTGTGGGCATGGTCACAAATGGGCGGACCAAAAAGGTCCAGGTCGACATGGGTTACAAAATGAAAGTTTGTGGTTTAAGACGGGCGTTCTGAATCGTGGACTTTTTTTTATTTTTAATATATATGTTTTTTATTCTTGGAAAGGTATTTAAATATATTTTTTTACAATTAAAGAAATATAATATATCAAATTAAAGGACTACAATTATTTTTTAACAAAATCCCATATCTTAAAATGCCTAATATATGTTAAACTAATCTTTATATCGTGTATGTTAATATATATGTAGGTATGTTTTTATGTATATAATGTTATTTCTATTAAAATAATGTAATATTATATAAGTAAATAGAATATTAATACAGTAAAATCTCTATAAATTAATTCGATAAATTAATAAACTCTCTAAATTAATAATTTTATCATGTCCCGATTTGAGCCAGTTATAAAAATTATAAATTTCGATAGGATAATAAGATAATAATTTTTCTGGAGATCTCTATATAAATATATGATCCCAATAAAATTATAAATTAAGATTTTTTCAAAATTTCAAATATATCTAAGACAATTTAGGAAAATATAATTCTAGTGTTACTTGTTTTTTCTTAAAATTTATATTTAGTTGGAACTCATCTCGAACTTTTCTTATTGTATCCAAAAGTTCTAGTATTGTTCTCTCGAATTGCATTAAAAAGTTGTGAAGAGTCTTGAATGCGACGAGTACAATAAATTTTTGATGTAATTAAAATTCAATTTTATTATAGTAAAACCTCTATAAATTAATAAATATTAATTTAGTTATTAATTAATACTTCTCTAAAATAATAAAATTCTCTAGTCCTAATATTATTAATTTATAGAGGTTGTACTATATTAATGTGTTAATTTTAGTTATAAATATTAGTATATACACGTAACAATGAGTCAATATTGGTACATATAGATACAAATATACAAAATGATAAAATAAAATCATTTAAAAAAAAAAAGGTAAACGGACACACCACCAAAAACGACCTAATGTTATTTGGATTATAATTCTTAAGTTCAAGTCCTTAATTTCTGGGTGGGCAGGGTTGAGCCGCTGGCCTAAGCCATGTTTTGTCAGGTCTAGTAAAAAATATTGTTATGAATTATAAGATTATAATAATTATATTTATTAAAAATAATTAAATTAATATTAATTTAAAATTTAATAGGTTGTCGTCTAATTTTAAAAAATAAAAGTTATCTCGAAACGTGGGATATCTTGATGCCATGCTTGGTGACTGATTATATATATAAAACATGTTCATATATGTGAGGTAGAAGTTTATGGCATCGAGTAATATATGTATTCCTTGCTACTTTTAATTAATACTTTAATTTTTAAAAATTAGTAATACATTTTAATTTATATAAAATTAGTTAATGAAATTTTTTATTTTTAATAAATTTTAAATGGCATATCATAAAATATAGAAAGAATATTCTCATATATAAATTTTTATAATTTGATATTTTAACAAATTTATATTACAAATAAAATTATAAATTCGTAAATAATATTAGGCTAACAAAATGTACGGCTAATTTTAAAACCGAATGAGTAAGATTTAGGTCCTATTAGAGTAGTATTGCGTGACGGTATGTGCGTGAAGATTAATGATTTGGGTAAATTATAAATTTGGTGGAATATTTTGACAGAAAAAGGTGATATCCATGACAAGGCCAATAAGGGAAGAAGCCATGAGAGCGCTTTACAACATAAACTTGCCGAAGAAAATATGCATAGCAGACTTGGGTTGTTCCTCTGGCCCAAACACTCTACTGGTGGTCTCTGAGCTGATCAAGATCGTGGATGACATAGGCGTAGAACTTGAAGGCCATCTGCATCAATCGCCGGAGTTTCATGTCTTCTTCAACGACCTCCCCGGAAATGATTTCAACTCCATTTTCCGGTGCTTGCCACGATTTCAAGAAAGGTTGAGGAAACAAATGGGTCCTGGTTTTGGCCCATGTTTCTTTACTGGAGTCCCTGGATCTTTCTATGAAAGGCTTTTTGCTACCAACTCTCTGCATTTTGTCCATTCTTCTTACGGTCTCCAATGGCTCTCCCAGGTATGTGTATGCATGTTTGTGATATAGACTTGTAAGTTCCTTTACCCAACTCTATACCAGAAATCAGTGGCGATGTACGTAGGACATACCAGAACTCTATGCTCCGGTTTAAGCTTAAAATTTAGAATTATAATACAGTGGGCCAAAATTTAGGCTTTATTATATTATATGACAATGGATGGATCATGTACGTAGGTTCCTACAGAAGTGGTAGAAAATAACAAATGGAATATATACATGGCAAGTACAAGCCCACCGAGCGTGCTCAAAGCATACCATAAACAATTTCAAAGAGATTTCTCAACATTTCTCAAGTGTCGCTCTATGGAAGTGGTGACAGGAGGGCGTATGGTTTTGACGTTTTTGGGGAGGAGAAGCGACGATCCTTCCAGCAAAGAATGTTGTTATATATGGGAGCTACTAGCCATGGCCCTCAAAGAAATGGTTTTAGAGGTAAAAAATACTTGTGTATATTCCAATATTGTCATTTTTAGATTAATGTCATATATAATTGTCGAGGTAATTAAATACAGAGTATATATATTAGTATCAAAATAGTAGGTTTCTTTAAAATATCATCTCATACCAAATATATAATTTCGTTGAAAACATTTTTGCTCTCACAATATTAACATCTCTTTTAAAACATTGTTGATTGTTTGGCGCAGGGAGACATAGAAGAAGACGAATTGAATGCATTTAACATTCCTCAGTACACTCCATCCCCAAAAGAAGTGAAAAATGAGGTTGAAACTGAAGGATCTTTCTCAATCGACCGTCTCCAAGTTTCTCAAGTGAATTGGAATGTGTACGACGACACCACCACCACCACCACCACTACTGATTTCAATGCATCATCAACCGATGGTGGATACAATGTTGCAATGTGTATGAGAGCAGTAGCTGAGCCCCTCCTTGTTAGTCATTTTGGAGAACATATAATTGACAAGGTTTTTCAAAAGTACCGCGAAATTATTGCTGGTCGTTTGTCTAAAGAGAAACCTGAATTCATCAATGTTGCGGTTTCCATGACAAAAATATAATACTGCACTCTATTTAGTTAATACCCAATAAATTCGTACTAATATATACTCTGTACTTCTCTGTACTTTTCTCTGTGCTTCTTTGTACAACGTTTTCAAGGTTAGGTTTCTCTCAAGTTCATGTATCATGTGTGACTTTTGTGTGTCACCATTATGTCTAGCGGTCTAAGCAGTCTAATACGGATCCAGACTTCTTGTTATCATTTAAATAAAATAATTTTTAATAATTTAATAACTTATCTAATACATATTAAATAAATTTCACGTCAAAAATAAAAATGAAATATTATATTAGAAATAATTTCATTTTTTATATATTTTAAATTAGTTTTTGCTATAAATAATTGAATGGATCAAAAAAAATTCTTATTCTATACAGGTAAATAATACAAATATTGAGTAAAATATATTATAAATAACATATATAATTGATAACAGATATTTCAGATACAAATATGCATATGTCTATATTCGTATTCGCTTTCAATCAAATACGGATATTATCCGTTTTTTCGAATACGAATGCAAACGAATATCGAATATTTCGGTTACCATTTACGGTCCTAACGATGTAGGCTAATGCTAAGGCTCTAGCCAATCAATAATCACACTCTTATTTTAGTTATTACATTCTGGTTATAGTAATTTTCAGGAAACATTCGGGGGCTAATACGGAAACAAATATGTATTGATAAGTAAATTTTGATTTGTACCATGTTTGAATTACTTATTTAAGTGATGATGGAAAGTATTGTTTCACAGCTATTTCCGTTTGATTTTTTTAAGGTATAATTGGCCGATTTTAAACGTATTTTATATTTAGAAATTATAAATGTTGATCTTGATAGTATATTATATTGAATATATTTTCTTACAATAACAATTATATATTTTTATTTAATAAATATAAAAAATATTTAAAATTTAAATACGATCAATATAACCAAATCAATCGTAATAGAGGAGTATTTCTTGTACTTCTTCTCTCTCTCTCTCTCTCTCTCTCTCTCTCATATGTTGCTATTAACTTTCTAGTAATTAACTTCTTACTTCTCGGTACTTTTAATTATAATCGTAATATCTCTATTCTTAGAAAAGTTTTAGAGTGGATCAACTGAAAATATAAATTAGATGTGTATTTTCTTTGAAACAGTTGAACTGCTGCGGTTAGTACTGTTTGAAGTAGTGGGACTTTAACTTCAAAACAAAAAATAAATAAAAAAGTAGTGGGACTTTTTCTTTTAAAAGAGTGCTTTTGCCAATTTACCTCATTTTTACAGAAGTACGTAAATTTTATTTTCAAATGTTACAAAAAGTATGTATGGAGTTTATGGTATATTTGATGCAAGTATATAAATAACTAATTGGGGATTTTTTCAGATGAGATCGTGATTAAATACACATATTTAATAAATATTTGTTTATATATATCTGAATCCATTTACATGAAATCAGTTGATATTGAATTGTTTGAGATTGTGAAATGTAATTTATTTATGGCAATATTTAATGTGAGATTTGAAAAAAAGAAAAGAAAATATATAACCATTTAAAGTTAATTGGTAAATTATTTCTAGTTCGTAATTTGTAAATATCCCTTCCACCCATGTAATAACTTGGGCTGAATCTCAGTGCCCTAAATTGTAAACAAAATTGGTCTGAATCTCAGTGCCCATGTAATAAATTGGGCTGAATCTCAGTGCCCTACCATACTGAATCTTAATGCGTATTACGTCAATTGGTGTGATAATGTTTTCCCTCAAAGCGAGGCTTTAAGGAGAATATTGCTATTTTTGGTAAAAACTAAATTCTTTTCATTTGCTATGATTACAGGAAAGATGTATTAAAAAATAAAAAATACATCTTTAAGTTTAGAATAGAAAGATTATGTATTATTGTTAATTTGGTTTACCTATGTTTTAACGCACAAGAGGTGATTATTAAAAAATAGTTATAACTGCCAACAAAAATTAATTCAATTGTAACTTAGGATAGTTTATTTTTGTTCAAAGTTCAGTTCCAGCATTTTCTTTGATGAAAGTACTATTGTATACTCTCCCTATCGACCACGAGATTATATATGTGTGATTGTGTGAGTTTTAATCAATAACCTTCTTTATAATAATAGTAAATAATTAACAAACATTTGAATTGGGACAAATCGTGTATATACTTTCCACATAATTTAAGCGAGAGTTGGGCAAATAAAAAATATTATCTTTACTTAAATAGTTAAAATATGGAGATAGACTAAATGAAAAGAAATGCTTATATATCTTCCGCTTTTCTCCCCACAACTATTCAGCACCGATAATTTAGTTCGGTTAACATTTATCCTGTTTGACACCTTTTGACTTAGACCAGATGCCCGATTTGCTGACTAAGAAAGTAAGAAGAATTGGCTAAAGTTGAACTTTTTTCCTAAAGTTGTACAAATCTTCCTACACAAATTATTTTATAAAAAAAACTCAGAAAAGTATATAAATGAAAAAAATTAATTGAATCCAATGATTAAAGAAGAAAATGAATAATAAATTTGTCAACGTGTCAAATTTTAATTGATTTATGAATTTTTCTTGTTAGTTTATTTGTGTACATAGATTAATTCATTTATTTCTCACAATTTACAAGTGAAGTTATTATCGGATAAACAATTATATTTTCCTTACAAAAATTGTCAAGTGAAGTTATCAATTCCTTTTTACCCCTTTCTTACGAAAAACTTTTAAGTTCAGAAATGATAAATGAGTGAAATTCTTTCTTGTGTCTCTGAATTTTAATTTTAAATGACTGCGTATAGTTTTGTTATTATTCATACATGTGAAATAGGGGCCAACATAAAATGATTCATCTTGTTAACACTTTGACTCATCCGTCTATCGATTCGATTGAAATTTCAGATAATGCCGGGCTGGTATGTCAAACAAACCAAAATTCCATATCAGTTCTACTAGTTTTTATGTGTTGTGTTGTATGCGTCGCGATTTGTCATAATACTACAATAATTAACTTATTGGTCATGGCATGGGGTTTATGTCAACTTTTGTCACTTGTTCAAGTAAGTGCCATGAGGTTTATGTCAACTTTTGTCACTTGTTCAAGTAAGTGTGCTGACTTCGTACGAAAACCTCCTTCCCAAATGCCCACTCTCCGTTTACACAATTCATTTGAGTAGCTTCTCAAATATTTACTTTTCTAATTAGAGACCAACGTCTTAGAATTATCTATCGTTTAAGTAAAAAAATTAATTTAATGAGTTCAAGCACCGTTTAAATAAATATTTAATTGAATGGATTCCCCTATCGTAAAAGAGAAACTCGTTTATCATTTCTTGGGAGGAATATTTTTCAATTCAAACCTGTTTTACCCTTCTCATCCATCATTCTCTCTCATAACGTTGGTCATCAGTTTTCTTACATCACAACAACAATGACTTCCTTCTCCTCTTTCATATTTTCACCTTCAACTACGACCACCTTCATCTTTACCATTGTTGCCGCCATGTTACTGTCGTTACCGTGCCACCACCACCACTTCCATTATCAAAATATTACATCTTTCTTCCTCGATTTCTGTCAATCTCATCCATCATCTTGAACCATATATTGTCACTCTCATCACCACCTGTCGCCGTTGTCATCCTAACCGATGAGTGTTAAATCTAACAAAAATAAATTCCTACTAAAAATAATTAATTTGTAACTAGTGATAGATAGGGTTGTATCCACAAAAATTGGTTAAGATTTACTTATTTTGTTAAGAACAATGAAAATAAAAAGGGGGTTTTGAATTCAAGTAATATAAAGTGCATGAACAATAAAAGTAAGGATTTAACAAATATATGTGAGAAAAATAGCCAAATGATTATTCTGAATTTTGATTCTTTAAATTGATCATTAATGCAATAATTATTTAATTATCTTAAAATAAATTAGTTATAGTTGTCGAACATGTATCAACAACCAATCTCTCCTTAATTTGTCAATAACCAAGATACAATATACTGATTACTTCTTTTACCAATGAACAACCATAGATACGATCATATGATTTAACTCACTGATAAGATTAAGAGTTAGAGAAACCCAAATTTAATCAAGAAACTCGAGACATTCGGTTCATTTAAAGTAGACTACAAAATTCCATAACAATCAGAAACTTGACCATAACCAACATTGTTAATTGCCTCAAACATTAGAACCATCAACTTGACCATAACCAACGTTGATAATTGCTTCAAACATTAAAATCATCGAACAATTACGGATTTAATATTCTAAAAAATGATATATTATTTTGACAATTAAATAGTTGACCACCTACCCAATTAATCAAAACAATAATAAATTTGAAAAACAGAGAAATTATAAATATTTAAAAATAATAGAATAAATAAAATCAGTTAAATTTCACAATTGATGATCAATCAAAACCTTAAATACCCTTAGACTAAAAAGAGCATGTAATACAAACTCTTTTCGCAGGTATGGATTTAGAAGATTTTGTGTTGGAGAGCTCTATTATCTTCCTTGCCTTCTTGCAATAGTGTTCTAGTCAGGTTATTATGTTAGTTTTGAGTTTCTTGATTAGTTAGTTTCCTTGGTTGCAGTGTTTTCTGGTTGAGTAATTCGGTGTTTCTGTTTTACGTGAGTTTTTGCTGTCCATCTCTTTTGGACTTCTTTTGTAATTTATGGTGAGTTTTATTGATATATATATATATATATATTACAGAAAAAGGAAAAATCAACACTATATTTTACTTATAATATTTAGGAATTTCCTAGAGACCCCTATCTTTAATATAATAATTTTATCAATAACATTATAACTGCATGGATGTAATTATGTACTGCGCACGCTGCTATTTAAAATCATATGTGGAGAACAACGTACGTACCAAGATACTAAATCATATCGTGACGAAGTGTACAATTTAGCATTCCATCATTTCAATTCAATTAAAAATATAGGTCGAAATGGAGAGTCCTTGTAAAAGAAATAGATGGTACGGAGTACCATTTATGAGGGGCATGGCCTTATGATAGACTAATAATTCAAGTCACCTCTTCAATTAAAGCACCTAAATGTCTAGTGGAAAGGAGAATGGCACTATTTCTGGCATCCCTATTGTATTTCTCATGTCAAACGTACATGTTTTCAATTCAATCAATATATATATATATATATATATATATATATATATATATA
>CM025785.1:17112527-17253174 GCA_014636745.2 Centella asiatica
ATATATATATATATATATATATATATATATATATATATATATGCCTACTCTATAATTACTAGTTTACATATCCAACTTTGAAAGAGCAAAGGGATAATGAAATGGACTCTTCCCTCTCAAATTCTCTTCCATCACATTAGTCATTACTTTTGGAGTTGACATATGTCTATTTATTATTTAATAATCATATAAATTCTGTAATTTTTTTTATAAAATCACATAATTTAAGTGATAACCGATAAAACATAATATAATTTAACTTTATATAGAGAAGATAAAACGAATCATATAATGAGTGTAAAGATATGATTGTTGATAAAAACAATTACTTATTTCTTGTTTTTTTATTTCAGTAAGCTCATATCATAATTTAAATATGAAAGTTTAAATCAGTAAAATCATATTATATTTTGCCTTTAATTAAACGGAGTATATTTATCTGTGTGTGTGCACATTATTGTAGGGTTGGACGACAAGATTACAACACTTGGGCCAACAAATTTCTTCTCTGTGGTGGGTCTGCTCTTCTCTACTCAGACATTGAGGCAGTAAGCAAAAAAACAAACATCCAATTATCCAAACTGAATTGCGCACACATGTATATACCCCAAAACTTCTATAAATTAATAATATTTAGACCGGAGAATTTTATTATTTTAGAGATATTAATTAATCGATAAATTAATATTTATTAATTTATAAAAATTTTATTGTAATAAAGTTAAAATTTTAATTATATCAAACATATCTAGCCCTCTCCAAACATATCTAGCCCTCTTCAACTCGAGTCATCAAATATTAATTTATAGAGATTTTATTGTATATATATATACACACTTGTAACGGGTAAATTAATATTCATATAGAGACAATATATATAGATTTCATCATGTAAAATTCAATATAATGTGAAGTTTTTAAATCTCTTTTTCTTGTTTTTTGTAGGTAGGCCCCAAAATATCTAGCTCTTGTGGGTCCCATTTGGTGTGTGTACTCTTAACTGTCATGCTTCTATTAGAGGAGGAGGAGGAGTCACCCCATGGAGTGGTATGCACCAAAGTTCTACTATTTGGTAACTACACGGTTGGTTGTTACTTGTTAATGAATACGTTGTACAACAAAACTCAGAATGCTTTCTCGTGTAAACATCGAAGCTTCCTCGACAATATGTCCTGCCTATATATACATTTTTTGTATCTCTTGTCCCTATTATTGAGCCCCTCTAGCAATATTGATATTATGAAAATTGATATCTATGTTTGCACTAATATAGATATTTTCATTAATTTGAAGGGAAAAAGGAAGGGAAAAAAAGAAGCAAATCAGGAATAATTAAGATAGGTTTAGATTTCTTTTATTTCGATTTAAATTTTAAAAATTGTAAATTTTAAAATTATAATTTATATTTTTAAAATATAAAATTTTTGAAATTTAAGACAAAATAAATTAATCGAATCATAATTACCTTAACTTTTAATATCGATTGGATAAGATCAAACAAATTATCTTATATATGTCTTGTCACATTTCAGAATTTATCATTCCGCGTTTATGACAAGCTAGTCAACTTGACGAATGCAACTAAACATTTAAAATTGAGAATCAACAAAAGATTTTTAAATATGACTTTAATACTTATACAATAAACTTTAATATTATATGATCCTCAAATTATAATATAATTCATAAATGTAGTATTACATGATCCTCAGATTATATATTTCCAAAAAAAAAAAAAAATCAAAATCGCAGTGGCATGCCATGGAAACTTGATGCTAATGATAAACCATAAGCTTGTAAGATTGGTGATAAGTGAGAATATTTTAGACGGATTGCAGTGAGACGTGATGTGTTTGCAGTTCATATATATTCCTCTTCCCGAATTAGTTGAGCGTTTAATGGATATTAATATTATATGTTTGATTAATAATTATATATTTAAATAATAAGTTTTTTTCTATAAATTTATTATAAATAATCAATTAATGAATAAGATATGAAAATTTTAATGACAAATTTCAAAAAATATGTAACTCCTTTTGTAGGACAAAAGAAGTATAGAAAATAAGTGTTCAAATTATTTTTCATATGAAATTGGTGATAATACGTACATACCGCTGACAGCAAAGAATATATACCATCACTAATTAATTAGTGGCTCCTATAGTATTACTAATTCAGTTGAAATTTGTTTCTTCAGGAGAAAGTATCTACTAAATCATACCGAAATTATCCACAACATCAAGGTATCATTCGATTCTAACGTTTCTGTTTATCAAAAACTAGTACTTTCTTTTTACCTAACAAATTCTAAACAATATTCTTTCTATGCTACCAATTTTTTTTTTCTCATTTGGAATATATGAACTATATGTTGCTTGAATAATTAAAGATTTTTGTGTCAACGGATATTTCTGTGCGTTAAAAGTGTTTTAAGGCTAAGTATAAAAACATAAAAAAGAATTAAAATTGTATTTGGGTTTTTATAGATTTAGATGTGCTATTTGGCTCCAACTTGTTTGATCTCTAAGTCTCTAACTAATGTGAAAAGAGAAGTTCTTCAAAATATAAATTTAAAGTTCAACCTTAGATAAATTTTAAATTTCATTTATAAAGAGAGAAGGTAAACTTGGAACTTGAAAGAGAGAAAATGAGAACCAACTCACTTTATTTTGTATTTTGGTCATCAAGGAGTACGTACCACCAATTCCAAGTCACTAAAGCTAGCAATGTCACAAGACTATATAGTATTATGTAAAGACTGACGGCTCAGAATAATATTCCGATTAGCAAAACTAATGGAGGGACGTAAATCACGTAGTTTCTGTCTTTTAAGAGAATTGGATAAGAGAGAATGCAACCTGTTTACAAACTTAGTAATCTAAAGAAACGACCCAAGAGTGTGCATCTAGCTATATATTTCATCTTTCCTTTTCTGTTTGTACGTCGTTTTAGATAAATTTTTATACATGTTAATTTTTTTAGTTTATTTGAAAAAATTTATACATATTAATACTTATTTAAAATAATTAACACATATAAAAATTATCTAAAATAACGTAGCTACAAATAAAAAAGAGGGATGAAATATTTATATATACATAGACTACTGATATTTGATATTTCCCCATGTCATGAACTGAGGCCTTGTTTGGTGGCACCCACCACGAAAATGGCCTAACTTTAGTTCCTCGTGCCTTTGTGATCAAACAAACAACCAATAACCAGAAAAGAGGGAAATAAATGAAAAGGAAGAGCAGGCTAGGGAAAAAGAAAAGGCAATTTCCATTTGAAAAGGACATTATTGGAACTTAAAGTATTTGTCCGAGTGTTGTTTTGGGATCCCATGAGATGGTTAAAATTACTTGTATATTTCCCATTGTCATCTAAATGTGGGCGTTGTCATGATTACAGACCCCATTCCAAAAGAAAGAAATTTTGTGGAAAAATCTGAAGAAATTAATTTTAGTAGAAAATATATATTAGTATCACTTATTTTAGAATTTAGCTAGATTATGGAGTATGAAAGTAAGTGAATAACCGAAGCATAGTTAAAGTTACTGCATCTACCAACTACTAAACTCTGCTCCTTTTATAACTTGGGGTAGCTTCTCTTATCAATTTTTTGTGTCCAGGGCAGTACGGTACTAATTAAGCACATCAATTGTTGAACCATGTAATGACATTATAGTATAATCCTTGCGTTCAATAAGAAGAATAATATTTCAGTTTCTCATGAACATTTCATGTTAATTGATTATACGTTTAAATAATAAAAAATTCATGATATTTTTTTTATAAAAAAGTTTGTAATAACAAATTTTTAAAAATATATAATCATAATAGAGAATTTATAGAAATATATTTTTTTTTTCAGAATAAATCTCATTTTTAAATATTATATTTTTTTTTAGAAGGAAGGAAGTATATGACTGTGACATTACGTGGCGAGAACCGAAAATAAAATAACAATAATATGCTTTCGGCAATATATGTATTAATTATAACTTGGTGGATTGATATTCTGTTGCTAGCGTTGAATATATATCACATATATCCGGCACAATAGATGCATAAACATAATACATAATATTGTAGTATTTTAAATTATGGTAGAGTTTTGGTTACAATTTACGGCAAAGTTTGTGGCAGTAATGCAACTTTTTAATGCAAAATATTTGAACTTTATTAAGTGAATAGACTGATTGCATTTTAAAGTTCACGTAAAATATTTTTAAAACAAGTTAAAGGATTTCAACAAATTTAAAATTAATGAAGTATTAGTACCCATAAATTTCATTTATTTCAATTTAAATTTTAAATATTTAAAATTTTAATAATATAATTTATATTGAAAAAATTTATGATCTCTAAAATATAAGTCAAAACAAATTCAACTACAGTATTTTGTCATAAGTTAATATCCTTAAAGTGGGTTTGGAAGTGTGGGGCAATGTTGAACGGCGCGATCAACTTTGGTGTGACACATTAGATTATAATGATGAGCCCTTCATGACCAAAAGAAACAGATACTGTGTTGTTACTAATTACCAATTAGATAATAATGATTAATAGGGAGGTACATACAGTATTATATAAATAATATAACCCTGAAATGACAGTTAATAAAACTAGTTGTATTCATTGAAAATGTTAATTTTCTAGATACTATAATTTACTTTAAAATATGTAGTTGTCCACACAAACATATATTGTGATCTTGAAATCTTGATATGTATACATATTACAAAACAAAATTTAAGATTTCACAAATGATAAAGAATCGATATGAAGTGTACGCAGAACAAACACAATTAAATTTCTTCTTTAGTTGCTCCATAGAGTTCTACTAACTAGCCATTAATCTCGTGCTACGTACAAGATTTTGTAATTTTTTCGTATACAATATTAAGCGTTGTTGTTAAATTAAAATCATATTAACTTTAATTTTTTATATAATTTGGTCTTATTATGAGACAAAACAGGATAAACTAATAAACATTACAAAAATTATAGAAGAAGAGTTAAAAGTTTAAATCATTCTTACGTTCTATTACATTTCTTCATGAATGAATAAAATTAGAAAGTAAGTTTTCATTAATTATTACTCTAAAATTTTAGCTTTAATGATTTTGATGTATATTTTTTGGTATGTTATTATAATTTATTACTAAATACATTCGCTATCATATTTTTTGGGTCGAAATAAGAATTTATGTTCTTATTTCTTATTTATTATTTATTTTTCTAATTACTTCAATGAACTGTATAACTTTTAATATAATTTATTTTACATAATTTTAACTATACCAAAAGATAAATATGAAAGAATTGGAAAGTTTAACAAGTTTTTACAATTCAAAATATAAAACATAATTCTCATTAAAGTTAAAAACAAAATACTCATAAATTTTTCTTTAACAATAAGTCTATATTTATTTATCATATAAAATTATACATTATAAATACTATATATTTATTGATGGTGATATAATTTAATAAATGTTGAGCAATAAAAAAGTGATTAAAATTTTAAAAATTATTTAACAAACTTATTATTTTCTTAACATAATTTACAAAGTAATTTAGTACTATATTAAGAAATTTTTATTATGTCAGTACTTGTATATTATATATAATAAGATTTTTTAATATAATTTAATTCATTTATATTTTGTGTAACCAAAATAAAATTTAAAAAATTATTTTAATTATGTGAATAATAAAATAAAGTACTTAAATTATTTTTAAATATTTAATAAGAGAAGAAAAACATAACATGAATTTGAGGACTCGGGTGCTTTATATTTATATAGATGAGAAAGTTGTAAAATATAGATTCATAAGGCAGTTTTAAAGGTGCGGCATCACATAATGTATGCAAAATATACACCTCATTGCAGCATGACATTAAGCGCGGTTAGCCATGTAGCCGTCAACGCCGAAGTCCTACTATCATAATTTGACTAAGATTTGGTACTATAATTTATGTTTTGAAGATCGCTTCCTCGGAGTATATCACTTGATCATGAATATGATATTCTACTTATAATATTGCCTTCCATACATTAATTTCTTGTTCCTTTTCTTTTCCGGTGGCTGCTGATACATTACCTTAGTTAAAATAATATATTATATTTCTTGTTAGATTATTTTAAAATATTATTCATTTTTGAATTGCTCTATATTTTTGTTCGATTATGAAATAAAATAATATAAGAAGAGAATGAATTTTACATTATTTGTTAAATCATTTATGTGTAAGATTTATTTTTTGTCATAAAATTATGTATATTTTTAAATACACTCTCATACATTGAGATTTTTCATTCCATCACGACCAAATGTAATATTATCTTCCATCTTTATTTTTCTCCTTATTCATAAATTTTATTCATGTGTCTTTCATGCTCCGTTCGGTTTAAGTAAACGGAATGAGGGGAGAATGAATTCTATCCATGTATTTATCTATCCATATATTTACTAAAAGAGATTACAAAATTTTATGGCACATATAAGCTATGATAGTGGAATGAACTATTCCTCCTATATGTAATTTTATTTCATGAGAAATGAGGATAAATGATTCATTTTTTATTTTTTTCATTGTGATTCTCCTCTCATTTTTCTTTATCACTCATTTTGTTACTACTTTTCGCTAAATTTTAATCTATTTTCTCTCTCATTCATTTTCCTCAATCCGAACCCAACATCATTTCATCAAACCAAATCCAACTTTAGTCTCCTCCATTTTAAGCTATTTTATTTTCTCACAACATCCCTTTTACCTTTATTTTCCTATAATCCATCCATTCCGTTTCATCAAGAAAAAATGATAACAAATTGGAGCATGAGTATTCGCAGTTTCACGTTTGTAAATAAAATGATACATTAAATATAAAATAAAATAAATTGAAGTTAAGAAAAAGAAAAAGATTATTATCACACATGAGGTCCATTAATAAATGTTACATGCACCTAGAACAAATTGGCTTTGCTAATTACCAACACAAACACATATGCCACCTTACTCATACTCAAATTTCTTGATCGTCTTTTGCAATAAATTATGGGGAGAATATTTAAGAACAAGTTACTATTTCTTTAAGACATTTATTAATTTTTTTTAACTTATAAAGACATTTATAATTTTTATCATTCATAAAAGGACCTAATACTGTTATTTTGACATTGGATAGGGATGAATTCGGTATTCAAATCTCTCCGTACTTTTTTTTTTAAATATTCAGTGTAGATTGTAACACTAATAGTAATACTGTACATATATTTTGCACAAAATAAAGTACGGACAAACATATTTTTATTTATGTTAATTTCAATTGAAAGTAGTACTCTGAGTCAGATGTGGAGAACAATGGTCGACTTCTCTTCCTTATGAAACCTGACTTGCTTGGCTATAAAGGCTTCTATTGTGCGCTGGAACTCCTCATTGCTCAATTTGTCCACCAATTCCACCGTCTCCGTCGAGGTTTCCTTGGAACTCTCTATTTTCCGGCATATCTCTGTCTCCGATCGCCTGAGCTTTGCACAAGGCTTCTCGGAATTGTCTCTCTCCAAATTCTCCGACTGGCTTCTCCGATAGTTTTTGTTATCCGGAACGAAATGATCTGGTACCAATGTAACTTCACTTTTATAGTTATTCGGACCAGAATCTTCAGTAATATTCACTTCTCCTACTATCTGCTTGTCATGGTAAACAATTTCTTCTTCTTCTTTCAATTGCGGAGGCGGAGAACCAGAATCCAGCTCAAAATCGATACTGTTTTTGATGTTGTCGGCTAGTTCTTCGAAGAGATCAGTATCGGATTTTGTTTTGACGGAAGATTGGGCGGTGAGTAGGCCGGATTTGGCAAGGAGAGTGAGGACGATGACGTTACTGAGTAAGAAAATGAAGATAGGGCTAACAATGACTTGAAATAGCAGGCGGCAGTAGTCGCCGGAGATTTTGAGAATGAAGGGAAGGCGAGAAGAAATCCAGGAGAGGAAGACGAGTGCGAGACAGAACTCGAATATTCGGAACAATTTGACAACGTTGTGGAGGTGACGGTACCTTAGCATGGCGTTTGCCTTTTCAATTTTCAGATAATCCAGGTTGAAGGCGTCCATTGATAGAGTTCAAGGATCTGTACTATATATATAGGTGATGAAATAGAGCAGAAATGCAGAACAGAACAGAGCAGGTTGTTTGAGTGAGTGAGTGTGTGCGTGCTGATTTTGCGGAAAAAGTTTTGAAAGAAAAAGGAGACGAATGGAAAGGAAATGAATAGAAAGAGAAAACTAAAGATGGTAGGAGTGAGAGGATTGTGGTCTTTTTCTACTTTGCTCTTTTTATATGGACTATGGATAAGCAAGAGAGCGAGCAGTATTTTCAAAATAAAACCACAGTTACCACGGGCATGGTATATATTATGAAATTTTAAATTGTGATAATATAAATTATATTATTAAAATTTTATAATTTTAAACTAAAACAAACGAGTACCTGACTCCCGGAATAAGTATAATTATTCTCCCATCTCGACCATCGGTAATTACCTAAATCACTTTATCTAATTTCACAGGATTGTCATTTTCCTCGTTTTCAATTTTCACCCACAAACAAAGCTAAAAATAACAAAATAATATTTATCACATTCTAATATTAGATATATGTTTCTTATTTATGTGGTTTTATTTATAAATATTAAGATTTTATTTGTGATATGAATTTATTTCAGTATTAAAGTATAAAAATTTATATTTAAAAGTATTATTTGTATATTTTATGATATTTTACTTTATAATTTTTAAGAGTAAAAAATTTCACTCTAATTATGAATTATAGAGTTTCATCTATATTTTGTGTGAAATAAAATATATCTTTAATTTTAGAACGAAATAAATACAAATGGTCAGCACTTTCAGAATTTGAATTAGCGGATGCAATAGTGAAAATTGGACTCCCTATCTCGATCTAAAACCAGGTAATGTTACGATAATTTTCGTGATCTAAATAACTTTTTGTACTATTGTTTTATATATGAACTAACTTGTAAGTCGTGCGCCTTTGATTTTATTATTTAAGAAAGAACAAGAACAAAACTAAGAATTACATAAACGACCAAATTAAACTAATAACTTGGGATTGTACTTATCGAAATATTCAAAATTTCTACTTGCACTAACTACTACACTTATACAATGTCCCAAAATACATTAAAATGTTATGATACAGGAAAGCTCTGGCCTCTTCCTATAGGAACACTAAATTTGTACATAATTTATACCATATACATATGTGAAATTTCAAATAGAATTTTGATTGAATAAATCCCTTGTCAAATATTGAACGAGAGTTACAATTTTTTCAGAAGTTATAGATATTCATGTTTATTAGATAGAATAAAATCATTTATAATAGTCATACAAAATGTTTGTAGAAGATGAGCATCTATCAGATTATTATGTGGTTAAAAAATAATGTATATATAATCTTTGATATTCTTTCAAATTATACAATTAATTATTTACAAAAACAATATATTACAAATATAAAATAGAAGTTATCGGAGAAGGCAACCATTTGAATGCGTACTAGTTAATTCTTCCTACCTTTCCCAAACAAAATAATATTGTCTGGTCAGAATAAATGACGGGATGTACTTAATTTTAAAATGATAAACAAACCAAAAAAAAACAAAAAAAACTCATGTATAGAGTAGTAGACGAAAGAAACCTAACAATTCGGAAATTAAAGCCCTTCCAACATTATTAAAACAGGAGGCAAATAGCATGTGTATATTGTACAAATACAAAACATCATGTAGTAGTAGAAGAAGGTTGAAAGTTTTGTGGAGGAAATGATGGAGCTTCTTATGTACCACATTATAGGACGTTCAAGCGAACAATGATAGAATTCATATATTTCAATATAAACTTTGAAAGATTTAAAATTTTAATAATATAATATTTGCTATGTTTGGATTTAATCGCATCAATTTATTCTTATCTATTTGTATATAAATTGGTATCAGAGACGCAACGCTCTTTAAGATTTGTAATATATCTCTGATTTTGAATAGATCATTATGTTTTTTTACAATGTACATATATCTTTTAATTTGATGTATTCTTTAATTTTAAAGATTTTGGAAAGACTGAAGTATTTGGTAGTGATGTAGAATTTCCAATCTCAAATCATTTTAATTAAAAAGGATTTTAAATATAATTTAGTGATCTAAAATAATTTTATCATAAGTCCCTATATGGAACGTTAGGAATGAAACTTTCCACAAACAATTAAAGTTTCAAGGTAGAGAAGTAGAAGTAGAAAAAATTAACAGTGTTGTGTTTGCTTAGATTTTAAATTGGATTATATATTGTGTATATTTTTTATTCTTTATGTGCTTATTATAATCAAATTTGAATTTGTTGAAGGAGCACTATTTTTTCTTTCTTTACATGTAATTTGATTTATCACATATACAAAAAATGACAGAGGACTACCACTGTTTTTTACTCCCTTCAACTTATCAAATAAGTTTTTTTTTGGGACAATTCACACGTATTAAGAAATCACTAATTATTATATTAACTTTGCATGAAATATAAAAAATAATCTTATATTTTTTCAATACACAAGTGTAAATATTTTTTATCTCTCTATTAAATGACTAAATTTCATCATATTTAATTGAGGGTATTTTAAAAAGTGAATTATTAATTTTTTCTTAAAAAATATAAATAACTTATACAATGGAATAATAAAAATGGCCTAAAAGGCTTATTTAGAGTGACCGGAAGGAGTAAGATTTTTGTAAATATTACTGTCTATGTACAGAAAACAGTAGCTATAAATTTTTTGTTTCAAAACAGTTTGAAATACTGATAATAAGTGTAAGATGTTCAGGACTAGTAGTAGTAACATTTAATTTTGGCGGGGTACGTGAGTGTTGGTGTGGTGGGGTTGGCGTGAGGGGGTTAATTTAAATAGAAAAAGCAGCCCATAGAAGGGGCTGACAGCAACACGGATTACAATTTGGGAGCTTTTTCTGGAGATAAATCTGGTTTTGTACTAATACTACGATTATTTCTCTATGTGTATTTATAGCGGCACTATACATTCCCGTGCTCAATCTCTCAATCTCTCTCACGAAATCTTCGTTTCGTCCGTTGCGGTCGAATCCTTCATTTAACATGAGCACTCTGCATTACAATTTTGAATTTTAGACAGTTCTAGACGTCTAGGGTCTCAAAGAGGAATCCTTCCAGTAGTATCAGCCATTTATCCCACTTCCCTCCACATTTCACTCCCCAATCAAACTCGTCGTAAGACTCTATGCTCCTACCTTATCAATTCACAGACATCACTGATGAAATTTAAACTATATATGAAGGTCCATTATTTTCACCTTTGCAATAATTTTACCACTACAGTTTCTAGTCAAACTCAATTACTATTGTCAAGATTTTTAAAGCATTCCTAATAACAACTTATTACTAGATAACTTGAGAAAACTTTATCGAGTGACAAGTGATGGAAGGAGTACCAATTGAGCTGCTGTGGAGTATTTAAAGAGCGGTGATATTTCCATAGGAAAAATAATATTTTTATGAGGTCTCTCTTATATGTATGTATGAAATAAAGTCACGAAGAACTAATAAAAGTTAATTCAACTGGTGAGACTCAACGAGCACTACTATTAAGTTGAGAGTTTAAATTTTATTAATTATTCTTTTTAATAGTGGGTAATTAATATGCAAGTATAACTGTCTTGCTAGTCACCCTTTTTTAGAAGAGGTGAATCACAGGGAAATATCAATTTTGGTTCTTAAAATATCACTTGTGTATCTAAATTCCCCTCAAATGAAAAGCCAAGTTATATAGTTCATATATCTTCAGTCTTGTAAATAAATCAACTCTCTCTCATTTCCTGCTCAGTGACAAATATATGGTGGAGGCCAGCCAAAATCCAAAAGAAAAGTACGTATCAGCAGTTTCAAAGCCGGCCTGCCTTATTATGTTGTGCATCTAGATATTGAAAATGTAACTTAAGTACCAACATCTAAAACTTGAAATAATAGAAATTATGTTAGATATCCTCATTTGCCATATTAATTAATCTGTTGAATATGTGTGCTTGCTTACTAATTACATATATGAACACACACGATAATAAACCGAAATTAAAAATGTTGGCAGCTCCACTTAATTAATGCTGGTGGAGAAATGAAGAAAGAGTTGGTAAAGCCAGAGGCAGGGAATTAGGATGGTGTAGTGTGTAGGTAATAGCGTAATAGCACCGCTGGAGTGAATCAAATCGATCGTACAATTCAACTTTCTTCGTACTTTCAGATCAAAAAGATTGAAGAAGGTGGTTAATTTGAACCAACAGTTGGCGTTTATTTCTCCCAAGCTCCCAATAGTATCCTGCCTTTCACGTGTCCAACCTTCCTCACCTATTTCTACTTGGCCCCTCTCAATCCCACCCCTCAAAATTGCAAAATCCCACACCTAAAAGGTGAAGATATTCACGTAATTGAGTTAACTCTAGCGATATAAGTTAAAAAATGTAAAACATGTTTATGGACCGTGAATTCAACTAATGTTTTAAATTTAGGAATTAGATGAGAATATGAAGATTCTACTTATTTAAGAAAATATTTGTGGACTTCAATTTTTTTTTAAAAACCTATAGAAAAGATTGATCGGATTTAGGTACAAATTTATCCGATTTAGATCGAATTCTAAAGTTGAGAAATTAATTGAATCAAAGAGAAAACTTTGCCACAATTCTTTTTTTCGCCATAATTTTGGCACAATTCTTGTTTTTTTTTTGTTGCCACAACTCGAATTAATAATTTGGATCTTAATACTTAAGGTTTTCTCGTGCGTTTGGTACATGGCAGTGGTAGTGTACTTTATTTCACATATAGGGCCAGAAGGTAGTCCTGAAATTAACGTGCTGTTATATCCCATGAATAGGAATCCCTTTGCCTCATACTCCATCTATCACTCTTTCCTTTGACTGTCAGTCTCCCCTCAGCACCACCATCCATTATTGTAGTCTTTCATATTCTGTTGTTGAAATTTTCAACAAATTACCTTCCAAATCTTTTAATTTGCTTTTATTCTTTTCGTTTTAATTTGGAATAAATTCTTTTAGCCTCACGTGAAAATGGAGCTGTTCTCTCTATCCACATTTTGCTAATTTTAATTTACCTCGCACTCACAAAATATCTCACATTCTTTTTTTTGGTGTGCGCGCGCGCGCTTATAACTCATTGATTTTGCTTGGTAGATTGAAGGTTTAGAGAACTTATAATTCCAGCGCTAAAAAGTAATTACAAAAATATATGCATATGACTACTTTAGAAACAATACTTTCAGCGTCAAAAGACGGACCCTAAAACAAAGGTATTACTCATATGGGGGTACAATAATGTCCACATGAGGTACAGGAAGATTTCCTTTTATTTTCTAGCTAGTTAAAAAGTTATCGAAACATTAATTTCAAATGTAGAATGAATACATATCAGGATATGGTAAAAAGATGATTGGACGCAAGAAAACAACAATATAAAAACGATTTGAAATTCTGTATTTTATTTGATGTTTTATTATATGTCTCATTTTCTTCCTTGGTTGTCACCTTATTGTTAAGATTTCAGATTATTTAATAGAAAAATTATATATCGATGTCAATTAAAAATAAGAATGAAACATAACATAAAATAATAAACCAGTCAAACAAGGAACTCATTATATTGTGAAAATAAACTTATCGGAGTACACTTAATCCACAAGGAAGACACAAGAAAATCGTACTTCGTACTGTATATGTATATATAAAATCTCCACTGGACCCTCAATTTCAGAAAGAATGAAAGCTAATCCGGGAGTTTCCTTTTTGTTCCATAATTTCCGCACCACGACAAAACTCAATATTATACGAAAATGAAACAAGATAAAGGTGTACTACATAATGTATCAAAGAGGAATCCGTATGAAGCTGTGTGTGATTTATGTAGCAGGAATTTGGTTTGTGTGAGTACAATATATTTTTTAAATACGAAATATGTGTGCAAACTGGTTATTTCTACGACGGTGATGAATGGCATAACCGTTTTACTCGTTTGGGAACCCTCCGAATGGTATTTAGATGTTTTTACGTGAAGATACTGTTGAGAATACTGCTTCCGTCTTATTTAATTATTTTTTTCTTTATTTTGGTGGGTTTGTAACCCCCTATTTAATCAGAGAAAAAAAATGTATCAAAGTTTATGTATAATATAAACAGATCTTACACTCTAGGAAGCAAGAAAATGTGGAAAGCTAGATAACCACTTGAAGCATGCTCTAATTTATTTACTCCAATATTCTGTTAAAAAATTGAAATCTTATTAAGTGTTATTGATTGGTTTATTTTTTTCCCCAAAAAAGTCGAAGTTGTTATGTTTATTGCTATACGTTGGCTTATCTTTACCAGATGTTACAACCCTTGTAAGTCGAGAATCTAATTCTCTGCAGAAAGTATCAGCACAATATCTATGGAGAAATATTGATTTGAGATCAATATATAGATATAGTCAAGAAACTGAGATAAGAATCAAGCATGTGCTGGATTTGAAAATATTTCAAGCATTCATACAAATTAGTTTGGAATTTTACACATTATGATCCAAAAAATATAGATGACCCTAACACTGGCAAATTTGGTTATATCTGGGCCTGATTTGGATTTATCCCATTGTTGCCAAATCTGATGCTTTTGTTGTATTCAAACGATTTCAAATAATTGTTGAAAGACAATTTTTTACTAAAATAAAATCAGTCCAAACAGATTGGGGGTTGAATTTGGAAAGGTTATTTGCATTTGACCCAGGTAATATGTGAAAAAAAGTAAAAATCATACTCTTAAAGACCAATAATTGGCAAGGTAGAACTAATAATTCTTCATTCTATTGCCCAATGTCTGCATGAGAAATTAAACGTAAATACAAATGAATACCGTCATATAAACAACTATAAAGAAACTTAACGCATACATTTCAATATGATACATATATAACCAGTGATTAATTGGCTAATGCCTTATATTTTTCTCATTAGATGTCAAATCACTACATAATTAAGGAGCTTATATCATATGGGTTCATCTTCTTTACATCATGAGTGGTATGATGTAGAACACATCACTTAACATGATCTTACAACTCTGGTCTCTCAAAATTCCCCAAATTATTTCGGGGCATTAGGGTTTCGTCCATAAACTCCGTTAATCGAGAAAGAAAATATTTACTAAGTCACATGTGCATTTTTTCTATACATTTTTTTTATAGATCCACATTGTTGTCCCTATTGTGTATAAGAATATTTTACATATACTTAATTTATAAATTTAAATTGTTCTAAGGAATGTGTAATATATTTATACAATATCACTGTGTTAACAAGGAGAAAGAAAATTTTAGTCTAACATGCAAAATATTATGGATTACTTTCTCGTGCACTTTTTTTTTTCTTCCTTTTTTTAATTGATTAAAATCATTGAGTTTTTAATGTGTATTCTTTTTTCTAATTTTTAATATTTTTTGTTATATTATATATGAGAACAGTAATTCATATTTTTGTGTATAACATCATTAGTTTTATATTTATATTTATATTTTTTTAAAATATAAGTAATTTAAATATGGGCGTATTTCATTTGATTATATTTTTTGGTTTGCTTTTATATTTTAAAGTTTTAAAGTTATTTAGATTATATAAAATAATTTTCATGGCCTAACACTAAATATATAATACTTAATACTTTAAAAAATCAAAATAATTTAATAAATCTAAATTTCCTCTTTTTTTTTGGAAATTTTATCGTGTTTCTGGTTTTATTATCATCTTAGTGTTTTGGTTTGAGATATGTACATTATTTTTTTTAGTGATAATGATCTGACTTTTCATTCTGATTATTAGGTTGGTAATATAATTTTTTTTATTTTGAGAATTTTAGTTGGAATAGGATTCAAAAAAATAAAATTATCTCAAAAAGCTAAATTATTTTGATCAAATACTGTATAGTAATCGATATGTGCC
Organism: Centella asiatica; assembly: GCA_014636745.2. Classification (NCBI taxonomy): domain Eukaryota; kingdom Viridiplantae; phylum Streptophyta; class Magnoliopsida; order Apiales; family Apiaceae; genus Centella; species Centella asiatica. The sequence goes on from CM025785.1 coordinate 17,128,621, forward strand.
CCCTTATCATTTTTTTTTAAATACATTTAGTTTAGGTTATTTCTCAAATTTTATTGAATAATAAATATTTCTTGTCAAACTGAGAATATGATAGTGTCAATACAAGTGATCGTAGAAAATGTTCATTTGAAGATGTTCATTTCTCATTCTTAAAATTTTGTAATGTTAACTTTTAACTATTTTCTAATAATTTCTCAATATTGTAGTTCTCAATCAATTTAAGATGAGTAATAACTTTTATTCATTAATAGACACTTACGTCCTAACATGTTAGAGCACTTGCACCAGATACCCTATATCCTCTATAGTCTATACATTAAGTTCAAAAACTATATCCTCTATAGTCTATACATTAAGTTCAAAAACTATAAACTATCCTCAGAATCTCAAAAATTGAGAATATGTTATTATTTTCATTACAAAATAAATAATATTTGACTTTTTTTTCACGTATCTTTAGGCGAAATGTAGTACATGTTAAATATTTTATATAATTATAATTTTATATCACATTAATTTTCATTTAAAATATTTTTGGTTTTCAATTTTTATTTTTAAAAAATAAAATGTTTAGCATATATTAAATTTCATCTGAAAATACGTGTAAAAAAAATCAAATGTCATGCATTTTGAAATAGAGGAAGTAAGAGATTTAAACAATCAATCTCTATTTTATGTATTTACTATTCAGATCTCTAACAAAAATTAAGTATAGTGATATTGGCGAAGTTTTTAAGAAATAGAAATTATAAAGATATGAAAAGCTATAATTCATTATTTGAAATAGAAAATTTGTTAATAGAATTTGGTGTGAGTGACCTTATAGTTATGTTTTTATATTTATGTTATGTTGTACTTATCATTTTTATAACATATTGATTATTTTTGTATAAAATGGTTATAACTTTGAACAGTTCCAATTATTATCTATCTAAAAGTATAGACCAAATAATCCATATCTTAGTCACGATAAATTTTAAAATTTAAAGAAATAATGTCATATATATATATATATATATATATATATATATATAAACTTTATTTACAATTATTTTTTTTACAAAACACTTATTCATTATAATGAAATAAATAAACTCTCTTCAAATAATTTTTATTGCTGCCTGGTAAGTATTTATATATATTTACAGCCACTTGAGTGTAATATATGCAAAATGTCATGCAAATCTTTTTACACTACCTAAGCAAAGTAACTTTTTCTTACAAATATTATTAAAATACTTTACTAATGTTGTTAACTTTAATTTATAACTTATTACAAATATTAAACTAACTACTTTCCAAGAATGACATTAGATTTAGATAAATTGAAATTATTCACAAATATATGATATTAATTACGTCTCATGACATCAAAATTTACACTATTAATTTGTATAATTATTACCATATGAGAATTTTTACTTTTATTGAGATTAAATTTTACACACGACATTAATTAATTCTTTAAGTAAAACAATAGTACATTTATTGTCTGTCACACTTTTTTACGCATAATGACATTCATAACATATAATGATTATTATTACGCACAATGAGATTTTATACGTTTAATGAGAAAGAAATTTAAGCAAATGATATCCATACTACTAACATTACCTTTACTTAGGATGACAATTTCTACGCATAATAAGATTAATTTTTATATACTCTTTTCATTTACTGCAATATTTAATGTAAATACTGCTCAACAATTTTCATTCATTTAAAACAATGTTCTTTTTGAGTAACTCAGTTTCTCCTACGATTAAACTATTTTTTCCTCTCATTAACGAGGGTTCCTATGGTTAAATAAGTTTTTCCTATCATTAACCAGGATTGATTGTCCCATGATTAAGTAAGTTCATCCTCTAATTAGCCAACTTCTCTCGCCCATCAATTTTTTTTTTTTTACAATTAATTTCTTTAAACATTGTCTTACGTTATTTGATTTTATGATTTTAACTAACATTCCATAAATAATGTATTTTCTTAACTGTAATGATTTTTTTAATATTTGTATTTTAATACAATTTTTTTCTTTTTGATTGTATTTCATAGTATATAATTATACTTTTTAGGATTTTAAATTTTTTTTTGCCTTCCTTCTATTTGTAGTAAATAAATATTTTCCTTTTAAAACGGGACACAAAATACACTTATATCTACATTTTCTTTGTATACTTGATAAAAGTATTATCCAATTTTATGTTTCATTTTAATTTACCCATACTAATAACATATTTTTAATTAATTGATAAAGGTTGCTTCTCAATTTTGATTTATATTTTTTGGCTATCTATTTATCCTAATTTTCTTTTTACAAATTGATAACACAATTGGATATATATTGACTACCTATTTATTTTAAATGAAAAGGACAACCAATATCTAGTTTTTGGTTAAAACAAACTTAATTTTATCTTATGGATACTTAGGATTTTCCTATTATTTGAGTAACCGGTAGAATGACCGACTACGTTGATGCATAATTTAACAAAATTTAAGGCACAAATTTTAAGATAGATTCACGGTCAAAAAATTAAATAATTAATTGATTATACCGAATTTACCATACATCCATACCACCTTAATGTAAAGAAGAATTTTCCATATCATATCATATCATATATATATATATATATATACTCAGTCCTAGCATAAATAGGCTTCACCAGAACAACATGGGCTGATATACCTAGTATATCAAAACTGATGGTCTCATAAACCTGTTACCTGTAACTTATTTACCCATCAATCCATCATATATCTATTTTTGCATATTTCTTCATATTTATTTATTTTAATAATAATATTAAGTATTTATATTTCATTTAATTTATCCTTTTCTCATCTTTCACCAGTAGTTTATATCCTAACAGATACCGATTTAAAATCAATTTCAGAATGCTATATCTTCATTGTTCAAAATATAATATTTTTTTTAGCACTACAGTTGAAAACGTACACAACATAATTAATGTGTCAGTTACATTATTAAAGTAGTAAAAAAAATAATTTCAAAAACTAAGGAATATTATATCTTTCCTGGAAATAGAGATACAAAAAATATTCATTTCATTAGAGCAACCTCAAAAAAAAAAAAAAAAAAAAAAGGTTATTATAATAATTAATGCGCCGACCCATATTATGAAATATTGAAAAACAATTCTCCTTCTTTCACTTCTCTTTTATTCCAAAGTCCCAAAGTATAACCCATTTCGACCGCTTCTAATGCATACTTATTTCACTTACTGCATTTTAAGAGTTTCATCACCACCATAAACCTTAAATTCTTCTTCTGCAGAAATTTTTGCTTGTGTGATATTTATTGCAGTCTTCATGATGAATCCCCTTTCCTTTTACTTTTCTTTTTCTTTCAACTTCTCATTTGTACATCTTGTTGTGCACTTCTTTAAGCTTTCTCCGCCAATTCCATTTTCTAAGGATAATTGAAAGGAACCATCAAAAAGTTGAACTTCTTCCAAATTATCTTTAGATTTGTCAAAGATTTGTTTTGACATTTCCTCAAGACTCTTACAATCTTTACAAGCACAACTTTTAACCTTTATAACCTCAAATTTATTAACTTTTTCTTGAAGAAACATGGCCTCATAGTCACTAACGCCGACATTCACAATCTTATCATTGAACTCTGTTTATAATGCAATTAGTATTTAGCTTTTTAGACATTCGTCAGAAAAACCTGTCTATCTGTTTCCTTCAATCCTGATCCTTTCATCTACCATGGAGTAGTAATATCAAAGGAGTAATAATAAGTTTTTCTGAAGACTCTGTTATAATATCTAGTAATCTCATTAAACTTTCTACTGAACTCTCCTTCAGCCTCAATTCTACCTCTTCAAAATTTAATTTCTCTTCCCACACAATCTCAGATTCCTCCTAAACTAAGAGTTTGAAGCTATCTTTGCCATATTTCAAGAAAATAATTTCATTATTTGTCTGTACTATCCTTGTAAGAATCAATAATTTTTCTCCCTTCATGTTTACCGTTTCCTCTGTTTCTTCCTTACAAAGAATAAGTTCCTCGAACGCATCAGCCACATTTAAAAAAGTTAGTTTTACGTTTATGCAAGTATCTCTTGTGTATTTCATTTTTCAATTTTCAAATTTTGAACAAAATCAAAATGCTTTCTTAATATTTCAAGACAATGAAAATTCAAAAATTATCAAACAAGTGATTGGGACATGTTTGGTTTCCATGCATATAAAGGCGCAATTATGGAATAACACTAATAAATTTAATATTGTTATGATTATTAATTATTGATCTTAGTTTGTGTTATATGAAGTATAAAAAAAAATCATTAAAAAACAGAGGGAGTACTCCCTCTAATCTTGATTAATTGGTTTTCATATGTATGTGTGTTTTGACAGATGTTAATATTGCATTTTGTTTGAGAATTTTATGGTTAAATAATATATTTTTCTTGAAATTTGTTATAAATAAATGATAAGATAAGAAGATTGTAGAGACAAATTTTATATTACATTATTATGCAAATGTAAGATTTTTAAATATTTATCAAAGAAGTGCCATTACTATATTTTCTTTTGTAAGTAATAATAATATTTAAAGATGAACTAGTTAAAAATATTTTGATTAAAGTATAATTCATAAAACCCTTTTTTTATTTCTCTTAAAAAATTGATAAAAATCAATTACTCCGTATAAAAGAGGAAACTAACTCTACAAGAACCATTGAGAGGGAGGAAGTGCCATGTATTTGGCGGATGATCTCATATTTTCATGCCTTAACTACTTTACATAAACTATTCCGTCTGTCCCTTTGAGACATCATCCTTAACAAAGAATCAAAAAAAGTATAATTTTGTATAGTTTAGGAATAGATAATTCGGAAGAATCCAATTAAGAAAAATTTACCCTCTAAAGATGCGAATATGAGGATCAGGTTTTTGGGACCGATACTAATTTGGTATTTTCGCAGGCGTTAATAATTCAAGACTCAACGGCCAAAAATATCATTAAAATTTAAATATTTAATCATACAAGTGTCATCATGCGGTCCTAACTCCTCCCAAGTCCTAAAGCCTTTGTACTATGAGAAAGAACTCTATATATAAAAACGGTTTCTATAATATATAGGAAGTGTTTCTATATATGTACTCCTCAATGTTGCATTTTGGAGCTGAATTAGGAGATGATGTTGGGACAAATGTCCGTGTTTCGCAAAGCCACTGCAGTAAATCATACTTTATTTCCTGAATTTAAACCTTTCAAAGTCATTCAATGCTCAAAGCTAATTACCTTGGAATTGATTTCCACTAGAGAATTCGTCTCCAGAAAACTGGTTTTCTCGGAAAAGTGGTGTAGGAGACCAAACACCACCATGTTTAAGTCTTTTACAACCACCAGTGTGTTCAGAGAGAGTATCGGAGATGAAGGAATTGGAGGTTCAAAACAACAAGTTTTTATCGATCAGTCTTCTTCTGTGTTTCGTCCAAATTTCACAGACGGTGGACTAGAATCCACTCTCAATCACTTGGTCTGTTTCTTTTCCTTAAAACATATATATGGATCATAGTACTAATTTATGATACTCTAACTTCTAATCTGTTTATGTTGCTCAAATGTTGTTCAAATCCGACCATCATATCTCTCTGTTAATTCATATCTGTTTTATCCAATCATTAGGCTTTCTTTTTCTCATTGAGTATATACATACGTACACTCTCCATATGGTTGAAACTTGTAAATTTTCTCTGAAATTCTCTGAATATGTAATATGCTTGTCCTATTCTTTCACTATCTGTAGTTGTTATAGTTTCTAAGGAGTTCGTTAATTTGACTGCAGAGCAAGTGGCTTTTGGTTTTATTCTTTTATATGATCATCCTTTTAAGGCACGATGCTAAGGCATTGTGGTTGATTTTGGGTGCTAATCTAAATAATGGGCTTTCAATCATTCTAAAGCAAACACTAAAACAGGAGCGGCCTTTATCTAAGTTGAAGTCGGATCCTGGAATGCCCTCTTCTCATGCACAATCAATATTCTTCATTGTCGTCGTTGCTAATCTCTCGAGTAATTATCTAACTCCACCCTCTGCTATAATTAATGTAAAAGAACTGCTATATATATAGAAATGGTAATTTGGTCGAGATACATAATTTTGCTCATGGAAATGGCTTTTCCCTCGTAAAACTAATTAACAAAATAGTCGACTCTAGTCATATCCTTAATATTTTCTATAAGATCAACTATGTATATCTTTATGTTTGATTACTAGTTCTGTTTCATTTCGCTGTTTGTGTAATTAGTGTTTACAATACTTCAGTTTTCTCTGTCTTCTTTCTCCTGACATTAGACTGTTGGAGTACCTGTCTATTTGTTTCACTTGCGGTGTTCCATTTTGAGTACCTATTTTTTACCCTCTACATGATATTGCAGCAATGGAGTTCCTTGGGGTGAACGGACATACAACAACAGTTGCTGGGATTCTCTTGGCATTTGGCTCATATTTTGTATGCATCGCGGACTTTCAATGGATTCTCTAAATAAATACCAGCTCTGATTGACCATAATCCAATGTGCCTGCAACTTTTTTTCCCTCTTCATTTGTTGGAAATTTTGTATTTTTAAAGACTATCAGTAACTTTGATTTTCCAATCTCGTAACAAGTTTAAATGCTCTAATCACTCTTTTTCTAATAATTCCATGGTAACCAACAACTATAAAAAGCTCCTCCCTAATTTTGATGTACTACTAGCTTGTGTTACATGAGTCGGAATCAACTCAAAGATACCAAGGTTTATTTACTAAATTTCTTGTTTCTAACTAGAATATCAAAGTGAAACATTACGTGCTATTGTGCAGTTATATATTTAATACTCCTATTTGCTAATCATCATACACAAATACCCGAGAAAATCGTGTCCACCATATAAGATCTATAATGGGTTTCTTAATTTGGCAGTCAAATTCTATTCAAAATCTTGCAGTGCAGACGTTTATTGTTGAATCATAAAATTCCCAGAACTGCAGATGAACTTTAAGGAACAAACAAAAAAATTGTACTCCGTAATATCTACTGTAAAGGCTTCTTATAGTTTGTTGCTATTTTGCAGGCATGGTTACGAGTCTCCCAAAGATTTCATACTATCAGCCAAGTGGTTGTCGGTGCTTCGCTGGGATCAACAGTTTCTGTTTTGTGGTTTTGGCTATGGGACGCAGTTGTGCTGAAGGCTTTTTTCTCCCATTTGTGGATTCGACTCCTTGTAGTATTTGGAGGAGCTGGAATCAATCTGTTCTTCACTTTTACACATTTTTTGGGACGACAGAAGCTAAATATGCAATGTAGAGATGTATAACATGTAGCATTCTTTTTTTCTGTTTACTGTCCACAAGATAAAACGCTTGTCGGAAGATCATTAACGGCTGAAATTTTATAGATTGTACAATTAGCGTGTCCCTTGTGTATCGTTGTGAACAACAAGATATTTGAAGATTCATATTGGAAGACGATATTTGTACGTGTAATTCTTGTTGGTGTTTCTGAACTTTTGGTAGAATAAATGTTGGAAGACGATATGGAGCGGAGAAATATTTTTACTCTAGAATTGCATTGTTCTTCAAATACTTAAATTTCGTTTCTTGAAAACTAAAAATAACTGGAGCAACTAAAGAAAGGGCATGCCAGTTTAATATCAAGCCTTCTCAAACAACAAACATCACTTGTATATATGTAAATGTGTTCTTGCAGATTACATAAGCTATATTGAGCACTATCATTAGTCTATACTCTATATGAATATCCCCTCATGGACGAGCTACCAGCATTCATCTCTATGGAGAGAAACCAACTTCCACAAAACATAGACAGGAAATCTAAATTCACTTGAACAAAACATTAATCACACTTCATTTGATTTCATATGATTAGGATAGATTGCATTATGCATCAATTACTGTCAGTTTCCGATACGCTTACCCTTGTTTCTAGCCAACCATTGTGCCCTTCTAACAGCCCTTGCCCTTTTCCACCTTGCAACGTTTGCCATTCTGGCATATATTCTTCGAATCTGATCAAGTTTGCGACACTGCTGGCCAATCATATTTGCAGTTGAAGGAGACTGGCTCAAAATTATCTCATACCCATCTCGAAATGAATCCATACCTTCGGTGAGAAGTTGCCAGAACAGGCCTCCAGCAGCTGGACCACCACGTTTGGCTGATGCATATACCTTGTAGTAAACTGTGTTGAACAAAAGGTCCCTCTGATAGGAGCTGAAACCCGAATCTTTCCAAGATTTTCCAAATTCTGTGATGAATAATGGCTTCCCGAGAACATATTGTGCATCTTGAATATGGATGTCAAGCCAATTGTTCAGGAAACTGAGTTGATTTTGGTCATTTGAGCTAGATAGCCTGATCATGTCCAAAAAAATCATATATGATATCCATTATCCACAAATCTAATAGCTTGAATGTTGTTTTTGTACAAGGAATTGTTTCTACAAGAGAACCATTAGTTACAATTTGTCTTAAAAGATACTTTCTTTTTCGGTTTCAACTTCTATTTGAAGATTACCATTGATCAGGATAGGAGTGAACAGTAGCAAAGTCGATGCCAGGAATCCTATTATTGGCAATGAAGTCAGTTCCTATATCAAATCCAGGATTAAGTGCCTTCTTCTGCGGTGTTGATTGTCCATAAAATCCTTCTAAGCCAGCTTCCAGCAAGTGATTTCTGTCTATAGATTTCACATGAGAAGCCATTTCCATTATCCAGGCCTGTTATATAAAGATATCAATTTATCTTCTGAAATGCATGTTCAGATTAGTTGTTGAAACAGAGTACTCATAGACTTTTGGCTTTTGTATAAAACCATCTTGTAATAAAGGAAATAAGTACGAAAGTAAGCAATCACAAAAGTCAGATCTGAAGGAGTTGAAAGTAGAGGTGAAGGTATTGGAAAACCTGAATAGTTTGCCCTGATGAATCAGAAGTACATCTGGGCTCATTCATAAGCTCCCAAGCCATGATTGTTGGATCATTCTTGTAAAGAACTCCATTAATGGTGTTATATCTGTTAAGAACAGTCTGCAGAAGAATATCTCAGATCCCATTTTTGTTTCTTTATCATTTCCTTGGGGGTTTAGATTATTCTTAACAGATTTAAAAGATATTACAAGAGCATAAAGTACCCAATATATTAACCAACCAATCAAAGAAATCCAAAAGGGTATCAGATGAAAGAGTGAGGAAGTTAATCTAGCAATTACCTTAACATGGTTCTTGTAATATCCCTTAACAACAGGATTTCTAAAGAAATCATCATCAGATGTCAAGTACTGCCCTTGATTTCTGGCCCAGTTCACATACTGCTTCTTACCCCCAAAACTATCATAGTTGTTCACCAAGCTTAATATCAGCTTAATTCCATATCTTCTGGCCTCAGCCACAACAAAATCTAACCCCTTCAAAACAAGAACAGAACAAAAGAAAGGTAAGCCTACAAACCAAAAAGAAACAAGAAAAATTAATAAAAAGAGTGGCACAAACTGATACTGGGCAAGTGAAATAAATCAGCAAAAGAGGGTTGAAAAGTAATTGAAAATAAAGAATCTTTGTACCTGAAACATTTGTTCATTATAAGATCCAGGAGAGAACTGCAAGGGTTTGTATCCACCATCACTGAAAGCCCAAGTTCTTGCAACAGTGAGGCCATGGGTGGAAGCTTCTCTAAATGCAGCTGAAACTTTAGGCCTTTGAGATGGATCAGAAGCCACATACATTAACCAGTAGGCATTGAAGCCATTGGCATAATAGGGGATGCCATTCAACAAAAAATGGACTCCTCTGCTTGTGATGAAGCCATTCCCAGCTTCAACTTGAACCACAAAAGACTGTTGTTGGATCAGAAAAGCAATAAAAAATATTGGTATCAAATGCTTCAGTATTTTCATTATCACTTTTACTAAGACCAGTGCAAGAAGTGGTTATGTTATGCAAGAAGAAGAGGAGGTGTTGTTTAAAAAGAAGAGGAGAAGCCTGGAAATGTCAGCAAAGACAAAAATAACAGTAATTGTAACAAAGATACTGGAAATCAAAAGCTAATTGTTTAAAAATTTATCACACCTTGTATGGGAGGTAAAGTAAAGAATTGGGTTGGAATAAACTTCATATAAAGTTTTCTTATGTGAGATACATAGCAAAAATACTAATAATGAGATGCATTGCACCAATGTCAGTCCTGTCGCATTCAATTATTTCTGTTTCATAATGAGGATCTTAATTACTACAACGTCTAGACAAATCACATGTAGCAACATTAATTTCTGAAAATTTCAATTATTAATCATTTACATATAGGATTATGGTATTTTTGCAAATATCTAGCGTAAGTATTATTTAATTTATTAAAATACTAGAATGCGTTATTTTATTAATAATTCGTTTGACTTTTTTACAAATAAGTTTACGTAAATTTTTTTTATATGTTCAATATTTTATCTAATTTTAAAAAATTAAATAATAAAAAATATTTTAAATAAGAATTAATATAAATACAATTTTAACATATAAAAATATCACCTAAATTGACGTACTTATTTAAAACAGAGGAGTACTAAAGTACAAAAACAAATGGGTAAATCTAGAGACACATAAGAATTACAGAAAATTTATTGAAGCGGTTTTGGAATTGACGTTTAACTAAAATCCAATCCAAAGGGAAAATCTACATACACAAAAGAACTATAGAAAATTTACCGAAATGGGCTTTTAAGTTGCTGTTTAACTAAAACCCCCAAAAAGCGTCATTTGGCTATTCCTCCTTTTTCGCTTGTACAGTTCGTGATCTACTTGTACATTCTACTCAAGTAATATTTTTTACCGTTAGTTTGACTTCTTCCCACGTAACGGCGATCAAATTCTTATCGTAACTACATAGTTCAGATATTGCAAATCATCATCTCTAGGCTTGAGAATATTACAATCGTAAGGTATCTGTTTCAAATGTTTTTTGTGTTTTTATTTTATTTTAAAATAATGATTGTCATTTATTTCTAATTTAATTGCATCTTTCATACTGATAGAGCTCTCAAAGATTAGTTCGTTTATATATTTCATGTGGTATATTTCATATGTACTATCAATTTATTTGTTCATGTAAAATAACTTTGCCTTGAACAGGAAAGAAATAAATATTAATTTTCAACTTGATTTTATTTAATTTGTTAAATAATTGTAATTAATATTGCAATTTTAATTAATATTTAGTTTTATGCAGAGCGATGTAGTCTAATTTACATGATACACTTAATACTGAAATTGATAAAGGTGAATCATATAATAGTTAACGAAGTTACGAAACAGAAAAGAATGGAGAAAGAGAAAAACAAATGGTGGAAAAACGCAAGTTATACATGTTAGTTTGATAGCACCGATGAGATTTATGAATACTACAGGAAGTATGTTGCACAAATAGGATTTGGAATAGTCATAAGAAGTTCTAAAAAAAAGTCGACGGAGTGCTCAAATATTTTACCATTGCCACAAACTGCGTCCTGTTATTAAAGAAGGTCGTAAGGCAGAGCTTACTGCTAGGCTGTTAGAAGATGGAAAATGGGATGTAACTGTATTGGAACTCAACCACAATCCCAGTTTGAATCCTAGCAAATCTCGATTCCATTGATGCAATCGACATGTGTGGAGCCTAAAGTGTGATGGGACTTCATTCATATTACAGCTGAAGAGGAATATGTTATGTGGCGTGACATTGGCATGAAGTTGCATTGTATTCTTAATTTTGGGTGATCGTTTCAATGATGTATCAGCAACTAGTTACTTATTGCAATTGAAAAATGGTGTAATTAATGATATTACTTTCTTATTATTCATTCGAAACTCCAGTTGTTTGTCTTTTTTAACTGGATTCATTTGAGATAAGACACGATTCAGATATTTGTCTGCACTTTTTTTGGTCTATGACTTCTACAGATTTTTAATGTATGCTCACTAAAGTAGAGGCCTAGGCCATATTATCCTAACTATTGCACTGTTGAACTCCACCCTTAATGCTCCCCATAAATGGACAGTGCATATATGATCTTACTCTACGGGCTACGCAAGCCATTTTGGATATGTTCTTTGCTGATTATTATATATTGATAATATAACTTCTGTAGCTTCTCTAGGGAAACATCTACCGCTAGTCATATTATAATAATACACATTCATTATTCAATCATTCATAACATATCAGCATTAACAATTTATGTACCACCCCATATGTGGTACTATAAACTCTAATAATTTGCATTATGGGATTGAACCATCATGTGTAGTTCTTAAAACTCTTCGGATTTTAACTAATTTAATCTAATATTAGTTTTAATGGTTCAGAAAAAAGTTTGACTATTTTAATCTAATATTAGTTTTAATGGTTCAGAAAAAAGTTTTTAGGCTCAAATTCTAGTTTTATACCGTCTAAAAAAGATTAGTTTCAGCAAAAAATATTGATACAAAAGTTCCTTATTTCTGCAGCAAAAAAATAAAATAAAATAAAGAATAAAAAAAATCTGCTTATTTCTACATTCTGGTTTTATAAAGTTGAGTTAGAAAACTTCTAAGAGAAATACTTTCAAACAGTTGGCGTGCACGGTAAATTTTGGAATGAATGAATGTTAAAAAAAAAAAATCTTTTTTCCGCATAAATAATGATAATTAATTAGTAAAATGAAATTATTGATTGAGAAAGAAGTGGGAAATGCTGAGGCAAAGTTGAGAAGAGGGCATTGATAAGGGGTCTTTATCAATGTCCAGAGTTATAATGTACAACACTCCTAGTTGTTGGTGGTAGCACATGGCACATGGCACATGGCTCAAGCTTGCGGATGTTAATATGGGTGTACTAAATTAACCTACATGTGAATAACAGCCTTGGGGGCGCGGGGTGGGTTGTGAAATTAGAAAAGGGAAAAGAAACAAAAAGGAGGAAGCTTTAATAAGTTCGAAGAAAATGGTGTATGTACCTGTCCGCAATCTACGCAGTGCCTTTCGCACCGATACTACTATATCTCTCTCTCTCTCTGCTTGTTCAAAATCAGTTTGGGTCCCTTTCAGATATGGTCACTTTTAGTACCCCTAACTGCAGTAGCCGACAATTTTATTAATGCTTCTTTTTTCTTTTCTTTTTAGTGTGCCCATTGATGCTTAAACAGTTATATTTATGTATTTTTTTAAATTGTTATTATTATTAAGAAGAATTTAGGGGTAATGCAGAGGGGCGAAGTCCAAAACTAGGCCTGATAATGGATATTTAATAAATAAAAGTGTTATCGAAGAATTCGTTCCGTAACTCATACCCAAAACGAACCAAAAATCAATAAAGATTTCCAAAACAAGAGCTACTCCTCCAACTTAAATCACCTCGCAATATCTGTCTTATCTCATCAGGTGAATGCTTTAGTTTTTTTTACTCCATATGTTCCAAATTACTAGGTATCTTTCGGTTCGAACAAAATAAATTTGTTAAATTTTATAATTCAAGATTGAAGTAAAATGTTTTATTTTTAATAACTTTAACGCAAAATACAGTGTTGTACATAAAAAATTCTTTTAAATATAAACTTTTATATTTATATATTATTACAAATTCATATAACTACCTTTTTCTAGAAAACTGAAGAGGTCAGACAATCAAGCACAGTGTTACAAACACGTGCCGTGAAAAAAAAAACAAAGGAACCATTCATAGGAAAAAAAGTGGTGATACTACTTCAGTCAATCAAACAAACAAATTCTAATCTAAGGTTTCGGTTTTAAATCAACTTCCTTAGATTATCTGGGCGCCACTAAATCCGAGGATGCACACCACGTATTTACTCATGGGTCAAAATGAACAGTATCTTTTATTTTAACGACAAAAAAGAATGGGCTTGTCGTATCACCAACACTCAAGAACTTGATTACTTCTCCCCCACACTTCCACAGACGTCGTAAAGGAAAGTGGGGTCAAGATATTGCACTGGGTTTTATTTTTTTCACCTTCTTACAATTATTACACTTGTTTACACGATACTCATTCAGCACACATTAGAGAGTTACTCAAATTTGATGGATCACATTTAAACTAATTTAAGCTCGTTTAATTATTGTAATGAACACAACTTCTTATTAAATCTTAAACGATTGACATTTTTGAACAAATATAACTCCATAATGACAAAAATAATAATGATTTATGAATTTTCAAATAATTAACCAAACCTAAAAGTATATGTTTGTAGCTCGAATCCTTTATGTTTTCAGTTGTGCACGAACGACCTTATGGTAAAGATGCATAAAATGTGCCAAATAACTTGCTCCATTTTAAGGCTCTTTCGGCCCGCTGTCACTCCCACTTTGTTGGATTATGAGGCAAGAAAATCCAGGGCAAAGGTCAGGACAAGTGAAATGGTCCATTAATATTTAAATGCCAAAATGAAAGTCATTTGATTTCCATAGATCAACACAATGTATAGGGTAGAAAGCCCCGAGTTTATTCGGTTCTAACTTTTTCTTCAAATATAACCGATGAACTCTAAAAAAAGAATCAATCAGTGCAGTGTATCATAGAGTTGTCCACGTACATCATGACTCGTCTTCATCGAATATTTGTTTGTGAAATTGATATTGTTATGGGCAGAGCGGTACAGGTATTAATCTTTTTTCCTAAATTATGTACATCAAAAAATGGTCCACATGTTTTTATTCTCTATTACTGCAATTTCAAATCCTAAGGAGCATGATTCCATGCTGTATCTGTTCTATTTTTGGGACTAGCCGCCACGTAAGGAGACTAATCACCTCTGACCGTTATTACCCGGTTCGCTTTATCATCCTAATCCAATCTTTCTGAGTTTGTCACGTCCATGAAATTTTAATTTTAACAACGAACTGCTTGCCGTTGTCTGAAAAATTCATACTTGACTCCCATCGGAGTGCTGTTATTCCCAGAGATCCATCTACAACTTTATTTCTATTATCTATGTTAGGATTGGATGTTACTATGACAGCTTGAGAGCTTACCTGATTGAGAAGTTTTTCATGTTTCTGCCCAAAATAGGATCTATTCTACAATCAGTATTTGAAGCTTCACAGAATGATGGTGTCAACATGGACTCCAAGTCTGCAGGTAAGCCACCATCGGACTAACCTGCAGCATCGAAGTAACAACCATCAATTATTCAAAGGGATGGAGCTAACCTTGAGAATGCAAAGTAGACCATAAACAAAAAATGAAGACATATAGAAATAGTTTTTCCATGATTTGGCTGTACTGAGGCCTCACATCACAATTTCCCTATTATTCTTTAAGAACAAGTAAATCAAATAATGTTGTCAACCCATTTGAGATTGACAAGTGAAGCAGCACCTTCATATGACACTCTGTATATTATTTGTAGCTGGAACTATACATCCTGCAGTGCGAAATAATTATGTGAAAAAAAATATAAAGGCAAGTGGTATATGGGTATTCACATGATGGCAAATTCGACCTTTTGTTTCTTATTTCTATATTCTAAAACATGAGCTGCAAAAAGCTATCCATGTAGAAGCTCATCATTTGGAGGACTGGTTACCCTCCTGAGCATGGGATTGATTGTGGGTATATGATCCCTTCCCAGTTGGTAGGTAAGACCAAGCTAATGCAGTTGTTCCAAGTGTAACTGCAGCTGCAATTGACCCCCACATCCACCTCTGCCTTCGTTTCCTTCTTTGCCTAAGATGGCGCGCTGTCTCTGCATACAGTCATAGGAAGAGATTAGAACTGATGTCTGCACTATGCATTCCCCACACCCCTAAAAAGAATTCCCCCTCCCAGCAGAAACACACACTTGCTCACACTATACCTCCTAACAGAAGTACAATCCCCAATTAAAATGTCAAGGTTTTTGAAAATGTTTTTCTTAATATAAGGAAAGTAAAAATTTAGTAGTGGTGGAAAATAGTAAGTCAAGGATGTGTCATATTTCTTCAGTTTCAGTTCTAAATTTTCAAAAAAAAAAAAAAAGGTTTCAGCTGGTACCAGGACTATAATAATCAAAGAGTGTAGGAGGAATACGTACAAATGTAAAATTATTGGACAAAAATAATAACCATCAACAAGGAAGTATGAAAGGCACCTACTACTTTTTAATAAATCAAAATGACAATATTTGGTATTTCACATGCAACAACCAAGCAGGGTAACCAATCACATCAACTCATCAAGATACTAATTACTCATACAAAAAGAGAATTTTCAAAAAACTACTATAGAGAGAGGACATGACAAGCCACAACCAAGCAGAGTAACCGATCATATCAACTCATCAAGATACCACATTACTTCATACAAAAAGAAAAAAAATTAAAACTACTGCAGAAGGAGGACATGACACGTGCACAGAAGAAATTCTCAAACTGTGAAAGTTATATGAATATATTGCGGTGCACAACAGTAATTGTCCTGGAGATCATGGTATCTTACCTACGACTTCCTGATTCCTCTGAGACATCTCTCTGTTTACAGCTTCATAGTATTTGAGTCTGTCCCATAACCGAGCAATCTCAAAATTTTTAGCCTCTAATCGGGATTCCATTTCAGCCTCAATCTCAGCCTTCGCGGTTCCCCTTCCGATAGAGTTGGAAACATACCGAGCAAAAGTGACTTGTCGGCAGATCTCTTCTGCAGGATCATCCATTTGTTCATCTTCTGCCGCACTAATAGGATCTGATGGGAGTGTCAAGCCAACAGTGGATAAGTGTTCTCGGATCCTCAGCCAATGGTTTCGCATATCATTCAAGGCTTCTTCTGCTTGCTTTTGCTTCTCTATCTCCATCAATAAATTCAATCTTATTTCACGCAACTCAGCTTCAGGATCAATTAGAAGAGGTTGAGGGCCACTCTCAGAAGAGAGCTCTGAAACAAGAATTTATAAAATATGAGCCTACGACTTTTAGAATAACTCAAAGGTATCAACTATCGACTTATAATAAATTACATATTAAAAATAGGAGACAGAAAGTGGCATAACAAAGAAAACTATAACAATAGGTTCATGTATTGAGAAGCTGTTAAGATCCAGAGTTGATGCTGAGAGCTTGGAAAGTACTCATCCACATATAATTACTTAATGCAACAAATATAGCAAAATATGAATGATAGATTCAAAAAGAGGATGATTCAGAGGAAGAAAATACAGTAGACAGTACCTTCCCGAGCATCATAAAACTCTGACATTGTTGAGGTGAAATTAAAAGAACGTTCAACTCCAGTGCTAGTGTCTCCATCAGCATTGCTCTTAGCACTCATCGAGTCTTGAGGATCAAAGAAATCATCCAGCTCAGCATTGTGTAGCCCATCTAATGTATCAGATTTCAGCGGACCATTTCGTGCAGCCAAACCATTAGTCAAATCACCGCTTGCAAGTTCTTGTCCAGAAACACCACCGACATAATCAACCTTAACAGAATTTGGAACATTAAATGTAAACTCAACAACCTTGTCCGAATGAACCTCCTTTTCCTCATCTATTGCATTCTCCTGTTCTCTCTCTTCATCTTTTTCATTCTCCGATTTCGTTTCTTCATCTAAAACTCTTTTTGGTTTAACCACGTCATCCTCTGAGAAACTCTTGAGAAGGCGGGGCCCACGGCGCTTGTGATTAATGATATAAGGGGATGGGGGGAATGAAGATGCAGAATCAACAACTGGAAGCGGTGTTGACTCTGGAGTGGCATATAGCGCTGGAGAAATCCGGGCCGAGTGGCGCTTCTTCTCTGGATTTGTTGTTGAGACGCTGTTTCTCCTCTCTATCCTTGGTGGTTTAGGAATATTAATCCCCCTATCCGACATTGAAATGGGCAGACTGGTTACCCTCTCAAGATTTGAGTTAGGAGCATAGTTTCTATCCTCGGATTTCGAATCAGGGTGGTCATACTTCCCTGCTACCATTGTTTCAGAAGCTCCTGGCTCGATTAAGTTATCCAAAGCTATAGCTGTAAAAGTTGGCATGACTCCAACAGTAAACTACCCTTCTATCTTATCAATTTTCCAGTTTCCCTCTCAACATCTGCATCTGCTAGTACATAAAGAAGTTAGAACGGGAACCTAACACACATCTACACCTAGGAAATTCTGCAATTATTATTGCAACAAAAGTTTAAATAAGAAAATGGGTACAGAGATAAAGCAAGTTTTCTTCCAACCTTCGCAAAAATCTAAAATTTATATACATAAATTCCATCTATATTTTCCAGTCTTCAGATCTTCATTCAGTTTATTCTCCCTTAGATTTTAGCAAAACAAGGACCAAAAGCCTTCGGAGTTTAAAAGCAGAGGTATCAAACCAAACCCAAACACACAACCTAAAGAAATCAATCCAATCTTCAGTTTATACCAGCTAGGAAATTAAGAAATAGAAAAAAGCTGCAGAATTTAGAAATCCTAGAACAAATACTAAAAGAAAATCATGATTTCAGCATCTGAGAAAACACAAGAATTATGTGTATATATAAACACATATGATGAAATAAAAGTTAAAAACAAAAATGATTCTGGGACATATCAAGAAATTAAAAAAGAGGGGAGAGGGAGAGGGAGAGAGAGAGAGAGAGATACCGCAGATATTGATACGAAGATGAATTATCTTGTATGTTGATGTTGGTGATGGAAAGAGGAGTAGGTTTATGGCGGTGATATCATAAGCTGTATCACCCCACCCCGTTTCTTTTGATTCAAGACTTCGTCGTCTTGTTTCCAGGCTTCCAATTCCAAGCCTTTTGGGGAATGAACGACACATGACATATCAATCAATCTCGCACTTTTTATTTCCCCTTCTTTTTATATCTTCCTCAATTTCCTTAATCGTTCATCGCGATTAGGCTTCCATAATTTACTTTACTAGTTCAGAAATAAATAAATGTACTTGTACGTATTTTTAAGAAAAATTTTGTATTATTCAATAAATATAAGAAATTAATAATATCTTCATTAAAATTTCATAAAAATTAAAAATTAAAATCTTATACAACGTAAAATATACAACATGTACTAAATATTATTTAAAATATGTGAAATGGCTAATATTTTTGGACGGAGATAGTATTATTTAAGAAAAGATGAAAATGAATTTATTTTATAGTTTTACTTATTTATGACATTTTAATCTAATATATATATATATATATATATATATATATATATATATGAAAGGTATGAAATCATACGAATAGAAAGACTATATAAAATATTTTACTAGAGTTTGTTTACGTAATTATTATAATTATAATATATTGTCCCTCAAAAAATGTAATAATGTGATAAAATGATGTTCGCGATTCAAGACTTGTTCATATCTTTTGACTTGTTAATCATTCATATCAAGTTCTAAGTCTGGGAGAATTTTTACTCTAACCTTTTACTTATAATTTAGTTCCTGTTTAATGATATTTTCCGTAGTTTCTTGGGGTGAAAAAATGAAAATGAAAAAGTAACCAAAAAATGAAACAACATTAGCATCTCTTATTTGGTATCTTTGATTTTGACTCTTTGAGAGAAGAAGGGAGGGTCGACGGAGTAAAAGAATAGAGAAGTCATGACTCATTCTTTTATTTCTTTTCAAATTCTGATGTTTGCTCAAGTTATCCCGCCGTCCAAAAGTGTGTAATTTCAAATTGATACAAAAGAGACTAATTGAACTTCAAGTCTTCAAATTATATAAAATAAAATCTATATGCAAGAAATTATAGTTACCAACTTATATATATATATATATATATATATTGCTTTTGATTGTGCTATTTTAGCCATTAAAATTTGTAGGCCTGTCTCCACCACTCCACTTCCACTACTATCATCTCTTCGAGTGGACGGAGATATACAACATTTTCTAGCCTCTTGAAATTCAACATTTTGCATCAATATATCATGAATCTCCACATTGATCAAGTTTAAATTTCATTCCACTAAAATTTTATTTTTCTTAACGATCGTAATTAGAAAAAGAAAAGTTAAATTACTCCGTAAAAATACAGAATGCAGATAAAATATCCATGTATTATTACCCAATACCTGCCAGTTATTTGCCAAATGAAGAAAACATTCATAGCGGGAAAGGGAAAATATCACCTTAAAAATAACAAATGTCGTCTAAAATAGTAAAATGTTAATTTTTCATAGTATAAACTTGTAAAAATATCGCTATATCTAATAATATTTTTATTTAGCTAATATTAGTACAAAAGAGTATACGATTTCAGACTAAATTAATACCGTATTATGTCATTCTCAAGGAAAAAACACCTACTGTATGTTGATGTTGAGTTATTATTTAATTTGTTCATTTCCACCGAGGAGTGAAAAGGTACTAAGATTCGACGTTGGTTTTTTTCAGCAGATTTCTAAATTTGTATATCTCTAAGATATTAAATATGATAATGACTGGTATTTTTCAAAACATACATCAATGAATTAAATATATTAAAACTTGAGAGATTAGTCTAATTGCTGTTTGTTAAGGCGTCTGGTAAAGAAGAAATAAGAACATTTCTTCCCTCCTTGCTAAATAATTTAGCATCCACATAAAATGGTAATTCTAGTTCACCTTTCTTCCATTCTATTCTTGTTTCTTATTTGAATATCTTTTTTCTATTTTATCCTCTCTTACCCTCAACATTTATACTTTTTCTATGACATGCATCCATATGATAGCAGCTAGCCTCCATAAAATAAAAAATGTTCGTTTGTCCAGCCTTCTTTCTCATCCGAAGCTTTTTTAAAATTTCAATCACTATCACACTATTTTGAATAATATAAATGTGGCCCTAGTTATATATATTGTTGTCCTCCTTATGGTTCTGAAAATTTTGGAACACTATATATTTTAAATTTTTAATGACCTGTAACATCATTCATGCCGAGTCAATTTTGAATTACAATCGTCTCTGAAAGTAGGTGAAAAACTAAAAATTCAAAACTTTTGAAAAATATGTCGCTGAACTGTATTTAACCTATGCTTTGAACATAGCCGATGTCTGATGATTTAAAATTTATTGATTGTGGGAGCGAGCGCATGTGTGTAATACTTCAATATCAATTTTATGGCAATTTGCATTTTTATTGTTCTCAGTTTGCTTCTTTTATGTATTTGAATATTCAATGCTTTTGGATTTGAACAGTTACATTCATTAATTAAAAAAATGTTGCATTTTGTGGAGGAGAGAAAAACTCGATTCATGACTTCATACCTCACCAAATAAAGCATTAATGATTTTTTTTGGTCATAGGAATTCATGTCACTTGAATAGAAAGAAACTGGATGAACATGATCATGAAACATTAACAAAGTTTGAGGAAAATAATCTCTAAATACAAATAATAGCACAAGCTAACACATAATATACCAGCTACAGAACAAAAAATACACACACACAGAGTCCAAGAATGTAGGCTTCATTTATAGTGTATTACAGGCATATTCGAATTCACATCCCATAAGCCTCCTTCCTTCACATACTCCACATACCTTGCAAATTCTGGCTTTGCTGTCGCCTTCTTTCCACGCCGCTTTTCAAATATACTGAAAATTGGATGAACCTTGCTGACTTTCTTCACTTCCTTCTGTGCAGAATTTTCTGGAATCTTCTTAGGTTTTCTGGCTTGCTTCTGTTCTGGAATTGCTGGAAGATTTCCTTCAGGATTCAACCTTCGCAAACCAAAAGAGGCTTTGGCTGGCACCGTTGCAGACCTACTCAACTTAACCTCCAAAAGACCAATGGAAGACTCATCAACTAACCGATCATATCCACTTTTTCGTGTACTAAAAGCTCTAAACATGGTTCTGAAGATAAAAATAATTCTTCTCTGAAGATTGGTGGCACCTGGGGAATAAATGGATGAAGAGAAGAGTGGGTTAGGTCTGTAGAATTATGAAAAAGAATGTGCTTAAGTAGTACGTGGTCATATTTGGTAAGCCATGTTTGCAATTCAAATGTATTTTGACGTTCCAGGAATTAGAACCACGAGTTACCAAATTTGACTTTTGGTGCAAATCCAACAACCATGAAGGAAAATTAGGTACCTCATGAATAAATCCAAAATATGAACAAGCTATAACCATCACTATGTGGACCAGTGCAGATGATCGAAGAGCTGTCAACTTTGACTGTCTTGGATTAGACACACTATGGTAACTGTCCCACTATTTGGGGCTTAGCTTAATTTGGAGTGTTCCTTCAAGAAAGTAGCTTTATCGTTTCAAATTCGAAATCTTGAAAAAGAATGATGATTTGCAGGATACTCCTTGAAGATGATAATGAATTTAGAAGTAAAGATGTATACATGACATGATTCTTTGCACTGTTCCCCTGTATCTCAGTTCATATCAGATCAAGAACTGGTCAAACAGGAAGGTTCTGAGCACGTGGCGGCCAAGTGAATAGAATAAACATATAAACAAAAGAAGATAGGAATACAACTACACAAGCAAGAAACACTTTAACTGCAACAACAAAAGATAGATATATCTAATAAGTTGCAATACATCTGGCCATACCATGAATATTTATACATAACACAGAGATACGTACTTGTAAAGTGGGTTACGGCTGCTCAGAGGCTTTCTCAATCAGAGAACGTGATAAACTGACATGCTCATGCCGGAGTGGCTTAACTGTATAACATCTAACTTGCAGCTGACTTCAAATTGGTGAAGCGGGTGGAATTTTAACACTGGGTTCACTAAAATCAGATAACTGACATTGAAAATGACGCAATAAGCTAGCCCCAGAGTTCTCCTCATCGCGACAATGGACAGTAAGCAATGTGGGAAGTTGGCCAATTATGTGATAGTTTTATGGTAAATGGTGAAAGGGTGAATATGTACCCACGAATCGTCTCCACCTTTCTCCAATTAAGTACATCTTTGAACTAAGTGAATATAAAGGCCATAGTTAACCAAAAGTCCTGTGTCCTTTACGAATGTATGGTGGAGTTATTCAGGTTATCACCAGCTCCTACAGAGACCCAACTACTTCCCACCTCTTTATTTATTCCTCTTCTCTTCATAATACTCCTCAAATTGTCAACAACATCCCACTTACCAATGGCTGCATAAAAATTTGAAAGTGCTACATAATGTGCTGGGTTGTCCGGTTCCAACTCAAAGAGATGCTTTGAAGCAAGCTCACCCCGGATGACATCATGGTTAACTCTACAAGCATTCAATAAAGTTGCCCAAATTGCGGCATTAGGCTTAATTCCATCCTTAACCATATCATCATATACACACCAGACTTCATCAATCCGACCTGCACGGCCTAATAAATCCATGAAGCAGGCATAATGCTCAGGACCTAAGTCTACGTTGCACACCTGAGCTGAAGCAAAGCACTCGTATCCCTGTTCCACCATATTAGAATGTGAGCAAGCTGATAAAACAGCAAGAAATGTGACAGAATTTGGTGAGACACCATTTCCTTCCTCTCTCATTTTCTTGAACAGCTCAAAAGCTTCTTCCCCATAACCATGACTTCCATATGCATCTATCATGCTTGTCCAAGATACTACATCTTTCAAAGGTATTCCCTCAAAAACTAAACGGCCTATCAAAATTTTTCCACATTTTGCATACATGTCTAGAAGCACATTGCAAAGTTGGGTATCATAAGTGAAACCTTGACGAATTGTTACACCATGTATCTGCTTCCCAATCCACAAATCTGCATTCTCAGAGCAAGCAGAAAGAGCACTAGTAAGTGCAATAACATTAGGTTTCATTGAGCTCATAATCGACATAGCCATATCATACTTCTTATTCCGAATGCATCCAGATATCAATGAATTGGACATGATATCATCCTTTTTCCATTCCAGATATTTATAAATTTTAATTGCTTCAGCCATATGCCCAACACATGAGTAAAAGTCGATAAGAGCAGTCCCCAAAACCACCAAATCACGACCCATCGATATCACCAATGCATGAACTTGCTTACCTTGTCTATAAGCATTCAAAGAAGTACAAGCTTTAAGAACAGAACACAAAGAAAACTCACTAAATTCTACTCTTTGCTCTCTCATTTCTCTAAAAACACCAAGTGCTTTCAAAGGTAAGTCATGACGTAAAAAGCTTGAAAGCATTGCATTCCAAGAAACCACATCCTTAAATTCCATATCGTTAAAAGCACGAACCGCCTTACCCAGTTGGCCATATTTAGAGTACATGTTTATCAAAGCAGTTTTGGTGATAACTTCTTTATCTAAACCAAGTTTAATCATCAGCACATGCATTTGAATGCCGCGCACGGGGTGTGGGAGACCTGAGCACGCACCTAATACCGGCGTAAATGTATAGGAGTTGAGGTCAGAACGGCTGCGATACATACAAAGAAAGAGATTCCACGTGGAAAACGGGTCGCCATTGCGAAGATAAGAAGCTAAAAGTGAATTGAGATAGGTGATGTCTCTTTGAGGCATTTCGTCGAACAGGTTGTTGCCAGCCTGAAAAAATCGGCTCTGTTGCTTCGGTGACACATTGTTAAAATTACATTTCTTTGGTATTCTGGCGCGGGAAAAACGAATGAGAGTCCTGTGTACAGACATTAACTTGGGATCTAAAGTTACTCCTAGCTTCTAGTTATAGCAGCATAAGTTGGTAAATGATGTAAATTTATAGTTGTACAAGTACAATCACGTAAAGAAATATATAGTCACATTGTGATCTAAAAAAATTGAACCATAATATATTTTCCATATTTTGTGCTATTTCAAATGGTACCGTTTTTATTTTTGAATGAAAATTATGTATAGATTTTCTACGTGAAATGGTAGTGTTCTAGCTATTAAAAGTATGAAATGTCATTAATTGTTTCTGTATACAGCTACGGCACCCGTGCACAGTATATACATATTTTATTAATATTTTTTCTTTTTAACATTTTAATTTTGATTTCTGTAATTTTTAAAAAATTAATACATTTTTAGATGCTATATAGTATTTTAAAATAATTTTGTTAAATCGTCTTTTTTTTAAAAGTTTATAGCTAATATATTTTAGAATAGCGTTTTATTGTATTATAACTATTAAAGAGTTTCATCTGCAATCATTTTGTTTGACAAATAGAAATTGTCTTTCTTTTCCCATTGGAGGTGGAAATTATTCGATTTTGTCAAGCTTAATGTTTCTTTATATTCAATAACAAGGTTGCTGTCTTTCTAGGTTTCGTTTCTCATTTCTTTAGGAAAGGACCCCTTTTTCTTTTATCGGACCGTCTTTTAACTTTATGGAGGGGGCTTAGTGGATTATTACGGTTATTGCCTTTGCAACTTTTGTTTCTTATCTATTACTCTGAATACTAAGCGTTATTACTCCTAACATTAAGCATTTGGGATTTAGATCAACTGTTGTGAGCTCTTGTCACAAAGTTTTACATGCAATAATTTAGATAACCCAAAAAATAGACACATGACTTTTTTTAAAAAATCAAAACCTAAATTGTTGTAGGAGAAACTAATTATTGTGAGTTTGTCACAAAGTTTTACATGTCATAGTTTAGAATGACCCAAAAAAGTAGGCACATGACGTTTTAAAGAAATCAAAACCTAAATTGTAGTAAGAGAAACTAATTAAACATTAATAAATCTATTAACCTCAAAAATCTTAAACTTTTATTAATAAATTTCTGTTTTGTTTAGTATTTATTATAATTTATATTTTAATTAAAAGATATATTTGCACATGCAAAAGCATGTGCATGATATACTAGTATTTTATTTTATTTTTAAGAAAGGACTTCCGTTTTTCTCTCTTTTTTGGGTTACAAGTACATCTTTTGTTTATTTAAAGAAAAGGTTGCCTTTGTACTTTTGCAGGAGGGGAAGAAGTTTGAAAAATAAAAAGTCAAAAGTCGAGGACAAAAGCTTGTCATTCTCTCAAACCCGTTTATAAAAGAATGCGCTATTAAGAGCCATTTTGTAATCGAGTTATACGTTACCGTTTATCCGTTTATGGTCTAGCCTCGGTGGCCTTGTGCCATTTTGAGAGAGGGAGAATAGCCTACTTCAGCTTACTAACTAATCAAAACTACAAACTAAACCCCATCATTCAGTAGTATCTCTTGTTGCCCTTTCCATAAAGCATAAACTTACATTTACAAACTAAATAAGTGAACTACCGACAACAGATATATATGTAGAGCTTCAATTGCTAGCACTTACATTTACAAACTAAATAAGTGAACTACCGACAACAGATATATATGTAGAGCTTCAATTGCTAGCAAGTAGCACCATCGATACTACATAGTGCTACATAACCATGTAATTTGGCGGCAGGCAGAGAGCCGCAACTATCGTTCCTGTGAGTTAAACTTGCTCCATGCTTCCTAAAGATTCACAAAGAAAATGTTATATCAATCATTATCAGGCCAACAAAAGGATCAGAGCCATACATATGTGAACACGCACGCAAAAGATTTTCTCTAGAAAAAAGGCCTGCAGTCACACAGTAATTGATCTTCAATGTAGAACAAGTAAAACCATAGTTGTCAAGTCGTCAACCAGTCAACGCCTGGTCGTCCAGTCGGTGTCCACTTTCCTAGCCATCCAGTCGACTTAGAGGAGATGCACATAGTTGACCGACCAGCCTCATTAGTCGTCCAAACCTCGACTAATTTCCTGGTTGGCCGACTTAGCCATGCCTCAATACAAGAGACCTAAAACAATACTTTTAGAGGGAAAACCCCCCCAACCTAGATTATAAGGTTAAAAAACATCAACTACGGAGTATTAAATATAACTACTATTTTAGTTTATTTTTTCTGATGTTTTTATGTTGTATTTTTAAATATTATGAGTATAAGGTTAAAAAGTTGTGATTATAAAGCATTACAAATTTGGTATGTTTTTTTTAAGTTTAATAATATTATTAACTAATTCAGTTTAATACCATTATTAACTAATTGTTTTGATAAATAATAAAAACTAATTATTTCATGTTTGCAGTTTGTTTTTCAACTTCTGGACTGTTGTAATATCCAAGAATAGTAATATACTTATTGGTATCTGTATGTTCAGTTGCTGCTATACTAGTTTTGTTGGATAAATGCCATATGAATTTTAATAGTTAATAGTTTTAAGTCTTAATATTTATTGGTATAAATTATGGATATATAAATACAATATATGTAAAAAATTTCAATCGACTAGTCGTGACTAGTAGGTTGATTAATCGATTAGTCATCCAGTAGGTCGGGGGTCGACTCGCCTCGACTTGTTGACATGACAACTATGAGTAAAACAGAACCAAAAGACAAGGGATTCAGTTACCATTGCTGCCAGTAACTAAATTTGGTACAAAGAGGAGCTAGAGAATCCCTAGTCAATAGAAATCAACTAAACCATAATGATTTCACCTTACCTTGATATATAAATATAAAAAAAGCTAGCAAGTGCTTTCTAACAATAAGATTGCACTACTTCCACCAACCCAATTTTTTAATTCGATAATTTACACCAAATTGACATACCCATGACATTTCCAGCAAATTCTTGAATTCCCTAATGGCATAATATGGGAAAAATTCTTGTACACGGCAAAGCCCATCCCATATACATGTACGTCATATTAAGTTCTTGCTCTGTTATTTGTAGTGTTTGAGTCATCTGTAGGCTAAATGAACTTAAAATTCTTGTTCATTTTATGCAATGGAGTTCAGAAATACAGCTTATTTAATCCTCGAAACTTGAAAGCAAAAACCTGCTTCATTAAACAAAGAGTAACAAAGGACAAAACTTAGTAATAAAGTTTTGTCTCGTCCTAATGGTTAAGAAGCTTTCATATCTGCATGCTCGAAGACCATAGTGAACATATTGCTAGTCCATAAGAAGTGCTTTTGGAGTTTCTTTTAGATAGATTTAAGATAGATATTTACTGAGACATTCTAACTTTTCAATATCAAGTTTGGACTCTGGAAAGAAAATTGGTGGATAAAGTTGGCATTATAATACTAGCAAATAAGTCAAACAATTCTTCCTTGCTAAAAATAAATAAATGAATATATAGGTTCAAACCTTCAGAAGATCAAACACTTTCTCGCATATGTACTTTTGCTGAATACTGGCACCTCGTTGCTGTAATTTGTCAGGGTGAACACAAAGAGTGGCTTTCCTGTATGCTTTTTTTACAGCAACAGCAGTTATAACCTCAGTTAGCGGTATTGGCTGCCAACCACTATCAGGCCCAAGAATCTGCCAGCAAAATAAATTTGATTTAGCACTTGAATCAGTACAGAAGTATTGAATATTCACTTTATCTTACTACGCTAAAAAGCGGTCATATTACAGCACTTTCCTGTTCACTTGACAGGCTTCTTTACTTGGAAAATGCCAAAACTTCAAAACATTAGACTACGGTCCTCTTTTAACTATCTGTATGAAGTTCTGTACAATTATATTGGGTACTTTTCCAAGTAGCTTAAGCATTACCTTCGATGTTTCTTCTAAAAACAAAGAACAGATAAAAGTACATGATGCTGAGACATGTAACCAAATAATGCAAACATTCTGAATATTAAGGAATATGATAGGGCTTATACGTCATAATACAATTACTGATTATCTCAAAACTGGAAAGACTTGTCTTTGAGGAGTTTATCTAAATGGATGACAGCTTCATAATTGTGGCTAGTGAGTACTGAGTACTGGCCATTCTGATCTTTTTTTGTTTACTCAGTCTCCTTAGTTTTGTACTTCTTTTAACATCTCACTCACCCTCTCTCTATTTTTATTTTATATTTTCAGTTGCTTAATTGTTATTATTTTTTCTTATAAACCTTCTTGTATTTGGTTTCTTTTTTTTCTTTCAACTCTTATTTATGCTCTTTTATATTCATTTTTCTTTGCATTTCATGTATGTTTCTATTTTTATTTTATTATTATAGTATCTTCATATTATTTTATTCTTTCTTATGTATTTTTTATGGGTTCATTGACCGCCACCCCAAACTAGCTTGCGTTAAAGGCGTTGTTGATGTTACTTGTCAGAACAAGCTTAGTGGTGGATCTGCTAAGATAGAGTATATGAAGCAATTCAAAAAAATCTGAACATGTCATATAATATATATAGCATGTAAACTATTAGATGACCGTTAGCTTGAAATGTTGAACCCTTTGGTAGGGTAACCGAAGTGAATAACCCCCAACTCCCCAACATGAAACTATAAACCACCAGAGGAAAGTGCAAAATTCTGAAGCCAAGCCAGAGTCATATCTCAACTTTGTCTACTTTCTATACTCCACTAACACTAGGACCGGTGCATACCACATTACCATGGGTAAATTAAATTGTTCATAAAAAATTCTAAATGATTTTTTTTTGTGTTAATTTTTTTAAAGTAATTATAAATGCAAAATTTTATAAAAAAGCTTTTGATAAATTTTTAAAATTTTATAAAGTTTTAAGGTTTTCTGGAAGTGGAGTAATAGGAATTTGAAGAGGTAAAAGAATAGGAATGATGCTGATGATGTCACAATTGTGTCATTATAAAAATAATAGACTATTAATGTTAAACCTCTCCTTTCTTTATTGATTTTTAGGCTAGTTTTTTTGGCTCTATACTGAGGTGTACTCTTTGGCATCGGCTGTTGTGTATAGAAAAAATTAATAGATATAATGCCGTAGTGACACAAAACAAAGGACACCATAGATACCGAACAAAGAGATTTACCTAAAAGTGCAATGCACGTTGTAGGTAAGAACTAATAGCACCACTTAACTACCAACCAAGGAATCCCATCTAAATTCAAGAATGAAGTGAACCAAAGTAACAATAGCACATACATATTGCAATGTTGAAAGCAAAGCACGCAAGTTCCCTTCTTTTCCACTTGACCATCGCTTGACATCAGCATCCAGAGCTTCTGCAAATCTCTGCAAGATGGGAAAAAATATGATTAAAATTTTAAAAAAAGAAGGAATCACATTTTAAATGAAAAAGCACATCAAGGTTACTCTGTCAAAAGGATGCTCACATTTTTCTCAGCTTGTTCTTTCTGAGCAAGAAGATCTCGCATATTCTTTTCTGCTAGAGCTTTTGCCTAAATATTGTCATATATAAGGGTAAGCTTGGTTTACTGGAAATGAGCAAAAAAATTGAAATATAAAAAGAACATACAGCACGTTCAGCTGTTCGCTGATGTCTCTCTAACCGAGCTTTACACCTCTGAGCTGATTCAACTTCAAGGCCTACAACATTATAGATATTATGACACATTTCATATGTAAACACATTTGTTGACAGCAATTTATAATTGTGAGAGGCTAATAAAGCAAGTATTTTCTGGGAGGAGAACTAGATATTTTTCAAATATTTCATACCATGAACTGAAGAATACGAATATTTTAGATCACGGGAAGACCCAAAGCTCTGATATTGGAAATCCGGCAGATCCTGCTAAGTGGAATATGATTAATAGGTTGCCACGCATGTATACAGAGATAACAGGAAAAAAACATTTACTCACAGAGGATGAAGAGCTGTGTCTCAATCCACCATTCGCGGAATATGCAGATACTTTATCAGCGACTGACCGCTCTACTCGCTCGCGTGCCTCAAAAGAAGCCTTATCAGCCATTGCTTTCTCAAAAGCACGCTCTCTAGCCTCAGCAGTTGCTCTTTCCACTGCAGCACGCTCTGCCTTGCTTCTGGCTTCTGCTGAAGCCTTTTGAGCAGTTAGCCTCTCCCTAGCCTCTGCAGATGCCTTCTCTAATCTTTCTCTGGCTTCTGCCAATGCTCTTTGACGAACTTCAGCAGTTGCTCTCTCCACAGCAGCCCGTTCTGCCCTTTCCCTGGCTTCAGCATATGCCCTTTCACGAGCTTCTCGAGTGGCAGTGTCAACAGCCATCCGATCCTTTTCTCTTTCTTTCTCTCTTTCTTTTTCTTCTTCAATCTTTCTAAGCCGGTCATTTTCCAGATCTCTTTCCTTTTTTACCCTCTCATCTTTTTTTCTCTCTTCTAATCTAACCTTCTCATTGAGATTCATCTCTTTTGTACCCGGAATCAGGCTAGTGAACTTTTGAGCTGGCTGAACATCTCCCACTTTCATTCCATGTTCTAGAATTACTTGAGATGAAGTGAATTTATCCTTGTTTTCTTCCTGAATAAAGTCGTATTGAACTCCCTTGATATCCTTTCTTCCCTCCTGTTTATGTGTCAACATGTCTGCATTCTGGGTATCGAAACCTATTCCAGGAAGTCCATTACTTTTCTTAGTTTGTATTCCTTTGATATCAACGCCATCCTCACTAAATTTTGCCAATTTCTCACTTGGACAAAGTGACTCGTCTTTCTTTTTATTCTTAGTTCTCTCATGTTGAAAGTCATTTTTATCCATGCTAGATGAGTTGATTTTTTCTTCTATCAGTTCATTCTTCCTTTCGACTGCTTCCATTTCCCTTTCACAGCTAGGTTCTGTTTCCATCGTTTCATTTTGTACAAACCGAGGTGCTTTATCAGTATCTAGGTTTCCATGATTTTTATCATGGCCAGCCACTTGAGATGCTTGAGTAACAGTCTCACCCGAAATACATGCTTCACCAGGTGCCTTTTGCCCCTCCATACTTGTGAAAACTCCTTGGTTCAGATTAAGGTTTCTATCATTTTCTTCACCTTTCATTTGCTGAAAAACACAGTTTTGTCCCCTGAAAAACAAAGCTTTTGAACCTTCTTCAACATTGTTTAAACATTCTGCTCTCTCACTGGCTTCATCTGATACATCTTCAGTACCTTCCTCCTTGAACAGGAGTTCTGTTCCCTTCTCACTGGCATCATTTTCATGAATCTCTCGTGATCCTTTCTTATTTTTCTCCCAAGCCTCTTTGAGTCGATTCTCATTATCACACCCTTCATAACCATCATTCAGTCTCTTCTCAGTTTCCTGTATTTCAGAAGCCTTTTCTTGTCTTTCTGCATTATCCCCCTGCTCAAGAACCACGTTTGAGTTCTTCTTCTGTTCTGCTTCAGAAGCACATTTGTGCTCTTGCTGCTTGATATCCACTTTTAGTCCCTTTTTGCTTTCTTCCAGCTCACCAACATCGATTGGTCTCTTCGCTTTCCCTTCATGTGCAACAGCTTCTTCCTTTTCTTCTGCATTTTGTCCGATTTCATGAGCCTTCTCTTGTTTTCTCTCATTTACTTCTTTGTTACAAACCTCTTTTTCTCGCTTCGCTTTGGTATCATGCTCTAGTGTCTCCTTAAGTATTGGCCCAATCCTCACTTGCTCAGCATCCTCCTTAAGTTCTCTTTCATATTCTTTGCTGTTACAAGCTTCTTTCATTTCCCTCCGACTCACTTTGTTTTCATGAGCTTCCTTTATTCTGCTACCACATCTTACTTCTTCACTAAATCCCTTTAAATTCTTTTGGGATATCACTTCTTTCTCTTTCAGCTGATCTGGCCTCAGTATTTCAACATCTTCATGTTTATCAAATTCATTTAGTCTCTTATCAGTATCTAGTCTTCGTGGACTCACTCTAGCTTTCTTCTCTTGCCATTCGCCACCCTTTTGAGCCAGTTCTGATCTCTCCTTATGCTCCTTTTGGGTCGACCCTTTGGCTGCTGTTTGCTTCCCCTTGTTTTCGACCAGTTTAAAGGGCCCCTTAATCACTTCAAATTTCTCCCTGTTTTCTGCCCATTCAAGGTCCATCCTGGTTGTTTTTGTTTGCCTATTGTACTTTTGCCGCTCAAGTGCTCCCACGTTACCTTTTTCTTGTGCTCCACAGTCAGTTTTCCACTTATGTGCTACAGTTTCATCATCCTTAATCTTGTTTGTTTCAACCACTTCATAGAATTGTGTTTCTTCTCTCCATGCAACACTTCCATCGGTTTCATGTGATACTAGAGATGCTGAAAATTCCTTCCCATGATTAGTGAGAGAATATTTGCCAGCTACATCTATATGGTCTTGTCCATCTATTGCATTCGAAGCTACGTGTGTTGTATCCTTTACCTTTTTCCTTTGTTCTGCAGCACAGGGTTTCATTTCACTGCCTTCTCGTTCACATATACTTTGCACTCTCTCACCTTTAGAATCATAGATTCTATCAAACTCACTTGTCTTTTCGTCCTCGTGTCTGACTTCATTCTCAGCGTGTGGCTTGGTACGGCTTTGAAGACTCTCCTTCTTCCTCTCCATCAATTCTTTCGCACTTCTAAGTTGTGCCTGAGCTTTCTCCATTGCATCTTTCATAGCTGCAGCAGATGCTGCGGCAGATGAACTTGCATCTATTTCCACATCAAAATAAGGTGGTGAACTGTCAGCTTCCATCCTTTCAAAAGCATAACTTTTAGAAGCTTTGAATTTAGAATTTAGCCTACTAGAATTTCCAGTTCCGCCAGCAAAAGAGGGCGGTGGTCTTGAGGGTGGTGGCAAATGAGAAGGCTGGGTCCTAAGGTTTATATCAGACACAGATATAAACGCCTTCTGAGAAGAATTGGCTTTATCATTCCCGGCTAAAGGGTTGGGTTCAGTTTCATATTCTTTTACTCCAAAATCACTAGAGAAGGGTTGTGACACAGTTTTTCTAAGCAATTTCCCTTCTAAAACTCCCCCACCAAAATTTGTACTCCTATTGAAATGCAAATGAGAATTCTCATCTTCTATGTTATGTGCAGGAAAGGTTTCGTTAACCATGAAGCTATATCCAGGAACAGAATCTACTTGGGTTACATGTGTCAACCCAATTACCGTATCCTCATTGCCTTTCGGATTAGCCTGATGATAAGATATTTTGAACTTCTTACTGTCATCATATGAATGGTTCAGATCTCCACTTGACAAGCTTGGATTCTTTTCAGAGCAAGCAGAACGATCTGATTCATCATAGAGAGACTCACTCTGAGCTGGAGTCCTAAGTATGAAAAAAGAAAACACGTCATATGGTCAGATTTCCATTTGTGACGAGATCGCCTATATGATCAACTTAATAAAGCCAACAGCCAGCAACATAAACACCAGTTCATGCATCAAGGATGGGACAATGCTGATTTTCTCATTTAACTATATATCAGAAACATGGTTCTCTTGCAATAACAAATAAAACAATTTGTGCATGACGCATTATTTAATAGAGATGAGTATGAGTTGATATAATAACTCTGGAGTTGATTCACTAAAAAAAACATCTCCAGCATAGGAAATATGTAGTGTTTCATTGAATGATTTCTGTAGTTCATATAATTTGATTCATATCACTGCTGTTAAGTGAATGCTGTTATAACTAAACATATTCTCATCAAAAGTCCTAATCCATATTACGAAACAAGTTCAAGGTCTATGCCAAAATTTGCAGGTATAAAGTTCTTAAATAAAGAATTCCATTATGCCAAAAATATAGTTCAAGTCACTGATCTAGAAGCTCAGAAGTTAAAATCAACTACGGTTAACTACAAATTATGAAGTGTTCTTTTACTCTTGCAACTTATTTTCCATTCACATTTTGGACGAGAAGAACCCCATCACGCTTAGAAATCACTTTGGTTTACCCTACAAAGCACAAATTTGAGTAATAGAATTCAGGATAGAAAATGTCCATAGAAGCAAATACCTTAGCATAACAACCACGGAAAA
This sequence comes from Centella asiatica, assembly GCA_014636745.2. Taxonomy (NCBI): domain Eukaryota; kingdom Viridiplantae; phylum Streptophyta; class Magnoliopsida; order Apiales; family Apiaceae; genus Centella; species Centella asiatica. Next base: position 17,163,255 of record CM025785.1, read on the forward strand.
AGAGATCAATCAAGGAACTAAAATCAAATGGTACTCACCTCATTAATTCTCTATAGTCAAGCATCTATCTCACAATACCAACTTAAACCCTAATCAGACCAAAGAGCAGCTACAGCTGCAAAATTACTCATAAATGGCAAACTAAGTTGCTAGTTACTAAAGTACCAAGTATCAGAAAGTACAAAAAATATTCTCCAAATTAAACCAATGCACATTAATCCAACATCCTTTAAATGTCACTAACCAAAAATTAAGAAGCTATTGACAATATACAAGCACTACTAGAAAACTCAGCAGGGGAAAAAATGAGAAACAAGCTAAAGTAGAGCAGGTTAGCATACCAAACTTCGTCAGAGGAATCATCAGCGGCAGTAGGTTTTTTGAACAAATCTTCGTAAGACACAGCGAAATCTAAACCGTTGAAGCCGCCGAAAACTTCAGAGTAGTCAAAGTCGGAGCTCCGAACGTCGAAGAATAGGTCAGCTGCAGAGTGGGCGTCGACGGCAGGAAGTTCGAGAATCGGAATGGAAGAGCCTCGGGAGCCGTGAAAGCCTTCAAAAATCTCAGAATAGTCTTCGAGGCGAGGAGAGAGAGTGGGAACGCCGAACTTTGGTGGACCTCCGAAAACGTCGTCGTAGACGGTCTTGCCGGCGAAGCCATTGTCGCGGTAACCTTTCTTGGGAAGTGAATGCGAAAGATTTTCCATGAAAATGGCTTCTAGCTGCAGCTGCTGCTTCTCAGTTTCTGCTTCCAGCTGCTGCTTCTGCTTTTCAGTTTTCAGTTTTTCTCTCTCTGCGGAAAGAAGAAGAAGGGACAAAATTGGAATTATTGGAGAATTTCTTTCGAATGACCAGATATGACTCGTTTGTTTTGAAAAATATTATAAAAAAAAAAAACAAAACAAAACAAAACAAATAAATTAAATGAATCTGCGGAGTTGGATTAATGATCGTTCGTTCGATGGTTAAAATAATCGGCTGGGACAGGGCTAAAGACTGATGACTGTGATTGGTTAAGCTAGGCGGTGTTTTGGTCAAATGTACATACATATTCTCGGAAATAGAGCGTGTTACACAGTCGCCCCCGACGACCGAGCAAATTGTGCTGGTGTCATATACTGTGTGCGTAAAGAACTAGTGGGATCGAGTTTCATCAAGTAAATATTTAATAATTTATTAAATATTATTTGAAGTTCATTTGAGTTTCTAATTTGCATCGACTTGAATCGAGCACCTGAAATGTATCCTAAACCCTTAAATTAACAACAAATTATATTTAAAATTGAATTAATTAGATTATATTTTTTTAAAAAATGGGTTGAACTGAACATAAACAAACGAGCAACTCAACTTTTTTAAAATTTTAGCGTCAAGCATTTTTTGGTAAACTTAACTTATAATTATCTTTAATAATAATTATATTTAAAAGGTTCATTATTATGCCTATTCTAAAATTGAAAGAAAATTTTTGTGTGTGTTTTTCTTGATTACATACAGGATCTATATAGATGGTTAATTTTTAACTTCACTACTGTATTCGATTCGGTTGCAGCATTTATACGTCTAAATTGCCATACTAAAGAAACATACTATAATCGTAAACTACAATATAAAGTATCTCTATGACATTCTTTATGACATTATATCTTTCTGAATTTTGGATAGAAAAGAAAATATTAAAGAAAATTATGAATATAATAGAATAAAATATGCATAAGTTTTCTATGGAGTTGTTGCTGAGTTTAATAATTAAAATGAAAGGAAAACTTATGTAAAATGTTAAATATATATCTTATTCCTAATATTATGTCTAATCATATTTATTATAGGATTAATTATTGACTTTATAACAAGATATATTGTGTTAAATGAGTTTTTTATCCAAATCCTTTCATTTTTAAGAAAACTCTTGATATTTCTATCTAAATTATTTTCTTTTCTATCTCTTTAAAAACTTAATAACACAATATACACAAAACTTAAGTTTTATATCCATTTATTTTCTTTTCTAACAAAAAAAAACTCAGAAACATAATTATACTTTTTCTAATAGATTGTATAACTTAAAAGAATTTCAAAGTTATTTCTAATTATATAGACTATAAGTATTATGGTAGACCGTCAAAAAAACTTATATCATGATTTAATCTCAAAAGTATTATCGTAAACTCTCTTCACTGAAACTTTTATTAAAAAAATTATATGGAGGTGACAAATGAGTAAGTTGACAGATTCATAACTAATACTAATACGTATTAAAGAAATGAAAAGGTTTGTCGATTACACATTTCATTACCTATTTCACCTTGTTTTTTCGTGGATAGTTAATGATGAAATATACAATTAATTTTTGAAAAACCATCAGATTCCGGTAGATGGATAATGAATGGGATCGATCAGGAAACTGTTAATTTGGACTTGATTGAAAATAACCACACAGGTCATAGACACGAACATCCAACTAAATACCAATATCCAATATTCATTCATTAATGCATGTAATTTAAGCTGTAGAATGCTTCTTGTTGGTATTGCAGATGTGGATGTGCCAAAACCAGTTTTTTCAGTGATAATTAAGGATTGTACATATTGATTTTATTTAGTGATAAACGGAGAGCTGATTCCTGTTCTTTTTTTTTTTTTTTTTTTGGGGTGTGTTTGCAAGTGTAAATTCATATAGATTAACCACTGTATCTCATAAAAATGAGGAGCGTCTAGTCTCTAAAACATTAAGAAATTGAAATGTCTATAATAAATTGATCAAGGAAAAAAAAATTAGTGTACATACTTAAAAATATTTAATATAAATTTTCAGATATCATAATCCGTCTCAAATAATTATATAAAATATGAAATTCTATATCACTCATATCATTAGACATTATAATTAAAAATGATTTTATATAAATCTGTCAAAATTTTGACGCAAACAAAAAAGCAAGCATAGAGATTTAAGAGTAATGATCAAATTCGACGACAGATTCTTGATGCCGGATCATAGTAACATAGGTCATGTTTGTTTTGATTTAAATTTTAAAAATTTTAAATTCTAATAATATAAATTATACTATCAAAATCTAAAATTTTCAAAATTTAAACCAAAACATACATAATCACAGAGTAGCCAAATGATAACGAAAATCTTCCTCACTACACTTGTTCCTTCTGCAGGCCAACTCTTTTGAAAGCTAAGATCATACCATTAATTAACCATTTGTAAACAACTACTAGTATTCTGTTCCTCATATTTTTAAGAAAAAAAAGTTAATGTTCCCTGGGAAAAGTATATGTTAGTATTCGATAAGAAAGGAGTATTATTCTAATATAAGAGATGGAGTGATAGCTGCAAAGCCAATTAGCCAACCCGCAATAACGGTAGTGAAATCCATCTTTGAACTTTTTTCTATTCATGGCGTTCCACTATTTATAATTAAATGATATTTACGTTATCAAAAAAACATTAAATGATATTTACATATATATTAATATTATATCCATGATATTACAGTAGTTTTGAATTAGTATCAGGTAAGTTATTCAGGTTTTATCAACCACTTTCTTATGTGAATTGTGCCGTAATAAAAGAAAAAAATGCAACTGTAAAATTAACTTCCGATAGATTAACTGTTGAAAGTATTACTCGATCGGTTTTAAAATTAGGAGATGTATCTCAGTATACACAGAATAAATTTATAAAACCTTATAATCAAAATTAAAGTTAAACTTTTTACTTCTAATAATTGTGAAGTAAAATATTATAAAATAAATGAAAAAAACTCTTAAATACCAACTTTTATATTTTTACAAATTCATGCCATAAACGAAATTAAAGGAGACCATAAATTTGCAAAGAGTATTGCATTAAAAAAATCTAATTTTGAAAAGTAATGAAGTATATAATTGACAAAGTGAGCCTATTATGAATATTACTAAAAAAACTAAAGAATCATTTTTTCCTAAAATTATGTGGTAGAATAATGCAAGTGTAATTTATCCACTAGTATAATAAAAATGATACGGACTAGTGCTTTTTATGAGCTTATTTTCTTCTTCAAATGCAATGTATTATGTAAAATGATATATGGGGTTAAGTAAGACCAGGTGAGCATACACGTCAGATGTTACAACCCCATTAACATTTCTTTTAAGTAAATCCAACTGGTGATGACCATATGGAGATGACACAAGACCAAAAGAATATTTATGGATAATAAATATTATAATAACCTCACACTTTTTACTTCATATGGTATTGGAACCAATATGAGTTTAAGAGGATAATATGGAAACAACTATATGATCGAGGAGTAGGTTCTCCTTTTCTTTTTTGTAGCTGAACTTTATTTTTGATGATGTTCAAAGATTAAAACAAATAAATATCCTACGAAAAAGTAAAGATTTTTAGAGAAAATTAATTAAACAAATCTTCTTCTTCTTTTTTTAAATTATAATCTTCTCTCATCTTTTGCTCATAAAGCAGTATTATCTTCTTGATTACTCCATCCTTTATAGTCCAAAAACCAATGATGGTATGCCACATTGGCTTTTTGATTGGGGGGTTTTGTAGTATTTCAGCCAAAAGCAAAGGGTGGTACAATTATAGCTTTAACAACAACGGAGTCCTATCCATCCATATGAATACGGAGCCCTTTTGGGTCCATTCTGTTGCCTACTTTATTTTTCATCTAAGTCACATCTACTACAAGACTCAAAACTCAATCATTATCACACTTACAAAATCATCTTTTAATTAATCTTGTATTCTAAGAAACAATTTATACATTTACACTACATGCATTCTTATTATTAACAGTTGAGTATCATAAAAATATAAATTAAAAAGACATCATATGATTTCGAGAATAACTGGTGTGTGTGTGTGTGTAAATGTGTAATATTGAGTGACACGTTTAAAACACATATAAATAAAAAGTGGTCCATATAAACTTGTCTATTCATAGTTGCTATTTGATTATGGACCAAAATGAAAAGAAAAAAAATGTTACATCTAATTCTTTATGGACCAAACAAATAAGATGTATTTTATGATAAGGACCAAGTAAATGAGATCAATTTATGGTCCATAGCATTTATGAAGTAATTATCTTGAATACTTTGTCACTTTTAAATGAGTAATAAAAGTATTATATCAGTGTTGATCGACACGTATTGTCACAATTAAAAGAATTTAAATTTACTTAACTAAAAAACATTCATTCAATTTTAAATTTTAAAAATGTATAAAGTATTGTCCACACGCAGATTGTGAAGTTGTCTATGTGTCTCTTGAGTGTCTATATGATGTACTATATATTTATATAGTACTATAATAAGGAGCAATACGTAATTTGCTTCGGTTGTCATGGCCTAGTGGATGGTGTTTTCAATAAATATTTTTTTTCAAATAAAACCTGGGATTCATGTTTTTAATTTTGGTGAAAATACAGGGGGTGGTGTAGCACTCAGAAATTTTATAAATTTTTTGCTCACAACTAAAACACTAGTTCCATTGACGATGTCAGAGACCAAAGTTTTAGCAACAAACCTTTTACTCTCACCAAATCTTAATATTAATTGAGTTTGTATTGTGACATAATTGGGGAAAATGTAAGGGAGAAGATAATAGGATAAATGTATGTTGAAAAGGAAATAAAATCATACAAATTTAAATAGACCTAATTTCATTGCAGAGAGGACTTTGAGCATCATTTTTACATCCATTCTTCAAAAGGCAGATGAAAATTCTAGTAGTAAAAAGATTGGTGGCAGGGCAACTTAAAAAATAAAAGAGAAAGTGAAAGTTAAGAAACAGCTAGTATTATCACAAATGCAACTCATCAGTTTCTGTTAACTCTATGACTTCTCAACAATCCACATTTCTCAGGAAAGTTGGAACTCATGTATTTTAGAAATAAAATGACACCATATGAGCTGCTTTCTGAGAAAGAAAGGGGTGAATGACATAGGTAGAAGGGGTAGGGTAAGGAAATTAGATGCTAAGTTCAGGAACAGGAAGACCCTTGATTTTCATCTGCTTATACATCCATTGTTTGTTCTCTGGTGTCACGTCACCTCCAAGTGAACGAATCACTGATCCACCGCTGCAAGATCCCACCTTGCAGCAGTCTTCGAGGGATAATCCTTTTAACAATCCGTATAAGAATCCACTGGCGAATAGGTCACCTGCTCCTGTAGCATCGGATGCTTGTGCCTCTCCTATGGCAGGAACTCTGACTACCTGAGACAAGCTTTGCAAGTGCGTCAATACTTTGTGGCAGACAGAGATGTCACACGTCCAATACACAGTTAAACTTCATAGTTTATGCTGTGTGTTTCTTGTGCTTGAAAATGAAAGCACAATGTTTACAAGGATTGCGTCCATTCCACAAAAAGAATCCATCAACAGAATCTCATTTCTATCCACGTAATGTCCTCAAGTTAACAACAGGATTACTTAGTTACATAAGCACTATTCAACTAACCAATCAGTAATTTCTATGATATACATATAAAAGAAATATCTTTAACTTTTGTAAAGTTTTGAAATGGGAATATTTGTAGTACGGGGGAAACTATGGAGTACCAGCAGTAATTTATTAATAAATCGTACTAACCTCCTTTCCATGTTTTGCGATGCAACCATTAGAACCTAGTGTTACAACAGCCCATTTGCAGTGCTTTCCCAGATAATCTAGAGCAGCTTCAGGATCAGTATGTTCTTCACCCCTAAAAGACCATCACTACAGGATCAGTTCTAGAGCCATTATATTGCAATCAAGCATAGAGGTACACAGTGCATCAACAATTCAATAATCCAGACTTGCATATTTAGAAAATTGAGTGACTTGGTTAATAATTTCATAAACTTCAAATAATTGAACATCAACATCTAAAACATCTATTATGCATAATTCAGTTTCTTGAAACGTTGAAGTAAAGTTTCAAGGGGTAATTATCATTTATGGATTGTAGTGCAACACAACCAGACTTAACAAGTAAATGAGCAAACTTAAAAAATGTTATTATAGAAAGTTCTTAAAGTCCAAGCAAATCAGTGGTCAACTGGCTCACCTTGCCACCTCTTTTGCTTCATCTTCATTAGCAAAACAGAGGTCAACATTACCGGACTCCAGTAACTCCAGAAGGGGTTCTCTGAAGTTCCGCACCATCTACCAATGAAATACCTTTGCGATTGATCATTTCACAGTTCCATTTAAATTTCTTTGTAATTGATCATTATTTTCTTTTATAAACATTATAAAGTTAGTGGAGGAAAAGCAAGGTAACGAGTAGGGAAAAAATATTTACCTCAAAACTGGCCAAATCCAAGGAGACAAACACCCCTTCTTGTTTGGAAATTCTAATTGCAACATGAATTATTTCCAAATTTATTATGCCGTATCTCAAAACCAACCACTGAAATGACAACATATCAATGTGGTTACATTTAGTTACACAAATATATTGACATTGATCATGAAACATCAATCAGGTTTATAATTAAGTTGAATTGATCTACTGGCTACTAAAATTTCATGACGATGTAACCTAAAACAATTCTGGAAAGATTAGTATGCCATCTTCCCTGACATGTAAAAGATGAATGTTTTACTAATGAACGTACGACTTCGACTGTTCTACGGCGGACATCTTTTGATCATCAGTTTGCTGAACACTTGGAATCAATTCTACTTTAACAGTGACAAAGGAAAAAGTATACATAAAATATAGACAAACGCAAGAAGAGAACAGGAGCAAACTAATTAAGTCCTACGTTCCAAGTATAAATGAAATGAATAAAACCTTGGAACCTCTGAAGTGATGTCCTCTTAAATCATCTGCCTGAAAGACAAGCCAAAGAAATGGAAGACTTGTGAGCTCAAAGATAAAGCCATTAAAACAGAATATGTTCCTTTAAAAAATACTTCAATAACCTGTAGCCTGACGGCACTTGAGAGACACGGCCGCATCGTCCGGTTGCCAACTGCATCAACCAAGCATACACACTATACAATAAAGTAAGGAAACGTCTTCAGATTTAGTATTTGTAACCTGGCAGAAGGTTAACATCTTTGAAAACACTCGTCAATGAGCTTACTTGTGCAGTGGAACCTTTTTTTATCTTAAAGTTGGAGAGATTCACGTCATTAGATTTCATATTGTGCATAAACAACTGTCCCTGCTCATCATCCCCGCATGCCCCAATTATTCCACATGTAACCCCAAATCCCGCAGAAAGACCTCGAATTGTGTTGGCAACACTACCTCCAGCAATTGTCTTCAAGGGAGATTCATCATTTGAGGATGGGAAGACATGTATGTTCACCTGAGTGAGTATGAGGTCCAGTTCTTCAATTGCCACCTGTTATCACAACTTAAAACTATTATGCAGCCTAGCATTCTGTTCCTTATTGCAACTAGAATCAACAGAGAGTGACTAGAACGCGTCTGCAAGGAGCTAACAGAGAGTTCAGCAAGTAGTCACCAAGTCATGTTGAAGCATCAAATGAGGATTTAAGAACAAGAAGTGTAGAAAAGGACGACAACTAAATGGCATAACTTTGATCAACAAATGAACCCCCACCACCACCACCACCAAAAAAACACAGAGAACAACCACCAACACAAATGTATTGTAATCAGTAGCCTAATGCAGCCATACACATTCAGGGATCCATGGAAAGGGAACACGTACAGACAACTATTCAAGCACTACTGCATGCAATTTGGAAAAGTGAGGGAACAACCGCAGGCTGCTCATCATAAATTTCAGAAACTAGGTACAAGGGCCTGTTTCCTCCCCTCCAACCCACCCCGCTCTCTCCCCCTCTTTACGCTAATTATTAATTTTTTCACTTTTATTTGTTACATTGGTGAAGACTGCCAAGAAACTTACATATACATTATCGTTACAGTGCTACTCACATTACCATTACCACATCTTGCAGGCTAAATACCTTGCAGTACTACTTTTCTCATGGCCTACGGGTTTGAAAATTCTGATATCTTTTACTCAAGAGGTGAACTTGCCTTTAGAACTACTTCTTGACTTAAAGTTCAAATGTAACAATTACCTTGCTTCTCAAAAATGACTTTAAGTTCATTATTAAGTGATTTAAAAAATAAAAAAGTAGCAAAGGAACACTTGAACAATGATGTTTGAACTTTAAGTTGAAAAGTTAATATTACGATAAAGTAGCTCCTGAACAGGGTGTAAGCAGGTAGGGGATACAGCAAGTTCACTTAAAATAACTTTAAGGAAAGAAATTGGAGAAGCATTACACATTTACACTAAAAATACAATGCCTCAAAATTAGAGCTAAATAATGTCAAAGGACGAGCAGGGGAAATTGAGAATAAAACAGTATCCCCATTAAAAGGTTACATGGGGTTTGGTGTTATAGCAACATTAACGCAATGCCCGTGTTTGAAATTCAGAGAAAGGGACAGGAAATGTTTAGAAGAATGATAAAAACGTAATTACACATGCATACCGGGAGGGAACCACCTCTGTCTCCAGGGATGTGTTGAAGAAGAGACCAATCTACTCTTGCCATGTGATCAACAACCGCAGAAGGTTGGAGTCCAACGATCACCGGCGCCGCCGAAGGGCAGCCCAACATTTCGTCTCCGGGTGCAACAACTTCTTCTTCTGCACCCATTTCTTTCTTTGTTTCCTATAGGAGATGAATATATAGAATATGAGAAATAGGACTTCTCTAGCTCTCACTCTCTACCTATCAATCACTCTCCGTTTTAACTAAGCACTTTCTTGGACTTTCTAAGAGCGTTCACGCCTGTTTCCTGTATTCTCTGTTTTAAAAATTTTGAAACTCAAAAAAATATTTTTGCATCGGATTTTAGTGAATCTGTTCACAGATTTGAACGGTATACGTTAAATGATTTAATATTTAAATTTCTCTAATTTGTATAACAAAAATACCGGTGTAATTATAAAAAAAAGTAAAGATTTTTAAAATATATAAAAAAATATAATTTAATATGTAAAATAAGAAATCTGTTAAGAAATTTCGATGCTAATGGTTCCACCGTCCAAAAAAAATAAAACCCCAAAAAAAAGAAGCTAAAAGGCATCTTTAATAATATAAATATAGATAATCGTGAACGGAGTAATTTTTCTAAATGCGCCACACAGAAATTATTGTTTTTGTAACATTCAAGTGCATATTGTTTTATATTCAATTGGGGCACAAAAACTTAATTCAGAGACTCCTGATGTATGCTATATCCTTCGTATTGTTAGATGATTAAGCAAATGAAAAAGGAAAAAAATGACCTTTCTTTTTGGTAAAAAAAGATGATCTTATTTAATATTTCACTACCTAGTTGTGTAACTCTTGCAAACCTTCTCCGTGAGTTATTTGAGATTGCACAACGTATTATCTTAATAGATGAAAACTGATGCATTTTAATGGCTTAAATTTGATAGTTTCACAATGGTTAAAATTAAAAAATCAGAATAGTTAAATTGTATGAGAATTGTTACACTATATTTTCATGTTTATGTTAAAAGAATTATATTTAAATTTATGAAGTAGTAAAATCAAGGGAATGAGATTAAATAAGAGGAGTTGAGTTTAAATTTTGGACAGTTGTTCAGGGACGAAGAAAATAATTTTCACACTTTTGAGCTTTATTTAATTTGATGTTGCTAAGTTGATACTCAATTCACATGCCCATATTATATTTGGAAACTGGCGGAACAAAAATCGGGGTTACCTTGGACGAAAAGACCATGACATCGGCGGGGATTCTATCGGGATTACGGTATATATGTTTATTTGTCCGTTTATGTTGCTTGGACGAGCCTTGGAAGTTGGAATCATTTATTGTCGATTATAGAAAGGTAAACGACCATTTTATTTATGATTTTGTCTTGAAAAAACATCTCACAAACCAGAAGATGCAGATACCTTATGAATTCATGTAAATTATGATTATTAATCAACATGATATCAACATTATCTTGCTCTGTACTTCTCAGAAACTTAAGAAGTTTTAACCTGAGTGCGAGCAAATCAGCCCCCCACCCCCGAGTGCGAGCAAATCAGCACCGCCCCCGCCCCCCCATCCCCCACCCCTCGGAAAGAGTGAAAGGGCAACGTCCCTTCAGCCACGCAATCATTTTCATGTTGATTCAGTGAGGGAACAGAATAGATGTGGAGATGGGTCGATGAAAGAATTTAAAATTTAAATTTTAGGAGCTGAGATGGAATGGTAATTGATTTAAGTGACTTAACAATGTTTCATACGTTAATTAATCTCTTTTTGGATTGGCATGTGACCAGGATTCCCATAAGATTTTCAAATCACTCAACTATACATGTGAAATCTGAGAATTCTTACAATGATGCTGATGTGGGACACGTATATAAAAATACCAATTTTGCATGTGAAAATATTAATTTCTAAAACTATATTCCCTCCGGCCCTATCACTATCTCAAATGTTCTTTAAAAACATCTAGAAGACAAATCATTTTGTCTTCTTTATTACACATTTTCTATGTGACTTTCCTTTTCTCCTTATTTTGTAAATGGACTTCCATTTCAATAATTGAGATAGTTTTTAAAAACAGAATAAAATATAAAACAGCGGAATCAAATTCAGATAGGACAGCGCCAGCTACAACCCAAGATGCTTTGCGGTTTCAGAAAGTTGAAAAATACTTCTCCTTCCTTTTAATACAAGTGACGTTGGATTTTTTTTACCCTTAAATTTAAGTAAATTCTTTTATATGATAAATAATTTATTTTTAAATTTTTTTATTCATATTAATTCTTATTTAAAATATTTATTATTATTATTATTTTAAAAATTAAACAAAATATTTAACATATAAAAAACTTCACTTAAATTTTAATGCAAAAAAAAAAGTCAATACGACAATATATTGAAAGCCAGGGAGCACTACAGTACTACCTCCACTCGGCGCCCCCTTCTAGTAAATTAGAGGCGTGGGCGCCGTATACTTCTGAAATCAAATTCGGACTACGAGCATAGCACTCATGAAGCTAAAGGGGGTCGGATTTGAGGATGTATTTTATAGCATAATCAGCTTCACCAAATGAAGGCATTATGATCTTCACAGCAATGATAAGAGTGAGAAAATAATGCAAAGACAAAACCACAAAAGACCCACTTAATTTCATGTTGTCTCCACCAGCCGAAAGTAATAACATCTTGTGTGCCCACCAGCCATTTTTGTAAGTATTCACAAAATAATTAAATAGAACTTGAACACGCATGCAGAGAAGTTTGTGATGGCAAGAGCGTGCACAGGTATGTGATTTTATTATCGACCGATGGTACTAAAGAAGCATCTGAGAATGCTTGCAAAAAAGTAAACTCGTTTGTTCTTGTTTCTGCTCAAATACATGGACACAGTTAATGTCGGAAACGTACATTTTTACGGAACATCCAAAGTACATGTTTCGTTGAAGAATTCATGTTTGCAACTTGAGACTCTCGTGCAAGAGGTTGAACAAAGCAATATGGAAGAAACTGCCAACAGAAATAAATATTTGACACTTGAGTGTAGCCCAAAACTTATTCAAAATCAAGTCATAATTTCCCTTACGAAGGTAGATATTGATTGCTAGGAAATTGCATAATGTATCTAACACAGATATCTCTCACTCTACGATGCCTTTGGTAGTGATGCCTTTCCTGGTAGGACATTATCGGGCAAGATAAGCTCTGGGGGTGTTTCACGAACAACGCCCAGCATTGAATCATACTCCTCATCCTTGTTCGCAAACTTCTTGCGGAGCACCTTTTCAAACTCAATCTCTTCAAAGCTTTTTGCATTTTCAGCTGCATGAACGCGTCCCAAATTGACATAAGTTGTGGCCGACTGGGATATGTAAGCAATTTCTTCTTCGGTAAGCTTTCTCAGGAACTTCGCTGGATTGCCTCCCCATACCTGTAACTCAAGGGAACATAAAAAATCCAAATTTTAATCAATCATTGACCCTATATATAAGCTGTATAATTTTGTAAATTAAAGTACACGCACGTTGGGCTGAAATCATGTTCAAATAATGGGCATGGACAGCGCAAAGGAAATCCAACTTGTGAGAATCATCTAGGCAAATGGTATTATATAATTTTAGTTACTAAAATACCAATGCATAGTATTTTTTAAAATGAAAAAAATCAAAAAAGAAATTAGTAAACCGTAGTCAAAATCAAATATCGCCAAACAGCCCAGGAGAAACTTTCAAGGAATCCACTCACAATACCTTTTAACATGAGGGCACAAGTGCAGAGCAGAACGGAGTCATTAAATATCTTTGACTTTGCAATATTAAAGAGTGCAACCACATATTAGTTGCTAGAAACCATAATATGATTTTAATTTACACCGAGATCCAAGAACCCAACCCCAACTCCAGACATTCTAGCCACTTGAATCTTGTACACAGATAACGAGACAGAACCTAACCTCAAAACCTACATGAAAATAAGATCATAGAGGAAATGGGTAATACCTCCACTAAGAATACTATTCAATCGTGTTCTTCCTACAAGTACACAAGTAACAATGTTGTCTCATCAACAAACACTATAATGAGATCAAACTCATTTCGGCTACATGAAACCTTTGCTTCATGTGGTTGCAACCAACACCGCACAAATTAAGTGTTTACCATAGAATACTTAAATTAAAAAGACTTTTAAGATCAGTTAGAAAAGATTCTTAAACAATCATGTATATACTAGTATTTGTGCAAATTAAAATAATCCAAATAGAAGAGAAAATACAAAACTATTCCAAAATTATTCCTAAATGGACCCCACCTAATAAATAAAGTTTTGACAAGCTGATACTTTAAATTACTTTTATATCAGCTATTAATTTATGACTATCATCATTTAATAGTCAATTTCTTCTGGTAGTTGTGCCATCCTTATGGGTGAAGGTAGTACATTGAAAAATGTATGCAACTTCTTAGCTCCAGAGTTCAGATAGATTGCAAGTAGACTTGGCAAACTATAGTTTGGGTTGGGTTTGGATCAAGTAATATAGTTAATAGGTTAGTTAGAAACTAAACCATCTAAGCCATATTCTAGGTTAAATAGATTGAGTAGGTTGCACATACATTCGTTCATACAAACATAGTCAGCACCTGAAATTCTGTACTGCACCCTTCTTCATAGTTCTTGTTTTTAGATTAAAGTGTTGAGTATAAAATGGTGAAGACTACCAGGAAAGACAGATACACCAATTCAAATGGTATTACAAAAACTGAGTACTATTTATGAATACATGTGCGCTTAGATTCTATGTGTATATATAGCAGGAGAGAGAGAGAGGTTGATTTAATGGAATGGGAGTAAGTTAAAGCAAGAGTGTCTGAAGAGTTCATAGAAAATAGTGTTTCAAGTGTACCGATGTTTCAGATTGTAATTTATTTTCCAAAATGGTTTTAAAATGCTACACTAGATTGAGAATACTTTGTTCTATCAAATATGGATCAGATTCAGAGCTAATCCCTAAACAAAAGTATGTAAAGTGGGTATCCAACCTCACTAATATAAATAGGTTGGATTCAAAAAATAGTTTTGACTTATGTTGCCGGGTCTAGATGCAAGGAAAATGAACAGCCATAAATTTCATGCATTCACAAACCTCTCCAGAAGGAATCCTTGTATTCTGCCTCACAAGGGCTCCAGCAGCAACCATAGCATTTTTCTCAACAAAAACACCATCAAGCAATGTTGCCCCCATGCCAACACATGCATTATCTTCAACAGTACATGCATGTAAGACAGCACAGTGACCTGCATAGTTCAACTTGAAATTATGGATCAAACTTTTCACTCTAACCCTGAGTAAAAATGGGTTGGTTTGACAGAACGCCACTCACCTACAGTAACACCGTTGCCAATAATAGTTGGCAAAATGTTCCCAGATGGATTATTTTTGGCCACATGAACTAGAGCATTGTCTTGTATGTTCGTCCCACACCCAATGCTGATACTGTTGACATCACCTGCATAAAGGCTGTCACATTCACACAAGTACAGGTAATAAATGACCATAGCTATGAACGTATGAAGGCATCTCCATGCATCCAGTAGGTAAGCTACAGAGAAGTGACTTATTGCCTTATGGACACCTATGAGAACGCTTTATACCATAGGCACCCAACTGCTTCACTATCAATCTGTGTGCATTAACTCTTTGACAACTATGTACATGACGCACACACAAATGTAGGGAGAGTTCGGAGTTGTTCAACTAGGGCAGAAGAGATAAGGAAAGATAGCTGTAATAACTGAAAGGTCTCGAGGAATAAGATAAGAAGATATCTCTATTTCTTAATGGTTAAGAGTTCAACCCCAATAATACCCCATCTATTAGAAGCAGCATATATATGTTCTATTGGAATGAATAACATACAGAAAACATATATGCATCACAAATCAGTATCTGATTTGCAGAGTAGCTCACCTCTTAGTACACATCCATACCAAATAGAGGAAGTAGGTCCCACCCGAACATCCCCGATGACAGAAGCATTAGGAGCAACAAAGACATCACTATCCACCCGAGGAGCTCTGTCATATATGTTCATGAGTGTCCGGTGACGAGAAACTAAAAATTGTGAATATAAAAGACTAGTCACTATAGTTATATATCCAAACAAAGACTCAAGTGAATAAAAGATAAGTAAAACAGCAAAATGATAAAAGATAATGCAGAAACAATAGTAACAACATATACAAGAAGTGACCAAACCCAACTGACGATCTGTAACTAAAAAAAGCAGATAGGTTACATGCCTTGCGCAAAAAATTTCTGTACAACAAAAAATTTACCAAGATCAAACACAAAAATCATTAGATATCGATTTCATCCGGACAGAACAGTTTATATGGTTGAAACTGCTTATACGGCTCATGAAATTTTTGTTTGGAAATTCCTTGATCGCACAGTATGAAAACAATTTCCCTGAAGTTACTCATCATAGGCTGTTCTCAGTCTAATACATTATCATATCCTACTTTTATTTAGAAGCTATTTCTTTATAGGTAGCAAAGGAGTGTTATACCAAAGGATGCCTATCCTCAGCATATATTTAGATATACTACAAAATGTAGAATCTTATAACAGTTCTTATCACACTCCTATCTAAAGGAAAAGACACCTATCCTGATTGATTGCCTGTGCATATAACTAGAAAAGGAATACAAAGATGATTGCAACAATTGACTTCTCAAAATTATTAACTGATATCCCTATCTCCGAATTTATGCTATTCTGCTGCCGTCATAGATAAAAACGCACACACACACCTAGAGACCCATATCCCGTATAGGCTATAACCATAGAGAAACCAACATCAAGGAGCTAAACAATTGGTTTTTTTACAATATTTCCAAAATCATGATATCTTCAAATACCATAATTTTTGCCCCAATAAACCAAAAGAAAAAAAAAAAGAGAGGAAGTGAGCTGGAAGCAAATAGGAAAAAAATATTAGGCATCCCCAAAGCTTAACGAATTACTAGTAAGTTTGTGGAAGGAGTAACTAATTTCTCAAGCATCTGAATAGTGGAGAAAGAAGTGCTCATTGTCCCCCACTCCCTTTTTACAGATAATACAACCTAAAATAGACTGTACTAGACCTTCTTAAGTTGTCACTCCAAACAAAACACTCTGTATGTAGTTCTAGGAGGAGCTTCATCCTTCAGACAGTTTCTGAGAAAAGAACTTCTGTACCGTTAAACTATCACTGTGTTTGGATTGCTTGAATGGAACAAGGAAGAAAGAATTTGGTAAATGGTAACTATGAAAGAATATTTTTATGAGAGAAATAGGAGAATATAGTGGAGGATGGTAGAACTGTTCCTGCCATGACCAACTTCGACCCATGAAAAAGAGAGAATAATCCATTCATTTTTCTTCATTGTATATCACCCTCTTATAACTCCCCACATTTTTTTCCACCACCACTTTTCACCAAACTTAATTCATCCCTTTCCACATTTTACTCATGCAATCCAAACACTGCGTCGAGTGGCATTACACCGAGGAAATATTACTATTTAAAATCCCTTTTCTAGAAAAAGAGCACAAAGCTCATTCATCAAAGGCCAACCATAAGCACCAACAACATTGAGAACCTTGTTATTTAGGGACCCCAATCTAACAGCAACTACATGAATCCTAAATGCAATTCAAGCTAACTACATTATAGACACAACAGTACATTCTATAAAAATCCCAATTGAAGTCGCAATCTATTATATCAAAGAGCTTGAAGACTATACCAAGTAAACATGAAAGATAACATTTTTTACTGATCACTCCGAACTTCAGTTCCACAAATGTTGGAATAAATTAGTTAAAACTCAAAACTAAGCCGTTTGCGGAAATACAGAACACAAGGCCACAAGGGTAAATTCTAAACGGGCATTTAGAGTTGTAAACAGAGATCATATACACTTACGTTGTTCTTGGAAGTAGTAGCTGCCTTGGAGGCGGCAGCCAAGTCGATCAATTGCTTGGCCGGTTTCGCGGATCCAGAATCCGACGGTGTAAATTGCTCTGCCCAATGAACCCATCTCACCTTCTTCGACTACCCTATTGCCGTTGACGTAATTTTTGTATTCCGATGGAGCTCCGATTTTAGTTTCTCAACTTAAAAAGTACTTCGATTTGATGAGAGAGTGCGGAGACCACAGAGAGTCCGGGAGAGATGAGTGAAGCGAGTTTCGGAGTCGTAGCTCGGTCGAGTCGTAGTTCGTACGGTAGACCCATAATTCTCAGACCGGACATTTGGCCAAGTTTGTTTCGAGATATTAAATTCATATAAATTCGTACGAAATATAAATTATATTGTCAAAATTAAATAATTTATTTGTGTATAAGAATTTATTCAAATTTAAAATATTTAAAATTTAAACAAATGAATCCTACCACATTTGATACAAAAATTCAGTGGCTCAACCATCAATTGAGTAAAACTTTTATTTTTTAATGCATTTTTTCTATTTGGAAATTATTTTAATGATTTAATAATATGATGATTAAGTTAATAACATGCAGTATATAGTTACAGGTTTAGAGATATAAGTAAATTATTGCGAAGAAACTTAACATGTGCTAACGTGTAAAATGAAATTGCCAACATGTCAATAAATTCATACTTCTACGTTTATATTAGAACTTCATAAAATATCGTAAATAAAAAGTTAAGCAAGAATAATAAAAGCCAATTAAATCATTAATTATAGAATAAAAAATAGAATAATATTGAAAGTTAATGAAATTAAGAGTGTAAAGAAAAATATGATACTCCATATTTCACTGATGCAACAATACAATATAGTGTGCACTATATATTTTTTACACAAAAATGAATTATACTCTGTGCAAAATAAATGAATTTAGAGTAAAATTAAAATTTGGCAAGTGAAGCGCTTACAAGATTGTGTGTTCGTTTAGGCAACATTGAAGCGTCATGTTTTACTGTGGCTTCAAAAAATAATCTTATTTACGAATTGATTTACACACAATAGTATCATCTCCATTCATAATACTTACAAGACATAAAAAGCCCCTTTAACAGGCGAAGAGCTATTTGTTGGAATATATGTTCTAAGAGTTAATTATTTGATAATTGTTACGGCATATTTATACTTATTTTTTAATTTAAAAAATAATATTTAATTTATTATGTTTCAATTTACTGTGTGATATAATTGTTAAAATAATAAATGTCCCTAGAATAATGAATACGGACTATATTGGTTCAAGTATGTGACTTAGAACATGAGATCATATAGTTGTAAAATGTATTAATATTTTTAAACATCCTTAGTCAAGTATTATTGTTAATGAGACAACAATGATATATTGAGACTAGTATGTGGGTTGACTAATAACCAAATTTCATTGACCTTATGTGAGATATCAAGTCAATACATAGGTACATGTTGGAGAACAGTGTACTAGATTGACCCACCGTGAGAATTCTATATGTAAATGAAATATCATAAGATATTCTCATAGTGACAATAATGTAATGGTTCTTCAACTTGAAGTTATTACATTTCTACACGAGAATTTATATGATATGATATCACCAAAAGTCATTTTTAACCGGATGAATCATAAAGGTGACTGTTAGTTATATTATGAATAGTGTGAGGAATGTGAATGATATAAATAGGATTTGTCCATCCTATGTATTTTAGGAGTGATATCTTTGAATCTCTTAATTGAATAGAACTATGAAATATATTGTCATGCTCAAATAATAATTTGTCTATTATAGTTTATTTATCGATCAAGAAAACAAAGATTAAATTATAAAGAGGATGACACATTTCATACCTTGAGTTTAATCTTTGATATCAAGGATAAAAGGAATTATATTACATTGAAACATTGGTCACAAAAAAAGATTATGTTGAATCACCAACATTATTATTACTTAGGTAACAGTGATATATTACTAGATGTCGCTTACTGTTTATAATTTTATAATATAATTATAAAACTATTGTCAACGTAATAATAACTTATAGGGTCTCACACTAAGAGCGTAATTAAAAAAAGAATTAATTTGGATATTAGATTTTAAATAAGTGACTATGATTGGTTTATTTAAAATTGTAGTTGAGAATTAATATTAGTAATTGACTTAGTCAATTGTAACAACCACTACAAAGTATTAAATGTGTATCTAGTCAACTCTACCGAGATTCATTGTATCTAATCACCTCTATCCAGGTTCATTGTATCTAATTATCTCTATCCAAATTCATTGAATCTAATTATATATATATATATATATGATATATACGATATATATGAAGATTTATTGGTTGAAAGGGATGGTAATGGAAAAGGAGGTTAGCCACATATGTTTAGGTTCATTGAATCTAAATATATATATATGATGAACTATTGGTTAAAAAAAGCAGTGGAAGAGGAGGTTAGTTACTTATAAATACTCCTCTTTCTCTTATTTCCTTTAATGAGATATGTTTGATATATACTAGATATACACAACGTTCATAGAAAAGAGTATAAAAGAAAAAAATAGATCAAACAAAGAGAGTGAGATAAAAGTTATTCTTTGATTTTCTTTTGGCTAGTATCATATGAGGGAAGAGAAGTCATTCATCAAATTTCCTTTTGGCTAGTACCATACGAGGGAAGAGAAGTCATTCATCTTCTTGGTTGAGTTATATACGCTTGTGTGGATAACTGTTCTTTGATTTCCTTTTGGCTAGTACCATATAAGGAATGTCATTCATCTCCTGGCTAGTACCATACAAGGGAAATCATTCATCTACTTGGTTGAGTTATATATGCTCGTGTGAATACCTGTAGAGATTTGGTTCAATTGGATTGAACTTGTGGTTCATCACTATTTCTACCAAAATTCAAAATCTACGACTTGAACAGTTACTCTTCTATCAAATTTATATTACATATTTTGCATGGATCCTTATTGAAGTTTTAATAAATTATTTTAATTTATCGCTTCCAGTGCACTTGAAACCCAAACAGTATTAACACTAGTATGATACTTGAAAATTTGTAAAATTTCGAGAAGAATGATTGAGTGATGGAATCCTTTCTATTCTCCACCACTGTTTTGCATGGTAAAATTCTTGAATTATAAGTCGGCCTAATTTTGTTGTCGCCAGTATCAAAACCCCATGGGAATAGTTTAAGAAAGTAAATTGACACAATCTTTTACTTATTTTCACAATATAAATATCACCACTAATCTGAATCCAGAAACAAAACGCCCCCATTAGCTAATTATAACAACAAAATCTAAAATAAACAAGTAAATTTCAGATTTTTAATTGCACTTTCATACTCCGCAATATCAAAATTCAGAATTGCAATTAAGTATTCGGATTCAAGGGGATTGGATTGCATGGAGATGGTAAAGCTGTCTCAAGTGTTTATCTAAATGTCTCATTCGGAATTCTTGCACAAAATTTAACTCCAGTAGAATATTACATCTATATATCTTTCAGATAAGTTGGTTGTTGCCAATGATACTAGGAAACTAGATTTTCATAAATTTTGCTAGATAATTTGTTTGTTGCTTGCTGTGGTTCTTGTACTATAAAACTACAGCTTTAATAAAGCAAAAATCTAACAGACGAGCACCAGCCGAGAAGGGATAGATCTACTGCTTCAAGCCCAATGTAGACTATAAGTACTGCTGCTTGGAAGAGCTCTTCCTGTATATGCTCATGAACTTGGAAACAAACTCTGAACCATTGAGCCAACTCAAATGTCAGTTTAATAACTGAAATAATGGCAAAACTGCTAGAGGAAAACCATAAGTTATACTACCATACTATAATGGTAATTCATAATCGAATATAAAACATATATTTGGGAGCTCTCATTGATCAGAAAGTTGAAATTGCAGGAAACAAAGTGTTGCCACTATAAGTTAATATTTAAAATAAGTACATAAATACAATTCTCAATTAAAGAGAAAGGAAGTTTAGACTAGGCTTTTTCTCTACTCCTAAATTCAGAATCCAAAAACTTGTAACCAATGTCAACAGCTCAAACTAAGTATAGGGAAAATGTGGCTTAATCTCGTGAAGCATATATTTAAAGAGTTCTCCTTGATTAGCTAATATGACCCAAGGGTCGTAGAACATTGTAAGCTTGTAATTTGTAAATAATAAATAATAGTTTGTTTAAGCTACCTTCTAATTTCAGTAATGCACTTGATCCCATTGGTAGTCTCTTATCCTGTAGAAAGACCACATTAATTCCTTCTTGTTATCAAAACAACATAGCAAACGCCAAAAGGACAATATCGTACATAATAACCGTGCCAATAATAAAGCTCCCTTTTCAAACTAGGCTCAACTCCCTTGAGGAATTGTTCAATAAGTTTCTGCATGTTTGAAACAAAACAATAAAGATCAAACACATCAAATAAGAACAAAAAATACAACATCGCCAAGCAGTTTTAGATGCGAGCAGTTTTAGATGATACATTATATGTGTTACCTGGAGAATCAATTTCGGGTGAACAAAATCCACCAGAAGTCTTTGGAATTTTCCTCGTATGAAAAATAATCTGACCAAAATAAGGATGTAAATATTATCCACTGCCATATCAAAGAAATTGAAGACTTCAGAAGGACCCAATATGGACCATCATGACATCACATTTCCGAAAACCTATACCCGTGACTGACTATTTTCTGCTCCTATAGCTTTCTAATGATTTACCTAATATAACATTTTAAATAATGTGCAGAAAAAACCACATGTCGTGAATTCCCAATGCTCTCTAAAACAATTAAGGCCAAGGATGACCAACTACATAGTAGTGGGGTTGTCTAACCAAATGCAACAGCCGTGAAATTTGTCCTATTCTAAATTAATCAATCTATATGGGGGGGGGGGGGGGGGGGGGGGGGAGGGGAGGTGTTGCGGAAAATTCTCGTTAAATATTGGTTAAAAAATTCATTAACTTATCAAGTTCAACCAGTTGGATGTATTTATTTTCTTTTTATGGGACACCAGTAAGCATATCCATGTAGTCGGAACCAGAAGTTAACTTTTCACATAAGGAGAAAAATAAATAAATTATTGTATGCTTACCTCTTGGGTGATGGGTTAGCCAGGATGTCTGTCGCAAGGTCCATTACAACCTCTTCCCATCCCACTGGAATTGGTTGGTCTTCCACAAAAGGATAGCTGCATGTGTGTAACAAACAAGTCAGGGGAATAACAACTTGTGTAGCCAAACCATTAAAAAGTCTCTCCCTTGCAATTCTTACTTGTTTGCTTTGCATGCTTCAAGAGCCATGATTGCTTTCCTCAGGTTTTGTTTTGCTTTTGCAGAAATTTTAGCAGCGAAGTTCGTAGATAAATCAAAGTTCTCCTTCTTCGCTATATCAGAAAGAACTTCAATGATCTGGAAAATACAAGCGGAATTCAGTAACCTAATTAACACTAGTCGTACGGGCACACACAAATGAGTGTGCACTTTTGCATATAAATTATGGAATGTAATTTAATTTGCATATAAATTAAAAAAATCTTACTTAATGGTTTACCACAGGAGTCTAGGAGATAATAAAATGAGGATAATTCAAAACTTTTGAGACGCAAACTCACCAGGTAGTTATTATGTGGGTCAGATCTTTAATAATTTAACATAGAAGTTTTCCAAAAGTTAACAGAGGGAATATAAGTTACATCATAGATATATTATATAAAAAGATGTTGCCACATATCCTCCACCAACCATGATTTCAATACAATAACTGCATTATTTTGTCCGGCCAACCATAATTCATACCTTAGACTCTTAGAATATAAGGTTTGGGTTTCAAAGATGAGATGAGATTTAGACATTGAGAATTAGAATTGGGGAGGAAGCTAGCAAACTTATGCAATATTGGACAGAACTCTTTGGGGAGGTTTAGGTATTGCCTGAAGCCAAGAAAGTCAGTCTCAAGTTGTTAAAAGGATTACTGTACAAGTTACAGGTACTGTACTTCGCCATAAGCAATCACATGAGTCATGCCATCTCATAATGGTACCGTCTGAATACTTTCTTGTGAAGTTTGGTAAATCTAACTTCAAGGGCCACCAGTCAAGGCTATCAATCAAATCCCGTAGAAAGGGACTGCCCTAATCCCATGTCACAAAAGGTGTTAGGGAGGTAATTTTGTTTTCCTGAGTCTAAAGCTGTCATCCAAGGAACCTGCAAAATGTAACTCATGAAATGAGCCCAGGCTAATCTTTGACCTCGGCTAGAAGCCCAGGTGAATCTTTGACCTTGGCTAGAAACCCTTAGCCTGATTCACCTAACGGAAAGTCATCAGCAAACTGGTTCTTCAGGTCATGAATTCTTATTTCAGGTTATATACCTCTTGTTAAATAATTTTTCACATACCCCTTTTTTATACTTGCGGTGATAGTTGTCAACCATGAAATCTATAAATAAAATTTGAGATAATTTAAATGCTAGACTTTCTAACAGGGTTCCAAATAATCAGACTATATGTTTGTCTTTTAATTGTGCGTGATTCATTTTCAGGTTCTAACACAAAATTAAGATGGACATTGCCTATTGCAGTATACATCTATACTAAAAGCACCTAAGGACTCCAATATTTTAATTGTTCAAACTTCTGCTGGTACTTTTACATTTTAACATATTCTTCAATTGCTCATATCAAAAACTTTTTTCTGAGCCTACTTTTTTGTGTACCCAAACAGCCAAACACCAATTGTACATGAGCTCCACCTCCTGTGGTGTCTCTTTGAATATATTTTGCAAAAAGAAAATCTTCGTTTCATATCAATTTTGACTCCCAGCATCTGCATGTTGATGGTCCTCCCAAGGCGAACATCAGTTGCTAAGTTAACTACTAACACGTCCTTGCAGGCATTGTAGATTCGATAATTATGAATTTCCCTGTTTTTTACAAATTTCACAAATGGACGGATGAAGATAGCAATTTTAAGTATTCAACTATCTATAGAACCTGAGGAAAGCAGCGGTTAAATTAACACAAGAGTCCACTCATAATCTTGGACACTTAGAAATGTAAATATATGTCTGTGGGTCTATGGTTGTGCCAGGGTTCAAAGGATTGGCTGATACGATTATTCGATATAATTATTGGGTTGCAATGATGAGTATCTTAACGGCCAGCACATAATCTTGTCAATATTTCAAGATAGAGAGTATACTATGACAATCTTGCACCAAGAAAACGTTTAACAAGTCTGGTAGCTATATAAAGTATGAGCTATAGAATGTTGCTTTATTATGTAACAACTTTGACGTAATTGTTTCAGCGTTTAAGTTTGTTTCCTTTTTAATTATGTTTTTAGGATAACTTTCAATATATAGCTTGTTTATCGCGTATCGATGGATTAGGTAAGACTGCATCTCATAGTGATCGTCTCACATGTCTTTTGATACTTAGAATAGTCAGACACATCACACAGCAAAAAAGAAATAGGAGCCTACAGCAGTAAGTGCTACAAAAAGCTTAAATAAAGCAATATTCTATTAAGTCGGCAAATATACTTACTTCATGAGTTTGTGGAGCATCAATCTTAATTATTTTGCAACGGGTTTTAACAGGTTCAAGAATATCTACATCATCCTCACAGCAGAGAACAAGTTTACAAACATCCGTGTAACAGTCCATGATCCATTTTATCAAGTGCTGAATGTTCTCCTCAGCTTTGTCAACATCGTTAAGAACCATTACTGTAATTATCAAGAGGAGAGAGCAGCATAAGTTTTAACTTGCCTCAATCCTCATGTCATGCTTAAAGGAGGATATAGTGTCTTAAAAGATGAACCTGTATAATCTGCCTTGAAATTAATATTGCTAACTTCAGGGCTGACGGCGTGGTTGCTACTTATTTGTTTAACTAAAGCCATTAGTGCATACTTAGCATTAGGTTCTAAGTGCACATTGAGCTCCACATGATGGGCACTGGAGGTTACAGGAACAAATACTTGCATCGGTCTAACATCCTGTCAATGGAATAAACTAATTATTGGGGTTTCGAATGATAGAGAATGCTTAAAGAATGTCTTAAAGAAATGCCTTAGATATTACTCCTCAATATGAAAACTAAAAATCAATTGAGTTTTGGGTAGGAAAATTGAGCAAAAAGGCCTTCAAAAGATTTATCAAGAACTTAAAACAAACTCTTCAAAGATAATTCAAGAACTTAACTAAGCCAATAGAAGATTCTGCAAAAGTGAATATAGTTATTCAATATGAGTATTCACAAAAAGGATTCCAAATTTTCTTTAGAAGTAACAATTTAATTATAATCTCAGAAGATCTTGAACCTTTGACAGGTGTGTCATCTGTATGACATATATATCCAACTTAACTACAGCTAGTTTTTACATTGTTTTTACCACTATAGCTAAAAGAACATGGAGATACCTAAAGTCTAAATAACAGAAGTCAAAATTAGTTCTGCCATTATAACTATATGGAGGTTAATGTTGCTAAATGGTGTTCAACATCTGATGTAACAGTTTCCGCAGAGATATCAACGTACTAAAGGAAGAAAACAGCACATAACGCGCAAAGGGTGATACATTAGATAATGTTTGTGTCAAGTCTAACACAAAATTGAGGATAAGTAAAGAAAACATTACGGTGCTAGAGAAAGTTGAAATAAGTAGTAAATTGGAAATGTTATGTGCAGCAAGACTCAACCCTATTAGTGAATCTAGAATAATTGAGAAGTTAGGTCCTGTTGATTCCAATGTAACTAAGATTATGATAAGTCATGTCATCCAGTGACATATCCCTATGTTGTGCATGAATTAGGTCTAAATAGCATTACTCATGTCAACAATTGCCATTATTAGAGAAAAACAATTAAAAGGTTATGGAAAGAGAACTTTATGCAAAGAATGATGACAATTATCTGCAGACAACTTAAATTTCTTATATTACAAATATTCAACATAAACAGATTACTGATGCTTGTGTTAGTATCCTATCCCTTAAAACTAACATGCTCAAGAAAGTTCTGCAAGCGTTTGCTTAATGACGTTAGTATCGAATCATTATTAAGAGCAAAGGATGCTTAAAAGTTTCTAGTTCTACATACCTGAACCTGGAAGTACTGGATATCATGCGATATCTGCCAAAAAAATAAAAAAAGATAAGCAGATTATGGTTTTTCTATCAAAAGGAAAATCATAAAGGGAATCAAATACGTCTGAATGACTAAGACATATACATTCCGAACAGCATCCCCATAAATCTGTCGCAGATAAGCCATTGTCAGAGCTTTTCTCCCAGAGCCAGGAGGTCCCTTAAGCAGAATGTGTGGACAGATTTCCTGAGATACCTAAAGTACAAGAGATAGTTTTAATAATCTGCAAAAAGATCCTCACATCATAAAAATTCTCATAATTGAGGGAAAGAACATAACAAATAGCATAAAACTGTAATCAATATTCAATAAGACGGAGCAGATTGTCTAGAAGAATATGTAGTTGCAGAAGGTTCCTGATTGTACATGATTCTATGCTAAATGCTCCCAAAAGAAAGGAATACAAGGAGATGCTTACGAGTTGCTTAAGTTGCTGAGCTTCTTGCTTATGGCAAGTAAAGCCATCCAGTGAAGCAGGTTGATGCTTATCACCCCAGAACTGCCTAAGGCTTTCAACCACAAAAGCCTTTTCAATAAATGAGGCTTCATCAAAGGCCCTATCTCTTTCTGGTGACTTCTTTGAGCTCCGGCAGGATCCCTTGTTAATACAAGGAAACCATGCTTCTGTTTGTCTCTTTCTCCTGTTGACTGCAAATTTTATCACGCTTCCAGTTGTTCTGTCACTTGCATCACTAAGATTACTATGTCTGCTTATGGCGGAGCTAGCCAATGTACTTGTTCGTGTTAAAACAGTACTAGATGAATTACCATGGATATTAAGATTGGACTTCCTGCTTGAGTTGATTTGCTGGTGTGAACCATGAAATTTTTCCATAAACCTATTTGGCTTTGGGCTAAGACTGCCTTCAAAGCCCCCATTCTTGGGAAAGACGATTTTCTGCATTGTCATGCTTATATAGTCACGAGAAAAGAAAATATCACCTGGTGAAATGGAATCTGTGCTTTCCAGCACTGGAGCATTACCGCTCAGGCCTTTTGAAATCTTTGCATTAGCCATGATTTCATTAATTTCACCAACTGTAGGAGAATCTTTATTACCTTCCATTTCTTTCAGGTTGATGTTTTTTGGTAATGGGGATGGAGTCCTGCCACGTCTCATTTGCTCTCCATGATTATATTTTATCTGCTGGTCCTTGTCTTTTGGTCTCGGTCTAGGAGCAGATGTTGATCTATGGCTATATATCGACTTCTGAACTACTCTACTTGCATTGTCGCTGATCTGTCTATGAAATTGCTTTCTGTGTAAGCTACCAAGCTCATCATCCCTCAAACTACCCATGGTTTTATAGGGAGAAATATGTCTTCTATGCTCGGATCTTGAAAATGGACTAATATTATTACGAATTTCAGAACCCGGTCTAGGCAAAAGGGGACTGATATTTCTACGTCCAGGAGGAAGCGGAAGGACATTACCATCATCCACTCGCGTTTTATACGGGGATCTATTGTGCCTCCTTAGAACAGGGCTGGCTCTTGGAGGCTTGACAGGAGAAGGCACTTCATGTTCAAATTTCGCAGGAAATCTACTTCTAAGTTTCAGTGGACTGATATTAGTTGCTTGATCAGAACCCATATTCGGCTCTGCAAAATCCTCATCCCGAATCTTATTATAATTGTCATGCCACGGGGTTTCTTGCCATTCAGTCTCTGTATCAGACGGTTCATAACCACTTCGTTTTGCTTTTGAGGTCGATCTGATCGTTCGTTTTGGATTCTCCATTACAACTCAAATTGTGTTAATATCTACTGGGAGAGGAATCACAATGCAGGTTTAAAGAATATTCTGGTTGAGATATTGAATCAAACACCTTAAAGGTGCTTCTTATTGGTTTAGGAATTTGATCAAGCGCTTGGAGAACAATGTTCTCGAAGTGGGGTTTCAGATTTTTATGAAGTGGGGACTCGGAATGCCATGGATGAGAAGTTGGGTATATCCTGAGGTAAGAACAGTAATGGAAAGCAGAGAAGAAGTGATACTTAAACATGAGAAATTGATGAATTCGAAGAAGAGGCATCGGTGAAGACGATGAAAATGATGCTGGCTTGAGGTGTTTCACCATACAATGTACAATAATATACTCGAATAATTCATACTAAAAGCTTCCTCTTTTTTTCCAAGACTTTCATAGGAAACTCCTTTTGTCCTCTCTCTCTCTCTCTCAGCGACAGCATGAGTTTTGTGGATTCAAATCTTTTTTCACATACGCGCCAAATATGTTCGTCCAACTTGCAATAACGACTACACGGCCTTCTATTTTCATTATTTTCTTATGGTAATTACACTTTAATAGAAGTGTATATGAATGTTTTCAGGGTATTTAGGTTTTCATAATTTTTCTCTGATATTGTATATGGACGTATTTTTAAAAAAAATTGACAAAGTTATCTCTTCGTTTTCTTTTCTTATTTTTAGTGACATTATTATTAGAAAATTCATTGGATTTCTTTTATGAATTTATGTTTTAGTAGAATCGGAGTATTTGAGGGTCAAACTACGAATAATAATTAGATGAATTTAAGAAAACCAATTTATACTACTCCTTTTTGGTCACAAACCGATTTATACTTAAAAGTACTCCATATTAAGGTTATTGGTACATAGTATCAATGAGCGGGCAATTTTTTTCATTTTCTTTTTAATTCTCGTTATTATGATGTGAGCTTACACTAGATTTTAGAGAACATTTTTTAGTCCTAGATTAGAATGGCTAATAAAAAACAATATATCAACTTTGTCACCTCTGAGTTTATAAATTTTTTAATACAATTTATTATTAATATCTAAATCGTGACATAAAGACATCTTATTTTGAATATCTTATCATAAGACAGAGACGCAGAAGAATCATATTTTGGTTAACAATGAAATCAAATAAGACACGAGGAATTATTTAGTACAATGTAATGAGTATCCAACCATATACATTCAAATCTGATATTCTTGTGAAATGAAATTCTCAAGCCCTCCAATAACTAACAAGCATACAAAATAAGATATATTAATTAATACTCGTGCGTAATGATTGAAGAATTGGTTCATATTATAAAATATAACCAAACCAGCACTTATTGGCAGCAAATGCTAATTTGGCAGCAGGTAACATAGAAGGGATCAGCGGAATATTCGATTACAGTCTGGAGAACAATAAACATTAACAGTTGTTAAGTCGAAACAATGATAAACCCTAGCCAAAATAATGAAATTCTTCGTATTTATAACATTTTTTGTTTAAAATATAAAAATCATTACATGAAGAGACTCAAAATTTGCTTAATTACTTAATAATGATCGTTTTCTTCTGCAAATATGTTTAAGAAATACTGTGGCCGTCGGGCACTTCTTTTCCGCCAACCCAACCTAGGTTCAAACGCTACTTTAGTAATGAACTGATGACTAAATCGGCATTGCCAAGATCCACTTTGTAGTTTTGTATTCACTTGAAATCTATGTGATCATACATGACCAGGGGCCGCAATGAAATGAATCAGAACACAAATACATCGAGTTTTTCCTATCAACTAAGATCTCGGTGAATATACAATTTAATTACAATTATGCTATGTTCGGTTTAGGAATAGGGGAGGGAATAGAATGGGCAATTCCCTTTTATAGTGTCGAGAACATGTAAGGAATGAGGATCGATTAGAATGAGAAGGCGCATGATCATAATGTCTGAAGAGATGATGTAGATGGCAAGTTCGACAACCAGTCGATTAAACCTTTATTGACTAGTTCTGGAACTTCATCATGGGGACAATGTCCAGCTTGGAGGTTAACAACAGACGTGTTTGGGTAGAACTCTTTGATGCTGATAGCCTTGGCAGGACCTACCCAAGGGTCTAAATCACCCCAAAGCAACAATAATGGACAAGAAAGTTTGCTCAAGACACTGTCAAGTGTGTACTTTTTCTGATTGGACATGAATCTTGTCATTAACCTGCGATAATGATGGAAACCATAAATTAAAAGGACTAATAAAAATACTAGGGAACAAAGGACCTGAAAAAAAGAGAAAAATAATGGGAGATGTTACTGTTTAAAGAGAAATTGTATACCATCTTCACTTGAGCACCATTGATTAAGGGCTTTTCTATAAGCTATTGGAGTAATTTAGTGCTGCTCACCATTCAAATACCCGACTTGTAGAATGAACCCAAAAGGGCAAAAAGAAAACAAAAAATTGGTTTTGTAACATGTCAAAAGGTTGCTTACATCATTAGAAGATTGAACGCTAAAAAAAAGTCGATCTGGGAGCCTAATTATGTTAAGCCCCTCAGCAGCATATATATTCTTCTTCAAAATTAGATACGTACATTTGCATGGATACTCTTACCTGTAATAGACTTCTCCTGCATTTGGATCTGTTGCTGGCCTTGTTATTGACTCCACAAGATAGTCATCCACATTGGAAGTGTTTTTATATACCTACAAGTAAGATGAGTGAAGATGTTACTCTAGCGAGATATTTCCTCAGCATGCTTGTGCAAAAGTTAAAAGGAAGTAGGATGGTCCTTCTAGAAAAAGAAGATACCAGTCATAATTTTATGAATGCAATATCTAGGTATCAGGGCTCAATCTAGGCAGCCAACCATATGAAACTAGCAGATGGAGGAGAATGAGCATTTAACCAGATGAATTAGCAGAATTTATCATCACGCTTGTTTAGATCAATTATCTTATTACACCTAACGAGAGATGCATCAGTTGATTCAGATTTATGCACTGCCATTTCTATGTGATATGAAAAGGATTAACAATCATGCTTTGTTACATAAGCAATATAAGTACATTCCTTGAAGACCCAATTAATGTGGAAATGCATTCATAATAAAGTTACTGTGGTAGGACTAAACGAGGACCCTAAATCTGCTTCTGCTTTTGAACATTATAAAATGAACTCACTCAGTTGAAAATTTGATTCAACAAGAACTGGAAAATAAAACCTTGACTTACACTTCTCAAAACCGATTCAATGCGAGCTGGTTGCTTGGCTTGCCAGAACAAAAATCCAAGAACTACACGTTGAAAAATTTCCTTCAGTGGGTTCAGGATAAACCTTTGAAATACCGATTCCTCATGTTCAATGGTCTCCTCATTAGGATTTCCGAACTGCCCAGCAGAGTTGAGCAAAGCCACTCCCACAACTTGCTCTTGCAATGCTTCTGCTGTCAATAAAGCAGTAAATCCTCCAAGACTGAAACATCAACCTTGTGTTATATGGACATTGATATTAATCTTATCTCAAAATATCATAGGCATTCATAGTACAGCCCCATAAAATTCTATTTAACCTAGAACTTTCTGCGATGCATTTATTCTGAGATTATAGGTTTTCATGTTCATTTTGTTATAATAATAGACAAAATTCCAATGCTTATGTTCATGTTGAATAGTATGCATTTCTATATTGATGATGGCAACATACAGCAGCTTATGTTTGGCCAATGGTTTCAAACCTATATGATAAGCAAATAAGCAATTGTAAGAATAGAGTACTTTCATATGATTTTGAGATGTCCTTTGACAGGGTCGGTAATAAAACCAGATCTGCTGAATACATAATGAAGGCAAACAGCTTTTTACCTGTTTCCAACTACAACAGCTGGTTCTTTTACTATCTCCTTCAAAAAATCCACAACCTCATCCCTCCAGACCAATGCATCATACTCTACAAGTGCCTTCTCACTCCAGCCAAATCCTAACAGGTCTACGGCATAAACCTTGTACTTTTTAGACAATTCAGGTATATTATACCTACCAAAAAAAGAAGATGAATATCATAGTTAATATTGGAATATAAGACTTAAAATAGTAATTAATAGCACTGATAAATTTGAAGTTACATGCTAAATAGCAGCAGGGAAATCTGGCTTCAGCATAGTATTTATCGCTTGAATTTGCACTCAGGTCTTAATTCAACAGTTTAAATCTCACAACGAAGTACTATAGTTAGATAAACGGCCATAGACTATGTAGCCATCTAACTTTGCTGAGTTCCAATCTGGAACATATTTCGTATGGCCAAAAAGCAGAATTAAAAGCTGAAAATTCCAATTATTTGTGTTAAATTGCTAATTCTAATCATGATAACAAAAGCCAATGATAGACCTTGTTGCAGAGGTTAATTTATGACACACAACAAACAAGAAAGACAATACCTCCAATGGAATGCAGAAGCACCAAAACCATGAATAAGAACAATAGGAAAGCCTTCTCCTTGCTCTACATAATGAATTTTGTGACCACGCCAATTCCAGAAATTGTAGCCTTCTGGTTTAAATGGCAACCTCTCCAGACCTGTATGATTAAGAAACCTGAAAATCAGAAATTAAACAAAAATAAAAGACAAACAAGATGCAGTTATTTGAGCACATCATCTGCGTCTTTATTTTTTCTTTTTATATAGGTGGAGTAGGGGGGAACATATGGAACGTAAGTTGATTGAGGTGGCAATTGGAAAGTATAAGAAACAAACATAAAAGGATTATGATAAATATCCAAGCACATTGGTTCACCATCCCTGGTATCTGACCGAAAGTTGAACAAGATCTTTGTAGTGATTACAGCAATAGTTCTTTATTATTTACTAACTGTGAGTAAAGTTCTGTTTTTTAAAGATAAAACATGCCATCAAACAATGTCCAAACTTATATTTTAGTGCAAACAAAGAGTCCCACTTTTTTTCTTTTTCCCCCCTTTTTTTTTTGTTTAAACCATTCAGCATCCGGTAGTACATTTAGACTCCGACTAATCTAGATTCGAGTCAGGTTGAACTCCATAAGGAGGAAAGATCTCCCGATACTCATTTTCTCCACTCACAAGGCTTGAACTTGACACCTTGTTTAAGAGGAACAAGCTCCTTACCAATTGAACCAATGAGTATTGGTGAATACTTCCACTTGGACCATCTGAAAGAATAACACAGATGCTCCCACCAAAACTCTAACCACAAAGGAGACAACGTTGACCTATATAAACATAATCAAGTTTCAAGCAGTGAGCTTGTCTTTATTTTTCAGGCACTGATTGTCTCTCCTTCCACAATGGCATACAAAATGACTGATCATTACCCACACATTCCAACCCATATTTTGCTTCACTCCATCCTACAACTCTAATAACCCCATTACTGGTCCTAGCATTCCCCAGGCGGCACTTGAAGAGAAGCCAGCCACCCTGTATGGAAAGTATATATCTTATGGCAAGATACAGCCTAATGAAAAAGTATAACAAGATTGTAAATAGTGGAAAACTTATGACATTTATTAAACTTCTGTGAGCATAGAATTACCCAACGTGCCACATGCACATTATACTAAAATGAGATACTCTCCTGATGTTACATAACAACTAAGTTGATTATTCACAAATGGAAGTGCAATTTTCTGCCTAAGTTCAGTCCAATGATTCAAAGAATGCTAAAAACACATCATGGGTTGAGCTATTCTATCCAATGTGCGTAAAAGTAACCGAGCAGCAAACAGCTTCTAAAGTAGTATCAACTTATTGGTGCCGATTGGTGTGTTCCATTTAAAATTAGGCTCATTAAATCTCAAATAATAGGTCTAGCACACTAGCAAACAAATGTAAAAACCATTTCTACCTCGTCTTTGGTTAATATAAATATTGACCTATTATATACTACAATAACACAAAAAAGTTAGGTCTGAAGAAATTTTGGCCATAGATAATCAAATTGACCTTGAGCAGGTTCAGAAACTAAAGAAGAGGGAATGACAGAAGCTCCAGCGGCAAAAATTCCTCTGAAAGCAAAACTCCTCCTGTTAATCTCGCATTTGCTTCCTTCAAAAGAGAAGATGCAGAATTGGTACTAAAATCCAACCAAAGAAGTTGAAGAAGAAGAAGAAGAAGAAACGTGAATTTTGTGAGCTTACCGTGATGAAGTATAGCAGGCTTGTAAAATCTGTTACCGATGGGGCTGAACAACTCAGTTCTCACTGTATTTGGTAGTGCGCCACATGAATAAGACATCGAATCTCTGGAATTGGCCCAAAATTCCAAAGCCCTGACTTTAGAGAGATTGGGAATGAATGATTCACCCGAAAATTATGAGATTTTTATTCGTAATTGAACGTATCATCAGTAGGAAAGCAAGCAAGCTGATGTGTGGTGGAGATCCACTTTAAAGCTGTGGCGGGTTTACTGCCAAGTTATCGACTTCCGGATCCCGGGAGATTTCAAATACTCTACCCCCGCTAGCCAGCAGTCAAATTTGAAATATGATTCAGTTGACGTTTTTCTTTTTTTGGGATTATGGATCTTAATTTATTATTATTAAATGTCTCCTTTGAAGATGTTAAAAATAAAAATATGGTGAAATTTAGAGGAATTGAAGAGAATTATTTTAGCTGTTTTTTCTACATCGATTTCTCCCAAAATTTAAATGACGTGGAGAAAAAACTCTTTCTCCTCCTCTTTTTTTTCATACTCTTATTTTAAACTTTTACAACATGTCTCTTGTATTACAAAATAAGTGACTTAATTCATTTTTTATATAATTTAAGTGTAATATGATGTATGTTATATATTTTACTTTATTTGATAAAAATAATTAAATAATACTTTGAGAGATAAAGATTAATATAATTAAAAATAATTTTATTTTAAATATTTAATACGTATGAAATTTATGGGACAATTCTTGGCAAGTAGTATCTAGGGAAAATAATTTTTGAACAATTTTTATATACTTCAACTACTTATTAAATTTATGTTACTATTTATTTTAATATTATCATGTACATATGCAATGTTACCATTTATTGGAGAAAATTACATTATAAATAGTAATATAATAACCTTAAATAAGTAATATAATATATCATATAGTAACATAATGGTCTTAAATACTAACAATTTATATGTTAACATTAACTTCATGAAATAGTGATAACTTACATGAATTGCACGATAATTATTTTTCTTTTAACACATTGATTCAAAATGTTTTGTAAATTAAAAAAACAAGTATGTGCTTGTATAATAGTTAAGCTGTGACGGCCCCAAAAATCTCACACTGGATTTCGGGTACCGTCAATAATTGACAAAAGAACAATAATAACATTCAAGCATCCATAATGTTAAATTAGATAAATAAATATAAATCTCTATATACATTATCCAAAATAAATGAATGTTTGACAGCGAAAGTCTATGAGGGGCATATACAAGCCTTACAATCTAAACATTTGTAAAATATTCACACGCTTCACTCTTCTCCTGAATGTCAAAATAAGCGAACGTTCAAGAAGCGCTCGTCATGCCATTCTCCCATTGCCTTTATCAAACGATTCGGCCCTCTTGCCAAAACCTATGAAAATATTTAATAAAAGTACTATGAGCGATTTACGCTCGCAAGTATATAAACAAGTGTTAGGTAAGATTTGAAGAGAGATAATTTATTGAACGTAAGTGCTTATGAGGTTTGACGGAAACAAAGTCAACACCTTTTAATATCTTGGAAAAAGGATACTAGGGTCCCCGAGTGATAATAAAGGGTTGACCATTTTTTTAGAAAAATAAAGAATACCTTCACATGCGCCTTATAACCATGTCCGTTTGGCACATGTGCCCTTAGGAACTTATGTTAAACAGTTTATCAGCTGGCCAGCTTGACCACCGTCTGACTTCATCATAATGACATACGTAGTCGATTGTAGAAACCTCTTGTCTGCGAGGGTTTAGTTACCGATGCCTCGATTCTCGTTCCCTATAAATCTTAGGCTCGGGATGCCAGGCAAATGCATCTCACTAACCTTTAGTTACCCACACGGATATACTTTACAAGTATAGGGTGAAGAATAAGCTTTCTACATCCGTATAGGATTTACATTGTCGTGTCAGTGAATTTAAATAGCTAACAGTCGCCCAAGAATACTCGATTCAAGTACAACATTTTTCACGTACATCGGATCAAAAGATCATACGTTACTTATTTTTGAAGAATTTAAATCATGAATATCAACATAATAATATCTTGGATGCATTACGTACATCGAAAGAATGATCATACGCACTAATTGAAAGAAAGTAGAGTGAGTATATACTTGTCTTGAGTCCTTAGTGAAATTTAACACTCGCGTAGAAATAATTCTATAAAACATTTACATGAATAACGTGAGAAATCTCAACTTAAATACACATGAGGATGCATATGCAAATTGTTCATGAAATTCTCAAGTCCGTGATTGACTAATCGAGTCGTCAGTCGTTGAATTGGGATTCAGTTGGAACCAAATCGGAGTCCGAGAGATTTGTGGACTTGACAAAACGTCGTTCGTAGACTCTCGATAATTTAAATTTAATTATTAAAGACCTTAGATTAATTAACATTAATCAATCAATTTTAACTTAAATGATTTTTATTAATCATTTAACATTTATTAAAATTTGTTCCTTAATTATTGTTTAATTAAATAATAATCATTTCTTAATCGAAATCTTAATCATAAAAGATTTGGAGGTCCTTTATAAATTATTAAACATTTGTTCTTAAATTATTATTTAATTGCTTTAATTAAATAATAATTATCGATCATTGAAGTAATTTATTTCTTAATTACTTTTAAATTAAATGATTTATTGATCATTTAATAATCATATAAAATTTATTCATTAATTATTCATTAATTGTTTTAATTAAATAATAATTGGTCTTGAATTCTGAATTTAATTAATCAAGAATTATTCCTCAATTATTCTTAACTTAAATGATTCATTTAATCATTTAATAAATTTTTAGAGTTTATTTGTTAATTATTATTTAATTAAATAATAATTATTTATGAATTAATGACTCGTCACTTAATTGTGGTAATTAAGAGACTCTAACATCATAAATTATTCTCATATTTAAATCATAAAATTTTAATCATGTAAAGGTTTATTTATATGTCAAAATAATTATTTAAAAGTCATTTATTAGAAAATAATTAAATGTATAAGTATTTTAATTTATTTTATTTTATTTTTAAATTTGGATTGAGCTAAAAAAATAAATAAATTAGGTTGGGTCGGATTTGAGTCGAATCGGGTCAACCCAGGTCATGGACTGGGTCGGATCGGTCGAGTCTCGGGCAAGTCAGAACCGGGCCAATTCGACCCGACCTATCGTCTTCCTCACAGGCCTACTAGGGTTTAGCAGCAGCGGCTGCCGCCAGCGCCGTTTCGGTCGGACGGCCAACCGTGGCCACTGATACGACTAGATTCACACACACACACACGCACGCACGGATCAATGGTAACTACTTCGCCATGGCATTTGCCATAGGCAAACCTACCCCTAGCCACCTTGCCACGGTCGAAAAGTCACCAGAGCAGCAGTTTTGAGGTCGCCGAAGGCGTGACTGCCATGGATGCCGGCAAGAGCTTCGGCTCTTGCCATTCATGGCCTTCTCGATGTCATTTTCGTCGATTCACGCATGGAAATAATTTTGGGGACTTGCAGAAACTTGTACAAGTAATAGATTTCAAGTTTCAATGACTCAATAGCAAGAAAAATGAGAAGATCATTCAGGTATTAAAAAAAATTCGGTTGAACAAGGAGACCCGAAATACTTCACCATTTCTCAAATTGTTTGAGGCAAAACAAAGCACTAAACAGTAGGAACAATATTGTATAATCAATTTGAACAAATATGCAAGAAACTGGCCGAAAAATTAGTTGAACAAAACTAGGGTTCATACGGACTTTTAATTTGTTTCTTGATTTTTGATTTATTTTTTGTTCAAACTTTAAAAATTAATAACTCACAAACCATAAATGCTATGAACATGTATCATATATGAAAATGATACTAAAAAAAATAAGCTACACAATGGCATAAACAGAAATAACAATAATTATAAAAATACGAGAGCAATGTGAATACCTCTTTAAAGCTTTAAGTGAATTAAATGTCCAAAACTTCAATAAATGCAAATCCGAATTTAAATCTGTATTTAGTGAGTTTGCTGAAAGGATTTGACTGAAATGGAGGCTAGGGTTTAGTCAAAATGATATATTTATATTACTTGCAAATCATTTTTGGTCATTGGATTGATTTTTGAAAAATTTACTTGGATTAGAAAGATTTTTCCTTGGATTGAAAACACCTCCTTGTTTTGCCAGTTTGAGAAAATGCTGAAATTTGAAGTAATTAGTGTTTAATTTAAATTGTTTATTCACTAGTTACAATTTTAAATGGTTAAACACTGATTTAATGCATAAACCGAAAAGTTTAACCATATAGGTGAGATAGAAATGTGTTTATGAAATTCTTATCATGATTAATGTTTCGTAAAAAAAATAAAAAGATTATATTCGTTTCGATTTATCGCCAGTGGACGTGCGCGCATCGATTAACGTGATTTGAGCGTAAACTAAATCGTAGAATTTATCGATCATTGAAAAATAAACGAAAATTTCATAAATAACAAATTTAATATTCGTACATTTTATTTGAATTTTCGGTTTCTCGCATAAGCAACTTAATTAAAGACAAAGATAATATTTTTCTAAAACTAAAATTAACTTGAGATTATACATTCCAACATTTTTTAAATAAATATTATTTTTTTATAAAGGATGAAAAATGGTGAATTTTGATATAAATATATATTTTTAATTGTGAGCCAAAAGATATAACACTTTAAAAAATAAATAAATTATTTTCTATACAATAAGCCAATTAAACAAATAAAAGTTTTTTTTTTAAAATATACTTGCAACAGGTGTAGGCTCCGGTGCAAATTGAAGCTATCAGAGGACTAGGTCCCTTACATTATGCCTATATGGCACGGTCGACCGCGCACTCCACCGAATATAGACCTCCCGCTGCAAGTGCTCTGTATAGGAGCACCAATTCCAATTACTCAACGTTCAATCATTTAAGGATTTTTTTCTCGAGGATAAGAAGTCTTATATTTAATTTTCATCAATCATATCACAAAAGATATATATATATATATATATATATATATATATATATATATATATATATATATATATATTATTAAAGTAAATCATTCAACTTTTATCACGTTCAATTGATTCTATAAATAAAAAAATTTCCTATTTTTGTCAAAATAT
Organism: Centella asiatica; assembly: GCA_014636745.2. Classification (NCBI taxonomy): domain Eukaryota; kingdom Viridiplantae; phylum Streptophyta; class Magnoliopsida; order Apiales; family Apiaceae; genus Centella; species Centella asiatica. Next base: position 17,203,067 of record CM025785.1, read on the forward strand.
GAAAATAATTTCGATATTATGTTAATATACTATCATATGATGACATTAGTTATTATCTACAATATAATTTTATTCAACATAGAGTAATATTATATATAATAATATAGTAATATAAACCTAATAGAAAATATAAAATATATTATTATTATACGATAATTATTTTCGTCATTTAGCTCTCAAATTGACTCTTTATAAATTACATTTAGAAACTAGTAAAAAGATAGTTTTTATTATTTTCACATTAAGATTTCCTTTTTGTGTCTACAAATATAATATATTTGTTGTGATCATAGAGCGAAAATTTTAGAAAAATATTTCATAATTTATTTTTCTGGCCTACAAATAATAAAAGTCTAATCAATATAGACCCAAATAAACCATCACCCAAGTTTGTAAAATGTACAATGGTAAAAAGGTAATAACGGAATAAATAATTGTGTTTGGGTAATTTCGGGGGATACAAATATTGACGGGTGGGAAGCTCTAATGTCGTTTTCCCTGAATGTAAAACCTGACGATTAACCCACTGTTTAAAACTCCGATGTTAGATCTTCCGGCACAAGAACGAATTCTTTTAAAACTCGCCGGCGTCGCTGGAAGGGGAGATATAGCTGTTCATTCTTTATTTCATCTCATACTCCCAGGAATTCCACCTTACCTCTTCATTCTTCAGTGCCAACGAGTCTAGCTTAATGCTCTTCCTCCGCTAAATGAATCCCTCGCAACACCATGGAAGCATCGCTCAGAATCTTCAAATCCTCCAATCGCCACTTGTCCAATTCCATTCCCCTCAAATTCCACCCTCCCAAATCCCCTCTTCGTCAACCCCCATTCCTCGTATCTTCTCCACGCTATTTTCATATTCATCACCATACCATCCGAACCAAACCCTTTTACTGTAATTACACTTGCAATCACTCCTCATTTCCTAATAATTCCTCTCAAACGAATGCTCTGGGATTTCTCCAATCCCTCTCTGCTTTATCTACCTCCAACCCATTTTCCTCACCCGACCCATTTGCTCGAATTACTACATCCCCTTCAGAAACCAAGCTATTCCAGTGGGATTTAACCGGTGGCAACGGCGAAGTCAAAGGAATTAAGGATAATGCTAAGGAACCAATTGTCACTGCTGTATTGCTAGGTTGGCTTGGTTCGAAACAGAAGCATTTACGGAGGTACGCGGAATTGTATAATTCAAGAGGGATTAATACTCTTTCGTTTGTAGCTCCAGTGACGGACATGCTTTCTCTGGATTTCGGAAGGAGATTCCATCAGCGGATCTCTTGCTTGGCGGACGAGCTTGTTTCGTGGTTGTCGGAGACTGAAAAGGATGGGCGTGAACGGTTCTTGTTCTTCCACACTTTCAGCAATACCGGTTGGCTTGCGTAGGTTTGATAGATTTTTGATTTAATGTATCAAACTTAGTAGTTGTTGTGATTAATTGTAAGTTCAGGTATCTGTTGCGAATTGTTAAACCCCAAGCAGGATCATGGTATTGTGGTATTGTCACTTTGGCATGATTATGTTGGTGGCTGCTATTGTATGTTTGTACTTGGCTGATTACATTTTGTGGTGGTGATAAGAATCTCTAAATGAAAGTTTGGATTTTGAACTCTTTTTTTTTTCTTTGATCTGACAACGTTGATGTGTATCGTTCTGTTGTTTGAACAGTTATGGTACAATTCTTGATGATCTTCAAGGAAGACCTGACCTACTGGAGAGGATAAAAGGATGTGTTGTTGATTCAGGAGGGGACCCTGATATAAATCCTAAGGTGGGTGATTACTTGCTTTCAGGAATTTGAATTATGGGTGGCAATGTTAACTATTAGAATTTTCACCAATTTGCAGAAGATAAACTGTCTAATTTCTTCTTATAGATAGTGTTGAGGGATGCAATTCTGTTAGTTTCTTTAGCTTTGCCATTGTGTTATCTTGTTCTTTTCTTGAAGAAAGTGGCTAGAGGAAGTAATTTTCTTTAAAATGACTGCGGTCATAAAAATGTTCTGTTCTTTTCATTTTCTTTGTGTAATAACTTTAGAACTTTAACGTTCTTGTTTCATTTACTCATTTTCTTTGTTTGATATTCTAGAACTTTAACAGCATTGTTTTATATATTCTTAAAACTATGGTGTCTTTTTCTGGGTAAGTAAATCAAGGACTATTGTTAATCTTAAGTTGATCGAGTATCCTTTTTGTATATTAACATACAAAAAAGCAGAAGAATCAATAATGTATTTTTCTTTTGACCTCCTTACAGAAGGGAAAAAGTATGCAGTTATTTATTTATTTCTGCTGCAAGAGCATAGCTGGGTCTCTCACTTAGTTAAGCATTGAAAGCTTACCATCCTAAGAGACAGGGAGATAAGTCTTTCATAACTTTTTCTTTCACAGAGATAGTCATGACTATGTATTAATTATATAAACGTGTAAGTCAAGTGTACCAGGCCAATAGCTATCAAGACCAATATACCTGACAGGCTGACATGCATTATTATAATTTATAATGCATAATATTACTTGAGGGCAGTAGGAAGTAGGAAAGGTTTATTATGCTGAGGCACTAGGCAATAGAAATGGTTTACTTATGTAGTTGCAGTAAATGTCCGAGTAGTTACTTTATACCTGGAAATTCGAAAAATGCTCCATTAGTTGGACTGATTTTCATTATCACTGTCGTAGGTACTGCTATGTTCACATTAATGAGGATTCTGTAGCAAGTAGCTCTTGTTCTGGAAGTATAAACTGTAGGAACTAGGAACCAGTATCTTGTGTGTATGACTTCTTTATCTGCGGTAAGCTTTCTTGATATCATTAGGGAAGTTAATAATTTGATATACAACTAGATATTAGTGCTTATTTATTATGTTATTTAGTTTCAGTTTGAGACTCTTGTCATATATTTTTCAAAGCTTCCATTTTGACCAATGCTGAGCCTAGGATTTGTAAGTGTTTGATTTCCTTATAAAATCCTTGGTAGGTTTGGGCAGCTGGATTTGCTGCTGCCTTGCTGAAAAAACGTAGCTCTGCAGCATATCCGTCAGTTGATACTGGAGTGCAAAATGAACTAGAAAGTGGAATTACTGTGTCAAACATGGAGAAAAAGGAACCTGAGTTAATCGAACTCGTCCTTCTGTCTTTATTGGAGAAACTCTTCTCGTTTCTTCTTAACACCCCTGATTTGAATCAGTAAGACTTCTCATTTATCTTGTTTCCAGATAATACTCGATTTAAATTGCATTATACAATCTAATAGTCTGACCGTGAATCGTATCATGGGTAACGCTAGTTTTTGTGTTTTCCAGGAGATTGACAAAGATCGTCTCTTGCCTCTCAAAGAACCAGCCTCCTTGTCCTCAACTTTATTTATATAGTTCGGCTGATAAGGTCATTCCTCATCAGTCGGTAGAGTCATTCATTAAGGACCAGAAAAGAACTGGGAGAAAAGTTTGGTCATATAACTTTGAGTCGTCGCCTCATGTAGACCATTATAGAACTTTTCCTGCTACATATTCTTTGCAGATACAGGATTTCTTGAACGATTGTTTGGACATGGTTAAACAAATGTAGAACCTGGGTTTTGTATGAAGAGATGTCGTCAATGTTCTTCAAACTCCGCATTGACGCCGAGCAATGATCAGCTTACGTCTCATTGGGTTATACACAAGAACCTCCTTTTTTCATATACAACTTGAGGCTTCCAAATTCATGTTATCATGTTCACCCGTTCAATATTTTTTTCCAAATTTCTTATTCACTTGAAGAAAACCTCTTAGCTTCAAACACAAAACTTATAATCGCTACACATGTGAAAAGTTTGTTTGTCAGGAGTCTAAGAGAAGAAATATGACTGTTATGCAGCTGAACACCAGAACTAACCTAACATGCGGCGGATTAATTAATGACAAATTTAGACGACCAATTGGCAAAAGTAGAAAAAGAAACGAGTATGTTCTAGGTAGGAAGGCGGGGCATTGTCTGAATAATAGGTTTCACGTTTTTTCTCGATAAGTTCTCTTTTGTTTTAGTTTAAATTTTGGAGATTTTAGAGTCTTGTTATTGTGTGATTTGTAGTATCAGAATTTAAAATATTTAAAATTTAAGCGAAAACAAATAGGAATATTTAAAAGGCAAAATTTCACTTATGTTCTTCAATGTTTTAGTCAATTTTTAATGTGATTATCTTTTTTTTTAATTTCATCACTTCAGTCTTGTATCTATTCATAAACCTTCAATTAAGTCTTTTCATTTTATTTGCCCAAAAAATAGACATGTGTTTCTTATGTGACTTTATTTTAAGGGCAAATTTATTTTTTATATTTTTTTATTTAAAAAAAATGACATCAATCCAATACATGATAGCTGAAAAAAATAAAATAAATTCACTTCAGAACATTCTATTTTAGTACTTGTATTGGGTCAATGTTATTTTCTTTTCATTTCTTTTTCCTTAAAATAAATCTAATATGAAATGACAAAGTTGTCCTTAAGAAAAAGTGACATAATGTGCATATATTTATTTTTTGGGATCAAAATAAATGGGAGGATTTAATTGAAGATTTGTGAAAAGATAAAAAACTGAAGTGATGAAATTATCACATTGAAAATTGATTAAAAGATGAAAGGAATAGAAGTAAAACTTTGCCTATTTAAAATTTAAGTTAAAATAAATAGGGCAACTTTCGCGCCGTTAGATTACAACGATATTCATTTTGATTATTCCTTAACCTTCTTTGTGATTTTCTTTGTCCTTGTACTTAAAAGGAAAAAAATTTCTATAAGGGCAATTTATTATTTTAATATTTGATAGTATGAAATGTACCAAAGTTTAATTGAATACAAAATATATACTAAATTTTATCTTGAAATATGAATTTATTTGGGTGAATAAAAAATAATTAAAATTATATCAGACTTAATTTTAAAGATTTTATTTCATTGGTTAGATTTTTAAACTATTTTCTTTCACGTCTAATCGAGTTTAAAGAAACATGATCTTCAATGAATTTAAATAGAATATGTCCAGCTTCAATGAATCGATGTACACTGAACTGTTGTGATTAGTAGAATAGGAACATGAATAGTAGATCCTTCCGGTTTAAAATAATAGTCATTTCAGGTGAATTCACAAATATTAAAGAGTATAATAATTAGGCAAATCAATGATTAAATATAACTTTAAATTACACTTTTATCCTTATAATAATTAATTAAATTTTCACCTTTATTAATTAGTTTGTACATTTCCACAAACAATTTAAGTATGCACTATTTTGAAAACAATTAAAAGAATTAATTACATGTTGAAGAAATTAAACTTATCACTAATAAATAAGGGTAATATAGTAAATTTTCTCGTCCAATTGCTTAAATTATCACAAAATATCATTTAAAATAAAAATTTTAAAAATTTCTAAAATAACACTTATTGTGAACGGGAGAGCTCTTAGAATTAGATGTTATGCATAAGTTATTAACACACACAGAAAGCATGTTCAATTATTCATTTACGGAGTATTAATTTGTCATAGGAGGAAATCAATTTATTTTTGGGCCTTTTCATGACAAGAGTATGATTTAAAATATCCAATTTCCGAAGCCAAACTCTTCCACTTGATATTATGATGTCTTTACCAATATTTAGGTCGATAATTGGTAATGAAGAGCACAGTTATCCTTCTTGAACTCTTTCCTCTTGACTTCAGATTTCACTTGCACATTACATTTAAAAAACTAAATAAATAAACAAACAAATAAACATGACTAATTATTCTATATTTAAAAATTAAAACTTTATATTATTTCGTTCATAATATAGAAAGTGAATCGTGTATAGGGTTAGCAAGTAAATTGTTGGTTAAATGTTGTTGGATTTAACAAATTTTCTTTTTATTTTTTAATAATTTTGTAGAGAGCTTCATTTTTAGATTTTAGATGAGATGTTAAAATTAACAGATTCTCTCACAATCAAATCGGCACAAATGATTAGTTCCTACCTATCTATCATTACCGGCCGCCAACCAGCAATATCTAATCGTAAATATGTGTGTGTATATATATGGCTTGCCACAGCAGGGAAATACGAATACATATAGATTTAGATGGCGATATTGAAGGATAAGGATGATGCAGCAACAGCTGGTGAAGATTATTCAAATGGTAGTTCATCGGCGGTGGTTCCTCCGCCAAAATCATATGGCGCCGTCGTTCTCGGTGGCACCTTTGACCGTTTACACGACGGTCACCGCCTTTTCCTCACGGTCCTCCTCCTCCTCCTCCTCTCTCGTTTCCAGTTTGATTATCCAACAATAACATATTGGTACTGAAATGGATTTTGATGGTGTTGTATGTTTAGTCAGCAGCAGAGCTCGCCAGGGATCGCATAGTTATTGGAGTTACTGACGGCCCTATGTTGACCAAAAAACTGGTAAAAGCAACCCCACGTTTATCTAATATACACCGGAGAGCTGATCCATAATAACTGTATGATTATGAGTGCTTTGTTTTTGCAACCCATTTCTATGATCATGTTTATTTAAGAGCTTAAATGTTAGAGTTTTTAGATTCTTATAGTATACAAAATTTAAGCTAAACAACGTGGTCTATATGGAGTATATGGTCATTGGATTTTGCCCCAAGAGAGAGAGAGAGAGAGAGAGAAAGAAAGACTTGGATTCCTCTTTAAGCTACAAGAATTTGGAATTTAGAGAGTTGTCAATTTAATTATCTATGATGGGAATTGATTATCTGATACCTGTCATAGTGTTCAAATACTTCCGTGGAGATTTTTGGTTCTCTTTCTGGTATACTTTTACTGGTCCTACTTTGAAATATTCTTTAGATCTTCTGAATCAATTTGCTTTTGTGATATTACGTAGATCTTTACCACATGGTAATTGATGGTAGTACCAATTTTTTGCAGTATTGTGATCTGATCGAGCCCCTAAGCAAGAGGATGCAAAATGTTGAAGATTTTATTAAGGTAAACTCCACATTGTGGGTCTTCTTTTTCATCTCCTATTACTTGATAATCTCCACAAGCACAAATTCCAATTTTGGTAGGCCTAAAAATGCTTTCATAAAGTAAAATCTAATGGCGTGACATGCGTAAATCAGTTCTGAGCTGGTCACATTTCCCTTTGTATCATCTTGTTGCTAAAAAACAGGGAGCCAAATCAGTCAAACTTTATATCATAATCTGCCACTTCCCCAATTCTAGGTTAATGATGGAAAACGGAATAGAAGTAAAAAGGATTGATTTTTAACATGACTCTATGCTGGCCATCTGCTGCCTTTTTTGATCTGTGGCGATCAAACTCTACTATCTCTGTTGGTACTGTAATAATGCTACATGTCTATATGGACTTCTTGGACATCATCCTCGTTGCGTTGATCTTTTGTCTCTTTATTCTGTAAATACTTGTTTTTCAGTCCATCAAGCCAGAGCTTGTAGTGCAAGTCGAACCCATCACAGATCCTTATGGCCCTTCGATTGTTGATGAAAACTTGGAAGCAATTGTGGTTAGGTATGTTCATAGGTCAATAGCTTAATTTCCCTTTCTCTTTGTTCCAATTCCCAAATGATTCCATCTTTTAGGGAGGTTCAGATTTCAGTCTAAATGGAACTGTTCCTACACCTTTTTAACATGGGAAATGTGTGTTAATTTCCATAAAAGTTTATTCACTTTAAAACCTTTTTCTTGTAGTTGTACAAAGTCTGAACATAGGTGCTTACGTTTATAGATTCATTGTTTAGCTTATACATATATCATTGTCAGAGAGCTGTTAGAATGCTAATCAGGTTGCAACTAATTTTATTCATAGATTCTCATCATCAATATAGTAAACCATTTTGTGCCAGTTTGTTATTTGGATTTATTTAGCTGTATGCCCTGCAGCAAAGAGACTTTGCCTGGTGGGTTATCTGTCAATAAGAAGAGAGCAGAAAGGGGCCTCTCGCAACTAAAGGTTTAAGTTCTCAACGTCTGCATTGAATTGATATGCAACAGTCGCGTCAATTCAATTGCTTTTAGTGTTTATTGGTGATTGTAAATTCGCTAATATAAGGACTTAGTCGTCGATATTTTTTTCAGGTTGAAGTTGTACATCTAATTTGGGATGAATCTGGCGGTGACAAACTAAGTTCCACAACGCTAAGGAGACTCGAAGCTGCGAAGGCTAAGAAACTTCAGTTACAATAGGGGTATATAGTATATGCATCCTATATACACGAGGAGCTGAAAGGGCTGTCCTTCAACTAAACTTTGTACTTCATAAAGAAGCAATTCTTTCACAAATTAGCAGAGACGCCAATATAAAGTTAAGCATTTCCATAGAAAGCCTTCTCATGGTTCAGTTGGTCACATATAATTTTGAACACTTATTTTTCAGAGTAATAGCATTTGTTTATATTATAGGTACTGTCTTCTTTAAACAAGAATAATAGCAATTGAGCAACTCCTTCATCGGTTGCATCACTTCTTGGCTCTTGAATTTATTCATACTTGAGGATATTGAATAAATGATCCTTCAAAAGAGAGACAGTGAAACAGAAAATTAAAGATTACTACTCCGTATAAACACGAATACAGTTTAGACTGCAATCCAAATAGGCAAATAATCATAACCGTTTGTGAGTTTTACAAATAAAGAAAGAGTTCCTTTTTTTTTTTTTTAAATTTAATTTAATTTTTTGGTCATGGAGAGAAGGCAGAGGTTTTGATTACTTTTGAAGTTGTTTTCCCTTTCCGGTTGTGAGTTCATTTGTCAATAACATTTTTAATTATGAGTTATTTGAGGATAAAATTGAATATAGTGAAAATGTTACAGTTTAAATTCTGAACTCCTTCCTAATCTTGGATCTTAGAGATTTTACTATTCTTTTTCTTTTCTTGTATAAAAGGAAAAAAAAAATGAGACACTTAGGGAGAAACCATTTTTAAAAAAAATTCCCCCCACTTTGGAACTTACAAATACAACATTTGTGCAAGTACACAAAAGTCTTCCTTGAACTAGATTCGTTAACGGCGGTGGAAATATTGCGAAATCAGGAAAGGGATAGTTGCAAGGATAAAAATCTGTTCGAGACTATTTGCAATATTTTAGGCTGAGATTAAGAGCTGTGAGGGTAATATATTTTTTAAGAGAAAAATTTATATGTATAATGGTTAGTTCACCAGGCGATTAGTTTTACTGATATTCTCGTTGTTACCACTAGCATCTTTCGTCCGATTTTAAGACTTTTGATGTTTGAAGATTTAAGTCGGAGGTTTGTTTTTGGGGGCTTCTTGTAACCAAAAAATTAAATTACATTAAAACGTTACTTCTAACTTGATGTTAATCCCCCTATTTTGAATTGAATTTTAAAACCTTAAGGCCTTTCTTATATACTACCCGCACAAAAATTGCCTTTCTTAAAACTCTTAACACATTGCTCGTAAGTTTTCAATGACAAAGAAAACATTAGAAGAATTAATTTTAAAAGAAAAGAAAATAATGGAATTCTAAATATTTTTTTTTGAGTTGCTTGTGAGTTTTTCAAAGGAAAAAAGAAGAAGAAAATTTAACTTTAAATGTATTTTTACTATTTTATTCTTTTATTTGATTTTATTATATTTGTGATTAAGAACACTCTAGGTATTTTAATAAATTAGACATTAAATTTAATTTTTCATCCAAATTCGATCATTTTTGGTCCGAAATGTGACAAATAGGGCTGTAAATCAAGCCAAACTACTCGAGGTTCGGTTTATATTTGACTCGTAAATATGATACCGAGACTCGTATTTGATAAATATAAATGATACTAAGGTTCGAATTCGAGTTTGTAAAAATGATACTCAATCCGAATTTGAGTGTAGGGATGTTCTCTCATATTATTATTCGAGTATCTCATATTTATTCGATCCCTACTCGATACATACTTGACAATCCATACTCAATTTGAAATTTAATACATATTCAATTAATTCATTATTCCATTATGATGAATATATAAGAATTATTAAAATTAACAAACATTATTAATTAGATTTTGGAAGTCCTATGAATCATTTGATAATTAATCATATTAATAAAATTTAAAATTATTAAAATACTTCAATAGATCAATTTCAATTTTAGATAGTATCATATTCGAGTATCACTATACTGACTCACGAGTAACTTGAATAAAAAACGAGCCAAGTACTTTTGATACATATTTCTGAGCCGAATATGACACAATTTTGTTATTTGAACACATTACTCGACTTGAACTCGAATTGGGATAATTCTAAATGAGCCGAATTTGAGTAAGGGACTATTTGCTCAAGTTCGACTCATTTCCACCTCATAGTAGCAAAGTTTTCCTATCAAATCTTTTCTTTTCTTTTAGTGATAAAACTCACAAATATGAAAATTGAATAAAAAACTTAAATTTCCTTACTAATTCTTTTTTTGTTCCCACCTATTTAAAACTCACAAGCTGTGTGTTTACAAGCGAATTCACATTGTCGCTGGTTTTAAGGTGCGAATAAATGCTGAAAAAACTAATTTCAAGTTTTGGAATTTTTTTCATAAAAATGCATGTAAATTTTCGTTTTACTCAGAAATTGTTTGCTACTCCAGTTATTTTCTTGTTGAATCTTGATCTAGGAATGCGCCGCATAAAGCACAGAAAGATGGGAAGAGTTTTTCGAATGACTCCTGAAACCGAAACCGAAACAGATACGAATAAACCGACTTAGGCGGCATTTAATGGCTATTTCAAAAAGGGTTAATCAATCATATTTTAATATATTACTTAAAAATAACAGACTTTGATAAATTATGTTATTTTAATTAAATCATATCATTTTAATAAATATATTTATTCTCTCCTAATACCTTTATTTGATTAAAATGACATAATCTATCAAAGTTGGTTGTTTTAGTTGGTTTTTTTGTGATTAAAAAATTTCAAAAACAAATACTACACCCACATTTCAAATATAACGTAACCCCCTCCCTCTTTCTATCAACAGTCTCTGCCTCTCACGACTCTCTCCTAATATGATCCTTGAACTTCAACTTTGCAAGAGAGAGTCACGAGATTCCCTGAAAATTTCTATGTACGTTGTACTACACCCTCTCTAATCTTCTGCTTCTCTCCTAGTTCTTCAATTTTTTTTTCTGAAAATCTTTTTTTGGTTATGCTCGTCATTTAATCGCCATGATTTCTTCACACGCTTCTTCTTTCTTTGTTTCAGATTTCTGGGTTTTGGATTCAACTGAATTCTTGGTATCCCGGATATTAATCTCTACTTCAAACTCTCAAAAGGGTAATCTCTCCCCTTTGGAATTAGCACTAGTATTGTACAATTATTCATTGATTATGTTCTTGCAATGTATAACTGACATTCTTGATTTTCTGCGCAGAATTGGGTTTTGCATTCTTTTGTTGCGAAGATGAATGATCTAATGACAAAGTCGTTTTTAAGTTATGTGGAATTGAAGAAACAAGCCCAGATTGATGATCTTCAAGCCAAGACAGACATAGAAAGAGGCGCATTCAACCCCACTGATGAACGGAATCTCTCTCACTTCTTTCAAGAAAATGAAACAATTAAAGCCAACATGGGGGAGATCACTAATCTCCTTCTTGATCTTCAAAACCTGAATGAAGAGACAAAATCCACTCACAGTTCCAAGCTTCTTCGAGGACTAAGGGATCGAATGGACTCCGATATGGTGTCTGTTCTTCGTGTAGCCAAGCTTGTGAAGGCCAGGCTTGAAGCATTAGACAATGCCAATTTGGAGAATCGCAGAATATCAGTGGCTTTCAGAGAAGGTAGTGCCGTGGATCGAACGAGAATTTTGGTTACGAATGGATTGAGAGTTAAGTTGAGGGAGATAATGAATGATTTTCAATCACTGAGGGAGAAAATTTTGTTGGAATATAAAGAATTTCTGAAGAGAAGGTACTTTAATGCTAATGGGGAGTTTCCGAGTGAAGAAGTGATGGAAAAGATGGTTATGGGAAGTGGGAAAGTGGAGATTTTTGAAGGGAAAACAGAAATTCATTTGGAGAACAAAGAGAGGCATGAAGCTGCAATGGAGATTCAGAGGAGTTTGAATAAGCTTCATCAGGTGTTTCTTGACATGGCTGTTTTGGTGGAGGCTCAAGGCGAAAAGATTGATGATATTGAAAGCAATGTTGCAATTGCTGGAAGCTATATTGCTGGTGGAACTAATAGTCTATTTTATGCCAAGCAGATGAAGAAGAATGGTAAGAAGTGTGTCTGTTGGCTTTGGGCTGTGGTTGTCATCATACTGATTGTGTGCTTCATTTCTATGTTATCTTCTTAGAATAAATTGTAAGCAAAGTTGCAAACAATAGTAGTCGTGCATTCATATGATCACTCTGTGATTCTGTGATTTGGGGTTTGAGTTGTACTTCTTCTTTTGAAAAATGTTTTTCAGATGGAACTTTAAATATACATATCTTATTTCAGTTGAGAGGCATCTCTGTTTGTGTCTAATAAATTCTTAAAACTTGTATTCTGGTGCAAATACATAACTGATGTAAAAATAGTTGAAACATTCATGATCCCACACAACACATCACTGTGGCTTTGCCACATCTTTATTTCAGTTTGAGTTTCAGGAACAAATTAAAAAATATTTACAAAATCAAATTCTTTTCAATCTTCAGCTTCTCTTAACTTTAGAGCAGATCATGAACACACTTCAGCTCCGATGTAAGAATACTTGCACAAATCAATATAGGCCATTTTAGGCCTGTTTTAATGGATATAAATATCGGCTAGTTGGCTAGCATTGTGGAAGATCCGTGGGTGGAGGAAGAATACTTTGATCCGCTTGGGGTCCATCTTCTACGACGAATGCTGTTTTCAGTCCCCAGCCAGTATGCAGCTCCAAATGGCAATGAAAGAACCAAACACCTGAATCACATTTACATTCAATTGATTAACTAGCCACTTAACAGTTTGAGTTTCTATGCCAAAACCTGAAATTGAGTTGAACTAATTCATGCATTTTGTGTGATGTTTAAAACGTACCTGGATTATCAGCTCTGAATCTAATAGCTGTCCAGCCACCAGTAGGAACTCCGACGGTGTTTCTCTCAGGAGGATCAACTAAGTTATATTTAGCGGGATCCTTCTTAGGATTAAAATTTCCAATGCCAGTCCCAACCACGAAGAAGTTGTAGCCATGAAGATGGAACGGATGCGACTCAACTGTCAGCAGATTTGTGTCTTGTATCACCAATTCAACTGTGGAATTGAATGCAATTTTACTGAGTCTTGTTCCATGGGTTGTCCCTAGATTAGCTGTGAGCGGTGCACCAGTATAATTAAAAGGAGTTGGGGGTCTATCCGGAAAATCTGTTCTAAACACCCCTTTTGTATTGAAGTAATGAGCTTGAAGAAGTCCGATTTGAGGCATCACAAATGTGATATTGTTCAAAGAAGCTGTGAGTCGCGTTCCATTAACACATGTTGGACAAGCATTCATTCCCAAGCCAACGGTGAAAAACAGGTTCCTATCAACTTTTAGGGGCACATTTGCTGGAAAATTCGGAGTATTTAGGCTTTTCAGTTTCTTATTGTAGCTCAATGCAAATATTGAGTCATTGGGTGAAGGTAAATGAGGAAGTGTTGGAAGGACAGTGGTTGGAATTCCCTTGTACTGCAAAATTGCTGTCGCAGTTTTGTTGTCAACCGGGATTGGGACGTCCATAAAAGGCCTAACTGCCATGAAATATCGACCTGGAATTTGGTTCGCGTTAACCAGAACATTTGTTGTTTGGCCAGGTGCAATTAGTATAGCAGATGTGGTAAAGGGTTTTGTGTAGACTGCATCAATCTCCAATACTGTCATATTGTGACCCGAAATGGCAAAGAAAAGCTCGTCGTTGAGTGCTGCATTGACAATTCTTAAAAGGTACGTCTTTCCTAGCTCAACCTCCATTGCAAAAGTATCTGTCAACAATTCTTTGTTAAATTACAAAAGAACATGACATATTGACACTAATCTCCAATAGTACTATAGTACTTACGTTTCTCAGAACATGGAAATAGTGGCCCTGGTTTTCCATTAATAGTATGTGCATCAGACATATTTGGAGGCAAGCCCATGTCATTTCCTTGTTTGACAACCTCTTCAACATCTGAATGCCACCATTCTCCTGCACGTGCGACAATTACATATACATCACTCTCTTTTTTTGGGCTTTCGTAGGAAAATTATAAGCTACTAACAAATTACACTCACCAAATACTATAACTTCTTCTCTAGCAGGCCGTGGAAAAGGAAATGGGGTTCCTTGTTTCGGCATAATGACAATGGCACCATAAACAGTTGCCCTTAGCCAAAGAATATGTGCATGCCACCATAATGTTCCTCTTTGTCCTGTCACATTGAAGTCATAAACATAGCTCCCACCAGTCTGGATTGGACATTGAGTTATGTAAGCCGGTCCATCCGCCCAACCATTGCGATATTGTTTCAGTCCATGCCTAAAAAATTCACCAACAACGACAAACTTTACTTTGTGTGTTACTGTCTTGGTAAATAACTTTATTATGTAGATATATACAGAATCTATCACTACCAGTGAATGGACATGTTATATTGTGCATGGTTGGAAACATTGATGAGAACTCTGTCTCCTTCCCTAGCATAAATTGTAGGCCCTGGGAATCTCCCATTGACAGTCACTATAGGCTTTGCATGGCACAGCCTGCTTATATTTTTCACTTGAATCTAAAATCATAAAACCAAAAAACAAAAATTAGTAACTAGGGAAAAAGAAAAAGGAAGTATCATAAGATACATATGACTGCCATAACAACTCACATCAAACTGGTAATTTTTTGTGGCTGCCATGGTTGAAACAGTGAAGAACCAAAGAAAACCAAAGGAGAGGAAGACTAATTCAGTTGAAAAGAAAGGAGCCCACTTTGCCATTTTATGAAAAAAAAAAAAAAAAAAGCTTTAAATTTACAAATGTGTTTGTGAAATGTGAATGGATGATGAGGGATAACAAAATACAGACTTGTATATATATGGAAATGTAAGCTATCAGTTTGTTAGGGGGAGAAGGTGGTGTTATAATCCGAGTAGGTGGGTAATATACCAAAGCTTATAAGCAAAATGCAGATAGAGACGTGAGATATGTAGAAAGTATGAATGTTGAACAAACTTAGAGGCATAGAATGACAAAGTACTTAAGCCAAGATAAAGTTTCAGCCAAATAAATATATTAATTTCAAGCCTCCTTCCATAAACATATAGTCAATGTGTTAAAAAGGCTAAAGTTCAAATTTAATATGAACATAATTATTTCATTTATGCATGTAGAAGTAATATTGTGAATTGTTGTATACTTGTATGAACGTCATTTGTTATTTTAGAAATTTAATAAATTTGTATTATAAATAATTTTTAAAATTTTAGAAACTTAGCTAGTGCACACAAAGTGAGAATATGCTTTATTTTTGGAAATTAGGAAGAATTTGCAGTTTTTGCAAGCTTATCAACGGGATATAATATATGAATATGCTGAAGAAAACCGGCAGATGAGAGGTACTTGGGGCCAACTGAGCTTTACCGTTAAGGAAAAGGAATATCTAAATTTATGATGATATTATTGACTTTATGGCATCGCTTAGGGGGTGTTCGGACGGAGTCGCTGCTCTAATATGTCTTAGTTTTTAGTTACCTCATTTTCTTTGTAACGGATAATTGATAAGTTGTCTTGGTTTAAGTTGTTCCTGTTGCATAAACTAAAATATTAATCATGTATTTAGCTTGATAGATGAAATGATATGGTGTATAAAATTTATTCATTGTATTATTAATTCTCAAAAAATTATGTGTATTTTTAAATGATAAAAATAGTCATTTGGCCATGAAATTATAACATTTTTAAAGATTAGGCCATTGAGCTTTAAAAAATATTAATTCGCCCATTAAATTAAATATAATTTTAATTTTTGACTATTCCGTTAAATTTAATAGACAGACGTTATCTTTTTTATGACTGACGTGGCATATCACTTTTAAAGTTTAGCCCACTGAACTTTAAAAAATAACTATTTAACCACTAAACTTATTATAATTTATAAAATAAGTCATTCCGTTTATAATTTATTAAAACTTTTTAAAAAATAATATATTATTATGATATTCAAACAAGATAAAATCATTAAATAATCATAATGAAAATTTCATTATATATCTAAAATTAAAGTTATAGAGAATCAACTTTAAAAAATAAGCAAAAATATAAAAGAGCTAAAATATCAACTTTGAATAATACATGCGCATGTAACCAACTTTTTACAAGAAATCCAATATACATATATATTTTATCTCTTTTATATTTTTGCTTATTTTTTAAACTTGATTCTCTATAACTTTAATTTTAGATATATAATGAAAATTTCATTATGATTCTTTAATGAGTTTATCTTGTTTGAATATATTATTTTTTTATATATTTTTTAATAAATTATAGACGGAATGATCTATTTTATAAATTATAATAATTTTAATGGTCAAATAAATTATTTTTTAAAGTTCAGTGGGCTAAATTTTAAAAGTAATATGTCACGTCATCAAAAAGATAACGTCTGTCTACTAAATCTAACGAAATGATCGAAACTTATATTTAGTTCAATTGGCAAATTAATATTTTTGAAAGTTTAGTGATCTAATCCTTAAAAATGGTATAGTTTAATGGTCAAATGATCATTTTTGCCATTTTTAATTAACACACTCTTTTAGATGTCGTCAGTTTCATTACAACCAAAATTTTACATATAATCTATCATTTCTTCATTTGTATACTCTCCTTAGAATTTTTTGATTCTTGTCTTCATATCTAATTTTCATTTTATCCACTTATTTCATTTTATTTCCTAAGAGTGTGTTTGAATTGAAAAAATGAAATGAATGATGAATAGAATATATTAATTCAAAAGTCAAGAGTGTTTAGTAATATATTAATTCAAAAGTTAATATATTTACTAAACATTCTTGACTTTTATATTATATTATAATCCAAAACTATAAAGCAAGGTTTAATTGTTTTTTTTGAAAAATTATTTTTAAAACTAAAGATAATTTTAATCTAAAAATTACAAGCTATTCTCCAACAGCCCCTTAGCAAACTAGCTAACATTTGGAGCCCTTTTAAAATTAACTACCGATTCTTTCCTTCTTTTTTTTTTTTTTAGGGTACGTGTTTAAGTGTTTTTTTTTCCCTTTTTGTCATGCAGCTCTTTCTTTCTGATTCTCTTTCTAAAAAAACAACTTAGTTGAGTGAAATCTTGTTCCGTGATTAGGGGAGCAAACGAATTGAATTTGCGCCGATAATAGTGTGTTTAAATTTTATTATAAAATTTTAATACTCAAATTCAAACTTAAGTATTTAATCTAATATAATTTTAGTGCTTAGATTTTATTTTTAGTCGAAATCAAATTTTTTACAAACTATTCACAAATATAAAGTTTTGATAAAAAATTTCATAATAGATAATTTGTTTTTTTTTGGATAAAAATTATATATAATAATTCATTATATTTGTGGACATTATTATTAGAGTAACTTATTTAATATGTATAATATTTAAACGTATTATTAAGATATAATTGATTATATATTTCCGATATATGTTATGATATTTTAATATAAATAGTAAACTCGAACTACTCACTAGAATTAAGTGAGTACTAATATATTCAAATTATGCTTGTTTAATTTATTAAATTTTATATTTAATATTAAGTTTGACTCATTTTCGTATAAACTCTAAATCAATTAATTATCAAATTAAGTCTGGCCGACTTACTAACCATTTGGTTCAATTTACGGTGATTTCCTCCCCCGAAAAAAAAGTAATGATATTGCTTTATCAACCATAGCAAGTATTATTTTGATATTTTCAAAGCAACAGCCTACATGATCCAATATCATTACTTTATTGGTGTTATGTGAAAATTAAAATGTTAAGTATCGTTAATATAGGTAATACCAACTTTAGTGTATAATGTAATACTAAAGAAAGTGTCAAGAGTCTCTGAGGGTTCAAAAACTCCAATAAGCCTATCAAGTGGTGGGCTCGAAGATATTGAAGATGAAGGTACCATCGACCATCCATCGCTTGTTGTGGAGATGGCTCGAATTATTTTTTGCAAATTGTTAAGATTAAAATTTTATATATTTTTTGTTAATTTTGATTCAGACGTTGTAAAATATATAAAAATTCTAACAAAATTAAACTATTGCTATATATGTATTTTTTTTAATAACATTAACCACCTTTTACCTGAACACACCCTATTTAAAACTAAATACCTCATCACCCCTTTCTTTAACTTTAGTATTCTCTCTTGGAATAACTCCACTTAAAAAAAGACATATTAAAAATGAAAAGAAAAAACTGAAACTGTTATATTACATGTTGCTTAAAAGGCCTCTATTATCATGATCTGGATAAATTAAAAAAAGACAAAAAAACTTGTATTCAAAGTTATAACTTGGGTGGAAACTGAGATACAAGTTTAGCTGCCCATTTCTATCCAAACAGTGAGCGACAGTTTTAAAATAGATGGGCCGAAAACACAGCATAATAGTAAAACCGTGAGAACAAATTACTTTTTTTTTATTTTTTTTTATTTTTGGGAGCTAGAAAAGCATTTTTCCAATGAAAAGAAGATGTGAAATTCAAGTAGTCTGTAAATCAAAAATATCCGTATAACTATTTCATAATATTGCCGTCGTAAAAATCCTCATCTAAATTAATTAATTTATTTATCTAGGTGTCCTCTATCGTTTAATACTCTACCCTATCTAAGGTCGATAAATATCTATCGATTACATCTTATTAAACTCTCATCTATCCATTAGGTATATTGTATATGCGTCGCATTGTACTGTTTGAATGTTTGCGTTTGGCTGTTTCCTATCATCCTATGGCCTCTAGTCCATTGAAGAGTAGTAGGTGAGGGAATGAGTCCTAAATTGTGGACCGTGTCATCTTATGAACATATGGTCGTAAAACCAACGGTAAGGGGGCACTATTGTTATATAGAAATATACTCTCAAATTCTATTTTCTTATTTAAACTTTAAAATAAAAACAAAAACAAATCCGAATATCACTTTACAAATTTGAGCATATTGTCACGCCCAGCTAACTTTCTGTCTGACACAGACAGGCATTACGCGTCATAGACGCTAAATTTCTCAAGGGCACTAAGGTGCCCATGTCCATTTTGGCTACGGAACCTTCTAAAGAATTTAAGAAGACCTTAAAGTATAGTGGAATTTACGAAGATCCCATTCTATTCCGGAAGCTCGTAGCATTGGTCCTGATAAACCCCAGTTTATTGCCTCCTCTCCGCCAATAATACCTACTCAACAGAACATTGCGGAAGGCTCTAGGAGTTGGATCTCTTTAGAATCATCATGTGAATACTAAATTATGTTCATTGTAAATATCTAGGTTTTAAAATCTTTCATTGTATACATGTAGGTTCTAGAAGCTTCCATTGTAAACACCTAGGTTCTAGAAGATTCTCTCGTAACCATCTAGGTTCTAAAAGTTTTCCTTATAAATATCTAGGTCTAGAATGATCCATTTAGTGTATCTTGTAAAAAAGTTTCTAGAAGAACTAGAAACTTCCCTTAAGGAAGTGATGCATATAAAAAGGGCATTCATCGCAATTGTGTAGACATCCAAGAACAAATGTTCTAAAAGCATTGTATTATTAAGCTCTCATTAATAAAAACTTTTCTTTATACTTACTCTAAGTGTTCGAGTGTGTTGTGGCTTTATTTTCATTCTTTGGCTCGAGACTTAAGTGGGGATCAAGGCTGACTTAGCAAGATCACAAGAGGTGACAAAGCGCTAAGTGTCGGCATAGTTAGTTTAGTTTTATAAGGCCGTGACAACTTGGTATCAGAGCTCAAGGTTGCGAAGGGCGTAATCTTGTGGGAGGAAAGGCACTATATCGAACAAGGTCAAAGAAGTTATCAACTCGAGCGAGGACGCCAACAAAGGGCTTGGCGAAAGGGGAAGGGACATCGTCCCAAGGCATGAGAAGAAGACTTGTGACCCAAATAAGTCTCGACACTCTAATATTAGTGCACTTGAAGATAAAGTTACTATCCTTGAAGGGGGCTTTAGAGAAATGAGATGGTGCTTAGAGCGCCTAGTGCATGACTTTGGAGCCCTCGAAAATCATATGTTTGGGGAGATTGATAACATTAAAGAGGATGTTCAAGAACTCCAAAATAATGATGTGCTCAAGGAGGAACAGATCTTTATCATGGAAACCAAGATGACCGACATGTTTGTGGCGCTTCAATCTCAACTCTCGAAAATAGAAGGGGCATCTTAGGAGGAGGCATGGCGACACGTGATGTGCCAAGGGCTGATCTTCCTAAGCCCAAGTCATTTGGCGAAAGACGGGACCCTAAGGAAGTTGAGAACTTCTTGTGGGATCTTGAGCAATACTTTGAGGGTGCGGGCATCTTTGATGAAAATGCCAAGGTACATATCGCTACTCGTTACCTCACTGATGTGGCTACTTTGTGGTGACATAGGCAGCATGCCGACATGCAAAAAGGCTCATGTAAGATTGACACATGGGAGGACTTTAAAATAGAACTTAAGTGCCAATTCTATCCCAAAAATGTCATATATGAGGCGCATAAGAAGATGAGGGAACTTCGTCACAAGACAACCATTAGGGAGTATGTAAAGGAGTTCACCACTCTCATGCTTCAAATTCCTAGCATGACTAGTGAAAATCTTCTTTTCTACTTCACGGATGGCTTGCAAAATTGGGCAAAACAAGAGCTTCAACTCTGAAATATTAGTGATGTAGATGAAGTTATCGCGGTTGCCGAGTAATTAACGGAGTTCCAACGAGGTAAGTCCTCAAAATCTAAGTCATATTCTAAAGGTACTAACCATGTTAAAGGTAGGGGAAAAAGGAGCTCGAAGGACTGTCATGCCAAGAAAGGCGACACCAAGGCATCTTTGAGCCAGAAAGACTACGAGGCCACAAAGAAAAGTTATGTGTCCAAAGGGGGCTGCTTTGTATGCAAAAGACCACATCAAATGAAGGATTGATGAAACCTTCTAGAGAATTCATGAAAACCCTAAAATATAGTGGATGTTAGGAATTATAGCATTTGATGATTATGTATAAACTTAGAATTGTTAGATTCTGTAATTGTACAAGTACCTGCAATAGTGTTCTATCAAATATTACCATCAGAAACTACAGGAGACCATAAGAGACTACAAGGAATGCATTTGGAGAGTTCAACAAAAGTCAAAGTTGGTCAAGCAAAGTAGCCTATCAGAGACTAAGTTTCTGTTCATCAGAGACTAAGTATTTATTTATCGAAGACTAAGTTTTTGTTCATCGGAGACTAAGTCTTTCAGAGACTAAGTGTTTGCTCATCGGAGACTAATGTTGAAGCTACCAGAGACTAAGACAAAGACACTCCAATGCATTAAAGTAGCCTTGAGAAGATTTGACCATCGCCAAACTCAACATGACATATGAGATGACACATGGCTAAGTTCACAAATTCGCTAACTCAAGTTTAAAGACAGTGGAATTAAATATAGATGACGATCCAATAAGGAGAGATTGGCTACCAAAGAAACTTCAAGGAGATAAGTTATATACTGCATGTGTGAACACTAATATGGAGAAAGGTCATACTTATACACTAGCATGCGTATATAGCTGCTGGAGTGAAAACTACAGAGATAAGTTATAGAAACTTGAAGGAGAAAAATATAGAAGTTGGTCCAATCAAAAACCAGGAAAGTCATAGATATAAGTTATTCACTGCAAAGATAACTTATCACTGCAAAGAGGAAAAGAGGGAGTTGGTGTACTGATACACCAAAGATGTTACATAACAGGTCAACGTGCAAGGAAGGTCATGCAAAAAGAAGAAGTTATGTGACAGGACTGCAATTACCAAAGAATATCAGAGATATTCTTTGAGGCAACTCACTGAAGAACCTTGGAGAACAATGAAGTTATGTCTATAAATAAAGACATGGAGCAGCTAAGATAATAGAGAGATCGAGATATAACATCATACATCGAGAGATAACAACAAGAATATATCTTATCTTAGATCATATAGCATTTGTAATAAACTTACAGAGAAGCAAGTTTTTCATAACTTGAGTGTAACAAGTTTTTAGAAACTTAAGAGAAGTTAGAAATCATTTTTCTAGAGTACAACTGTTATTTTCAACATAATTGTTAGAAGCTGGTCATTCACATCAGTGAGCTTTTGTGATCTTTCATTGATTTATAAAAATTCAGAAACACTTGTGATATATTGTACTCTTTCAATTTCGCAACTTTTAATGCAGTATATTCACTAAACTCACAAAGTTCGAAGAATTTTATGGTTTGTATTTAACCCCCCTTCTACAAACCATCTTGTGGGACAAACAGTGGAGCATAGCGAAACATTGTGGAAGGCTCTAGGAGTTGGATCTCTCTAAAATCATCATGTGAATACTAGATTATGTTCCTTGTAAATATCTAGGCTCTAAAAGCTTCCCTTGTATACATGTAGGTTCTAGAAACTTCCATTGTAAACACCTAGGTTCTAGAAGCTTCCTTTGTAACCATTTAGGTTCTAAATGTTTTCCTTGTAAACATTTAGTTTCTAGAAACTTCCCTTATAAATATCTAGGTTTTAGAATGATCCATTTAGAGTATCTTGTAAAAAAGTTTCTAGAAGAAATAGAAATTTCCCTTAAGGAGGTGATGCCTATAAAAAGGGCATCCATCGCAATTGTGTAGACATCCAAGAACAAGTGTTCTAAAAACATTGTATTACTAAGCTCTTATCAATAAAAGTTTTTTTTTTATACTTTCTCTAAGTGTTCGAGTGTGTTGTGTGTTTTATTTTCATTATTTGGCAGTGGGGATCAAGACTGACTTAGTAAGATTACAAGGGGTGACAAAGCGTTAAGTGTCGGCACAATTAGTTTAGTTTTATAAGGTCGTGACAAAATGCTTCTTTCATTTTTAAAAATAGCGAAATGAAAACTTTGACATTAAAAGTCAATATAGTGAAGCTTGTAATTAAATTTTGCACTCGTAACTAATTACTCATCTTATATTTTGGGGAAAATTTTGAGAGTATAATAAATTCAGCTATTGTTTAACTTGATTTTTTTTCTCTTTTCAACAATGACTATAATAGTTCTCAAAATAACATACAAATTATTCTCTTTGTCCACAAATAAATGACTTTTTAGATGATAACATATGTCTAGAAATATGTGTCATCTCTGAATAAATTAATGTATTTTCCTATTTTAACCCCAACTAACATGTTTTAATAAATGCACCATTTAAGGTTTGAGAAAGAAAATTAAATTAAACTAAGGGTATTTTAGATACTATCTCCGTCGAGATTTATTATTTATCATAATTTAATTTTCAAGGACAAATTAATTAATTTTAAAACTCATAATTTGACAAATATATTTCATATTAGAAATTATAAAATTTGACTTTGCTAGTATATTTACTATATTTTCTTAAGATAACAGTTATGTATTTTTATCTAATAAATATTAAAATATATTTTAATTTTAAATATAGTCAATTTAAACAAAATAAATCAAATTAAGACAATTAAATTTAGAAGGAGAGAATATAATATAATTATTAAAAATACTACCTTAATATGTAATATGTATGCAAAATTATCTAAAACACCTATTTGTGGATAGAGAGAGTAACATTTTTAAGAAATACTTCATCTATCCTATAAAAAGAGTTACATTTTATTTTATTTGTATTATGTTGTGAAATTTAAAATTTAAAATTTGGCAAAAGTTTAACAAGATTTTCATATAATAAATAGTTTATTTTATTGAAATTTTAATATATTATATTATGCAATGTTAAGGGAATAAGAGAAATGAACTATAGCTCATTTCTAATGATACTCACTAATTAATCAAAATAACATAGTTTTAATTTAAAAAAACATGAATTACTCATTAACCCCCAAAATCATAAAACCGCGAATACAGGGGATCAGGGTTTAGCGATTAATTTAATAACGATACCATTCAATTCATTGAAATAAAGAGAGAATGACGCCGAGTATTTTAGAAAGAAGTTAAATTTATTGAACAGTTTATTTCAAGAATAACCCAGTATTCATTTGGTCCAAAGAGAGAAAGCAGCCTATATAAAGTTATCAACACCTGACGTAAGAAAATATATGTAGATATGTATATATTTATATATATATGACGTCCCACCATCCGGATTTAGGAAGCCCCAAAATCAGGAAAAACCATATATACACGCACATATGTATATGTTTGTATGTGTATATACATTGTGGTAGTTGATATCTAAACAGTAAATCAGTACAGAAGACTTATGAGAGAGAGAGGGAGAGGGTGTAGGCAACAAACAATATACAAACAGAAAACAGGGGTCACCAACTGGCCGGGTCCAATTTAATTGTTAAAAGTTATCCTTTTAAAAATTAAGGAAATTAAGTATTGTTACCTTTATTGGCAATGTTATCAAGTTTAACATTCTATTTTCATTCCCATCGCCATACATATCTAGTAATCGCTTACATTTTTAGGTCAATTATGAAAGAAAAAAAATCAATGACTCAATTTATTTCAACTTAAATGTTAAGGATTTCAAATTCGGACAACATAATTTACTTTATAAAAATCGAAAATTTCAAAATGAGGAAGATACTTGGAAAATACAAGTGAGCCTTGTTTAGTTTAATTTGGTAGAAGAGCTTGTCAAATTGATTTGTAAAGTTTGATGGAGCTGGCAACTGTACAGAAATTAATCAATTCTAGGTGGGGGATACCACCTATACATAGACATTACACAAACATACATAGGGGCATGCCAAAATAAATAAATGAAATAATGGCCAAACAAACAAACCTTATCTATGTCGAATTAAGATGACAACAAATTTTACACAGCTCCCGTCACAATCAACACACGTACCTGCATACTTTAATGCCCATAAATCTATGTATGTAGTATCTTCAAACCAAAAGATTTATTTAGTATATATGTAGTCAAATTTTCATTTTCGATTCTTATTTTTGAATACTTTTATGATTGATTTGATGTGGAAATGTGGTAATACAATTACGAAGTTAATACTTGAGAATAACGTTAATTTCTTTATTAAGAACAAAAGACTTGTCTAATATATATACACAAGCTATTATCCATTACACATAATTAGTTTTTGCTAATTATTATTTTATGTATTGTTTTACTTCTTAAAACCGTCACCTGAAAATATATGTCACATTAGTATATGTGAATAAGCTTAGAAATCAAAGTCAGATTTTATTTCAGATTTCTTGCAAAATGGTAAAATTCGGTATTCTTTTTATCAAGGTGAATTCGGATTTTCTGAAAATGGAAATCCTCGATCATCTTAACACAAATATAATGACCAGGTTAGATCTTTTAGAATGAAGAATACTCTTAACCTTTTGAAACAATCATGTAGCAATAAATTTATACATACACCGGTAAACTCGGAACAACTCATAAATTAAAATAAGTTAAAGAAAATGGACACGATGAGAACTAGGAGCTCTGATTATGTTTGTCCGCCTGGACGTGGATCCCTTGTCCCCTCTCTCTCTCTCTCTCTTCAATTGGACGATTCAATAGTACGTTTCTGAAGCATTTTGTAAAATATATCTCGTTTCGGTTAAAAGTTCAATAGTTCTATTCAGCTTGATACATGTATTAAAGTTAATACAAATTATATTTAAAATAGCTGTATCATGCCTAAAAAAAATTATATTTGGCTTCATTTTCTCTCTCTCTCATGAGCGTTAAAGAGTATAATTAATAAACACATTTGTTGGAGATAAAATATAAAAAGTGTACTAATTTATTCTTCAAGATGATGAGATGACACGTACTAAAATACAAACCTTATCCTCTAAAAAAATTACTTATTTGTGAATGGTCAAAATACTTCTTTAAAGCATTTTGCAAATTTTTATTTAATTTTTTATTAATTATTGGTGAAATTTCGTCCGATCCCGTTTGTATTAAATGAGACATCTAAATTATTAAGGAGCACTTTTGTCAATTGAGTTAACCCACATTAATTTAGTACTGCGTACTTTTCTTTTTCTTTTTTTTTTTTGTTAGAAATGAGAGCACGGGCTATAATTAATATACCTGCAAACCTACGCACACACGTTTATAACAACTTTATTAATCTCTTTTGGCCACAAAGTTATGCACACCATGGTTTTTAAAATTGGAACAGACATTTAATCAATCGAAACACTGATTTAATAGTTTAGTAATTTAATCGTTTGAACCGAATTTTTATTATTATATATGTGAAAGTAATTTTATATAATTAACTTTGAGTTTACTCTCAAAAATAAAATTATAACTATATTTTAAATACATAAATGTGCCTAATAAATCATTCTTTTCAATTATTTACTATGCAAAATTAATTAGTACAATAATTAACAAAAGATGATAAATTAATTTTGACTATTACCATTCACTTATACTAAAAAAGTTATGTTTCAAACCTTAATTGTCGTAATTATTATTTTTAATGAATATATAACGGTGTTAATAAGTGAATTACATATTTAGTTTTGTTATAGATTAAAAAATATGAATTAAAAAAATTTTAAATCATTTTTGTCATTTAAAAAATCAGGTCGGGTGTTCTAAAAAATTCGTCTAATTCGTTGGTTTTTGAAAATATCGTCCGGTTTATGCAATTCACTCCAATATTTTTGCTTATTTAGTATTTTTTGTGAACCGAATCGTTTTAAGTATCAGTCCAACCGGCCAGTTCTGATCTAATTTTTAAAACTATAATACACACATTCATAACAAGTATAATTAATAAATCTTAAACATCTAAATTTTTTAATTTTTAAAATAATTGATCATATAACTATTTTATACACATGACCCGTCTACTGCACCTGCTTTTTCCTCCTATATTTAGTTTGTACATAGAGTAAATTTATGTGCACACAAATAAATTTTAGTATAATATGAAATGTAAAAAATGTTGTTCGATAATTGTGTGCTGTGGAAATCAAACCACCACGTCTTGTTTGCTCATTTCGATGTTGAAGTAATAAATATCACAAGATTTGTTACCGTGCCAATTACGGTTTTATTTTATAGATATATATTTGTATGTTTAAATTTTAAAAGTTAAATTAATTTTATAATTGTTTATAATTTATAAGTATTTAATATCATTATTTTAGTACATATTTTAATAAATTTTATTGCAATAAAAAAATTTAAACTTTACAACTCTAATTTAGTTGATTTTATTATATAAGAATTGTAGTTGATTACAATTTAAATTTTAATTAAAAAAGTGATAAGTCATGTTAAACCAAATTAAAATAAAATTTGAGAATTTTTAATGATAAAATTTTTATTTGTTTTTTCATAACACATTTAGGATTAGTTTTAATAAATGTTGAATCGAGTTGGACTGACAATAGAGTTAATTTAAACACATATTTAAAAAATTTTGAATAAAATATTTGTTTAACTTTTTATATAAAAAAAAAGATTGGTGAGTGGTGTGATTTATTGTGATTACAAGTCGTAATCGTATATTACAGTTATTAACGTCTTATTAATGTAACCATTGTTAGTCGTACCATTCAATTAGTTATGGTTTCAATTAATAAGCCATAATTTTTTTTTAATTTTTTATACGACGTATGGATAATGAAATATCATTATAAAATGTTGATTAGTTATATGATAAATTATTATGATAATTAACAAGATTCAAATATTGATTCAATCATAATAACACCATAGAAATTAGTAGAATATATTTCATTTGTCCAAATTTAATTGTCGTATTTTGACTTTTTCTTTGACTAATTTAAAATTAATATATATTGAATGTACTATCAAAATCAACATGTATAAATTTTAAATATAAAATATATTTGTTAAATTATGAGTTTTTAAATTATTAAATTTAATTATTTACAGGTAAAATATAATAAATAAATTTGGACGGAGGTAATAAGATTTATGATATCACACCCGCTCCGGTCAAAGTATGCAAACCTATTCATTTCAGTCGGTACTAAATTGTTCCCACTTATCTACCAAGAGTTTCAATAACATGATTTGTTGATTTTGAAATTTAAATGTATTTATTGAAAAAAAAAATAGGCCTTGATTTTTTTTATTTACTCGTATTTATTTTGCCGAGGCTTCACAAATTTTAACAGAATTTTAGAAATGAAAAGGTTAAACTACATAATGGTCCGAACTTTCTAAAGTCTACATCAACAATGTCCACAAATTGTTACCCCAAGGGAAAAAAAAAACATGTCCAGAATTGTCTATATTCAAATGAATGTCGATGACAAAAAGGGAATAATCATATGCAAGTTATATGGATTAGTAATTGTAAAAAAGATAATGATAATAATTTGCTGCACCAGAATGCCGTTTTTTACTAGATAGTTAATGTGTTCAAATCCAAGAATGTGAAAAGTGTGTATTTATGTCTTCCTAATATTCTTATGAATGGCGTGTTCTCTCCGAGTCTCTCAATCAGGACAAAAAACATCAACATAAATAAATATTTATCACGTAAAAGAGTATGATGCAAATAAAGGTGAATTTGCTTAAACGTTCTAATACAGACGCGTCTAGAAACAAGATAAATATTCAATGACACTCACACAAGAGAACCAAAAATAATTTAAAGTAAACTTAATAATAAATTTTAATAATTCAAAGATGGCTTCTTAATATATAATGTTGTGCTCTTTGTATAGGAAGAGCTTACGGTTATAATAGGAAAGGAAATCAGTCACGATTAATAATTGATTGTAAAATATTCTTAACTAGTATTGATTTTGAAATCTCTTATTTTAATACTAAATAACATCTTAAAATTAAAACTAAACATCCTAACAACTAATATCTAAAGATTATAAATCTTAAAATCGAAATACATATCGGTATCACATCTTTCAGCATCAGAGTATTTTTAGGGTAATAAAAAATATTGTAAGTTATATATTTGATTTATATAAAACAGTAATAATAATAATAATGAAAACATAGTACTCTCATTCTGATTGTAATAAAACTAAGACATATTATATTACTAATATTTTCCAAATAAAAAATAAAGCAATTCTTAAAAATAACTTTTTTATTTTTTAATATAAGTCATAATTGACAGTTGCTGAAGTTAATAATTTAAGATGCGGAGCACGTGTAGCGATTGACTTCACATGGTGGGACTTTGACCCTATGATAAGCATAATTTTGAAGGGCTAAAAGAAAATCTTTTCAAAATTTCGTTTTCACACGTGCTTGATGATTTCTAGAAAAACTGACAGTCTTAATGTAAAATAGAACCATATCAAACTGACAGTCTTAATGTAAAATAGAACCATATCAAACACTGTTTGTAAAGTTTGTAAGTTCACTGCTCCATGGTCCTAATTACTTGTAGCTTTTAACAATAAATTTTGACAATTGATGTTTACTCCATTTAAGAGTGTGGCTTCTTTTTTATTTTTTAATGTTAAGTTGTAAAATTATAATATGTGAAATTTGATATAATCTTAAGCGTTTTGAGTAATAATGGTTTATTTTTCTCGATCAGTATTATCTTTTTATACATTATGATAATATCAATATATTTAAACAAATTCACCAAAGAAATTATATAAAGGAAAAACAAATTATATTTAACGATTGGTTGCGTCTTTAATCTTACCTAAGTCTGAATAGATTAAACTATTTTTAAAAGTAAAATAAATATTTACCTACTATTAACATGATAAATGTAATATTATGTATTACACATTTCATATTAATATAAAGAATGTGAGATTGCGAATAAAACAATGAGTGGTGTTAATGATATTAACTTGTACACAAATAAATGTGTACAAATTAATGATGTGGTTTAACGCTATAGGAGATGGGTGAACCTTGATGAATCCACAATTAAAATTTTAATGATTAATAATTTAACACATATATTTATATATATTTATTTATATAAGTTATTGGTGTCAATAATATTTTTCCAAAACAATGAGATGAGATGAGTTGCGAATTTGCTATCCAAAACAATCCAATATAACAAATTGTTACAATATATTACTCCGTACAACACAATTAACTGGAGCAGAGTTAATTGCAAAATAATCCCCCAAAGTATACCCGTATTAGAGCACTCATATCAATTTCCTAAATTTAATCTCGTTCCTTATATTTATAAAATTTTGATGAAAAGTAAAAAAAAATGAATTGCATCAATATCTATATTTTAAAGTTAGTTTGATAATTATAAACAGTGTATCATTAAATATATATAATAAATATTCACATTCATCAAAATTATAATATTATTTTATCATATTTTATACTATTCTACGCACATATATTATTTGTATTAAAATATTATATATTAATTCAATATAAAAACTAATATTTTATTTATATTTAATTCCATTATTACAATATTATAATAATTATTTAATACATTAGTATAAAATATTAACATATATATTATAATAAATTAAATTATATTATATTATAATTATTATATAGTATTTCATATATAATATAGTAATGTATTATAATATATAAAACTAATACATAATATATAAATACTAATTAATATTATTTATATATTAGTACTATATTATAATATATTATTTATATATACTGATATTTTAATATTATATTATGATTATTTTACATATATAAATGTGATATATATATATATATAT
The DNA here is from genome assembly GCA_014636745.2 of Centella asiatica. Lineage (NCBI taxonomy): Eukaryota > Viridiplantae > Streptophyta > Magnoliopsida > Apiales > Apiaceae > Centella > Centella asiatica. The sequence goes on from CM025785.1 coordinate 17,233,937, forward strand.
ATATATATTATACGTAAACTATATCATTATATAATATATTTTAATGTATAATAAAAAATTATCTATTAATTAAAGAATTAACAAATGTGAATAATAAAAAATTAAAATATTACTATTTTATTATGATATACTGTATATTATAAAATTTGGTATATATAAGACAAATAAATAATTTGTATGTATATAAAAAGATATGCTTGATTCTGTAAAATATAAAATTTATTAAGAGAAATTAATGCGAATCACCTTATAAAACCAACCCCAATGTATGAAAATTTATAATTCTCACTCTCGTATACTAATTAGCAACAAATATACACTCTTGTCAATGTTTTGAAAAATAATAATTGTCTAATTCTCCAATCATATGTATTTTGTATACATGTTAGTTAGTTTTATACATATTGACAATGTTTTTAAATAGAAAAGATGAAAAATACATATTTTCCTAATTTTTTAGATATATATCTGAAACAAATACTTTGTACTTAGAATGGAAATATGTATTTTTTTTTTCATTTATAAATACGATCAACATGTATAATATATATATATATATATATGGTTGAAGAATTTGAATTTTTTAATATTTATTTTTCCCAAAATATTAATAAGAGTGTCTATCCATTATTAATTGGCACGTGGATGTGAGAATTGTAATTTTTTATACATTAAAGACAATTTTATAACACAAGTTATCTTCGGAGGAACGCTTTTACAATTAACTCATTAGACTATGTAATATCTCTCATCTTTGAGACTCATATATTAAATTTCGCACTTAAGTATATTATGAAGTTCCACTTCAAATCAAGAATTTTGAAAGAATTTTAACTTTTCCATTGTTATGTCTAATATCTTAATTTTTAATTATACTCATTCCATTGTATGAAAAAAAAATATTTGAAAATAAATTTTTTCATGAAAAAGTTAATTTTATTAAAATATTAATACAATTTTCTTATCTTATCATTAATAGAGTATTTATTATTAATTTTCCAAAAAAAATTATTACTTAAATAATATATATTTTCAATTAAATGTGTAATATTAGTATCCATTAAAAAATGAAAATATAACTCCTTTTTTTTTTTTTAAATTTAATACAATACTATGAGGGGTTTCTCTGTACGAGTATATACTTTCTCCATTTTTATCATCTATTTTAGCAGTCTTTTTCGGCACACGGTGAGCTACCAGCAGCTGTGGTGACATTCTAGTGAGAGAAAGTCCAAAAATCCCATCCAATAAGAAAGTTGAAGACTTGTGAAGCTTTGGACCGTCCGCTTCTTTGTAGCAGCACTGTTCCGAACATCCCTTCCGGCGAGACAATCACCTGAGACGGCGGTGGTGTCGGCGGTTTAGCTGTTATTCTTTGTTGTCATTCGAAGACGATCTAGGGTTACTTTTCAGACGTCGGAGAACCTGGCCGGCGTTTTTTAGTTTTTCTTTTTCGATTTTGAGATCTGATAATTTGACCGTATCTTCTCGATTGTCTGTGGAGGTTAATTCTTCTATCTTTTGGCGTTTTCCTTGCTCTCTCATCAATGCTATTCATGTGATTTCCATTTCTGGAGTATAATGATTGTACATTTTTCACTAGTGTATGTTTCGCACCAGTTTTTGAACTGATCGTATGATTATAGCTTCAACTACTACATTTATACGCGTGGTCCTGATTTAGACATTTTATTGTAACTCCAAAATTGCTGAGAGATATTATAAATGTTATGTATTGATTTATGTCAATGTCATCATTTATTGATGTCATTGGAGGAATTTGGCAAATGAATTTATAGCTCCGGCGGTAGATCTCATTTTGCAACAGGTACGACAAATGTTCCTGTTTAGCTTATTAGTGAACTCTTTCAAGTGTAACTATTATGTTAGATCTGCGAGTTCAGAAGCTTTGCTACGAGGAAAAGGAAGTGATAGTGGAATATAATGCTTAGTGTTCTTTTCTTCTATTTTCTAGGATGTTCATAATGTTGATTAATGTTCTAGGATGTCACTCAAATACATTGTACGAGAGCTGAGGGAGATGAGAGATGGGATCGGAAACATATCAAGGAGAGGAGTGGAAGGAAACCATTGGCGCAAACGCACCCTGTCACATATTGCCCCAGATATAGCCCCATCTGAACCTATTCAGCAAGGGAAATGGGCAGACTTACCGCCCGAACTGCTTTTGGATATAATCCGAAGGGTTGAAGAGAGTGAGACATTATGGCCTGCAAGATCTGTTGTTATTTACTGTGCGTCAGTGTGCAAGTCATGGAGAAATATCACCAAAGAAATTGTCAAGACTCCAGAAAAATGTGGGCGACTCACTTTCCCTATTTCATTGAAACAGGTAACAATCCAAGAATCAAGATTGCATTACTTTTAAGTTATAAAATGTAGATCAAGCATTTTTATTTATCTGAATTTCCTTACACTTGCAAGCAGCCTGGGCCTCGTGATTCTCCAATTCAATGCTTCATTAAAAGGGATAGAGCAACTTCCATTTATGTACTGTACTTTGGTCTGACCCCATGTAAGTCATGTTTCTTCTCTTATATTTGTTAGTTGTTTATTTGAAGAATTATTATGCTATCCCAAATAAACATCCATAGTATTGCTAACCGGCCAATCATCTTGAAGTTCACAGAAGTCTTGTAGTAAATTATTGGCCTTTGGATGGACTGAAATTTAATTTGAAAAATTTTATTTGGCTACTTTAAATCTAGGTGATTTGGCGAAGTCTAACCTCATTTAAGATGAATTCATTGAATTGTAATACAAATTTAGTCCAAGTCACCAATTTTTCTTTTAATATGACAATTCTTGTCATATACATTTGCTTATACATTATGTCAAATCTCTCTTGGGGTTTTTCTTGCATCATCAAATTAGAAGGTTGGTACCTACTTTAGTTTGAATTTTGTCAAATCTTTTAGAATATTCTACTTTCCAGAATATCTTTATACATTACAGTTACGCTTTTACAATCTCTCTCTCTCTCTGTTACACACACACACACGTGTTTTATGAGATAGTGCATTCTTAATTGCATTCGGAGAACAAGTCTGCGAATATCCATTGTTTGCATCTTGGATCCAAGCTTAACACAATCTGATATGACAGGGTCTATTTCTTTAAAAAATTATTACTCATTAAAGCTTTGCTACTTTGAAATGTCAAAGCGACCACCTTAAAGTACAATAGATAAGTTATCTTTATTGAAATATTTCATGTTTTTTTCTTATAGATGTTCTCTTTACAAAAAGAGTTTACCAAGGACAAGACATAATTGAATAGCTAACTACGTCAAGCTTTTATGGTGGTTTTTTCATCAATTAACAAAATTAATGAACTCCTTGTTTGGAGGACGTCGTGTTTGGCATCTTTTGAAATAAATACTTCTATTGCTAATGGGAGTTGTTGATTTTAAAATATATTTTTTTTCTAATTTTAGCGGAGGACAAGAGTGATAAATTATTGTTGGCAGCCAAAAAGATCAGAAGGGCAACAAGCACAGATTTTGTGATATCTCTAGTTCCAGACGACTTCTCTCGAGCCAGCAATATGTATCTTGGCAAACTGAGGCAAGTTTTGATTACAGTTAGATCTTCGTATGACATGATTTACTTCTGTGTCTTATTGTGTTGCAACTGTTGATAACAGATCTAACTTTCTGGGTACAAAGTTCACAATATATGACAGCCAACCTCCAAGTGATGCTGCAGCTCAATCTAACTCTAAGTTGAGTAGAAGATTCAACAGCAAGCAAGTGTCTCCAAGATTACCTGCATGTCACTACAGTATAGCCACAGTCACTTATGAGCTCAATGTCCTCCGCACAAGAGGGCCTAGGAGAATGCATTGCGTCATGCATTCTATACCTATCTCTTCAATTCAGGATGGAGGCACAGCACCAACACCAACGTCGTTTCCAAAATCCTTTGACGAAAAAAACTCCTCATTGCTGATCTCGAAAGGAAAAGAGCCAATTAACTCCTCACTTCTTTCTGATTCTATTGTTACAGTTCCATTTTGTGGGGAACCAATGGTTCTTAAAAATAAGGTGCCTAGATGGCATGAGCAGCTGCAATGCTGGTGCCTCAATTTCAGAGGTCGTGTCACAGTAGCATCAGTTAAGAATTTCCAGCTAGTTGCAGCTGCTGATCCTGCACTCAATGTGTCAGTTACAGAGCAAGAGAAAGTAATATTGCAGTTTGGAAAGATTGGAAAGGACATCTTCACCATGGACTACTGCTATCCACTCTCTGCATTCCAAGCCTTTGCTCTCTGCTTAAGCAGCTTTGACACTAAACCAGCATGTGAGTGACCGACTTTTATGAAGGAAGTAGATTTGGAGTAGATCTGTTGGTAGCTGCTTTCTTAAAATCCAGAGTAAGTTCTCTTCAAGATTATAAAGAGCAAGGCCATCTGGTGCTATTGAAATCTTGTATGTGAAGCATGTCGTTCATCTAACAGCAATCTTGCTCAGAAAAATGTGTTCTTTAGTGTAAAATAGTTGGAAATTTTCCTATACTTATTTTTCCTTTTTCATTGTTTTGTTGCAAGGTACTTCAGCAAGGAGAGTAGTTATTTATGTTCAGCCAACTGTATTCCAGTCCTCTTCTTGACATTGTTTCTCACCATGGAATCAAATCTGTAAATGCCAAGTACTGCTGTTTCTGTTTGGTATAGCTGATAAATGTGAAAGCACTTTAACTTGCTTCATGTATATTTGCAGAATTTATCAAAATGCAGCACTTTTCTTCAGAATTTCTTTAGAGTACCTTCTTATGATTATTTACAAGTATCTTCATCTGTGTTTGCAGAATTTATTGAAATGTAGCACTTTCATCTTCTTTTTGTAAATTTTACGGCAATGAGTTCAAGTTTAATAGGGGCCACAATATACTACAGGACCATTTTTATCTTGAATAGGAAAAAGAGAAAGAAGACTACAACAGGATGATATGTACAACAAAAATTTATGAGGAATTACCTAACAAGAGCTGACGCCATTACATTAGTATATGAAGGCACGCTTTTCGTTCACTTGCTCCTTTGTTTATTTTTCAAAAGCTGAATTCGTTCACTTGATTCCTTCTTCAACCTGCATCGATTATATTCTCACTTTGCTTATGCTTACCAAGTTTAACTTTGAATTTTTAAAGATAATCACTCTACAACTAATGAAATTTTACCAATAGAAATCGGCTATATTGTTCATTATTTGTCTCTCATATGGGGAAAGAAAATGATGCTATCTCATACTAATGTATTTAAAGTGTAATCTTGCTTTGAGCACTCTAATTTCTTCAAAGTAACAATATCGGAGGCACGACCCAACTAATTAAGGACATCAAGTGCGAAACTCCCAAAGCCATCAAGTGTCAAGCTCTAGCGGACTTGCTAGCATAATTTTCAAGTGGAGAATACGAGCCCCCTTTGAAGAAATTCTTGGCTTGGGTCTCGAAAATGGATGGTGCTTAAGCGCGTGACCTATACCCGGCCGTCAGGGCAAGTGTAAGGTCCTGATGAGTAGGAGGGTGCGGCGGTCGCCCCAAAACTTTGGGTGTGTCCATTAATTGATTTCTCGGTCCATAAAATTTGAGCATACTAACTCCTAGCGACAATGTATTCAGTTTCAATTGTTTAGGTTGATACAGAATATTGTTTCTTGTTAAATCATGAAACTAATTTGTCTCCAAGAATTCGGCCAACGACTTACAGATTCTGAAAAATCTTATCCTACATGGGAAGAAACATTACCACACTTCTTATTTAAGCAAATAAGGCCTTTTTTCACATTGTTAAGCTTCTGGGAGAACTACTGCAGAGGATTGTCCAAAGGAATGATAGACCACGCATTACTAATGGTTGTATTCAGATCATGATGAGAATTCCAAACCCCTTCTCCGCTGTAATAGATTAAACTATCTAGTACTATCTTTGTAGTCAAACAATAACATATAAAATTTAAATTAATATCAATTTACTTTATTAAATTTGATATAAATATGTGATAATCTTTAATCACACTATAATTTGCATTTAAAACTTTCATAGAACACGTTAATTTAGAAGTTCAATATGTTGGTATTTGACTAAAAAAATTATAATGCATCTCTAATTCTGGTAAGGAAAGAGTAGTTTTTCATCCCTAAAAAAAGAGGGTCTATGAATGCATTATTTTCAACCTCTACCACTACCCCACGTTTGAAACGGAGACAAATGAGAAGTAAATTATTTTTTCTGATGTTCAACGAGTACAAAAAGCAGACTTCCAACTTCTTTTCCAAACTATTCGTATAAACTTCGAGCATAATATTTAAAAATATTTTTTTTGCATTAAATCAATTATATTGGAAATAATAACTGAAAACTAATTGCACCAGGAGAAATATAAATCTTGGCATGTCAAGCCCAAAATATGAGTACAAAGCAAACAAGAGGAACAACACTTCTCTCCGAGAGAAAAAGAACAGTTGCTTTTCTGGAAAAGATAGGCAGGAGCCAACAGTGAATCCTAAATACAAGAATCAGATGTAATTACCATGACTACAGACATTCCACTCATGACATTTGTATGCTCCAGTTACATTTAAATGCGTCTGGCCTCAGGATTACAATTCGAGGAATTCCTCATCTTACAGTCGAGTACGTAATGAACTCTAGGGAAGTAAACTGAAATGGCTGGTGTGGAATAGGATTCCTGAAATGGAGAATAGATCCAAATTTCAAGTAAGAACAATTGATTAGTATTTGTGAGGTACAATATATAGTTAATCGGAAAAAGAGTGGCATACGGTCGAGGTCCGTAAACTTTTATCTGGCGCACATGGGTATCTCTCCCATTAAGATGATTTGATAAAACTGCAATTTGCAGCATAAAAGTGTTCACAAATGCTTCCCTGAGAAAATTATTTGTTAGCAGGCCATGGATATTCTGATATTTGCAACACAATTTCAAAGACTAATGCAAACATATTTAATCAGAGATTTTGTAAACGAAAATGTCAAAATGTTGAGTAGGAAAGTACAAAGCAATCTAAGGCTCTCAATGCCCCTTAAGCAATTCCTATTTGCTACATCAAAGTAACTTATGACTAGAGATATTATTAAGTGTACAAATTTTATTCTAAAAAAGAAAAAGAAAAGAACAAAAAATTACAAATATTCTGTTGATATTTCTCTTTGGTACTTATATCATGTACAAAGGAGTACAGAATTATCTGAGACATTCTACTATTCTAGTAACCGTCCCAATGTGAGAAACATAATAATGTACATGGGATGCTTTAAGATTTTTGCTGGTGACCTTTCAAGCTAGGTACAAACCGGATTCCTTCTGCATTTGAAGTTCTTTTCCAAAAAATTGATACTCAGCTACAAAACCATGCAAAGGAACACATTTCATCTATCACTATGACTCTGTATACAAATGTTACATGATTTATTACTTGATGTAGGAAATTATAGGGAAATACGTAAGCTAATAGTCACTTATGTCAATATCTAACAAACTCCAATTTCACTCCTCTGGCTTGTCAAACACCAACAGCTATATGTATACAAGGACATGAACTGAAGGCATTGCTTACCGAGGATCATTTCCAGATAATGAAATATAAACCCAACCTGTCGGCTTAACAAGTTCCACTGTTTTAATCTCCTAAAACAAAATTGAAATCATAATATATATGAATTAGTCAAGGTACCCCGGTGATTATAATAAATTTTCTATTTTATTCATCTATTTATCTTTTAAATTTGGCTACTTCAGTTTACATTGTTCTCATAATTTCACTGTGAAATTGCATAACAAAAAAAGAAATAATATAGTATCTCAACATAAAAAATAAGTATAAAGCTCACCTTCAAGTTATGAAATCCATCACCAGCACGGATGGCGATCTTACTAGGTGTGTAGCTCTCATCAAGCTTGAAATCCACATACAGAACAACCAACTGAAAAGATAACTACTGAATAAAAAAACCACCCTGAAAGATCAACGTCAATATCAACATACACATTGCATTAGCATTACTAACCTGAAGCTTAACTTTCTTCTGAAACTGAATATTCACAAGATGAGGCTGAGCACCATCTGATCTGTATCCACGAAAATTAGCTAATATACGTAATTTCCAGTAGCGACAGATTGAGAAATTCACGAGGAATATGAATACATAAGCACACATAAATACATACTGCCAGTAGGTATCGAGGTTGTCATCACGGAGAGAAAGGACGCCATTGCCTGGTTTACAAGAGCTGACACTCCAGGCAGCCTTCTTCGCCATCTCCCGAAGGTCATCATCGACCACCAGCTGCGGATTTCCTCCGGTCAATTTCGCTTCTTCCTCTCCCTCCGATGATTCCGTCGCCATCCAATTGGAACTAAATTATCAAAAAACCCTAACACTCAACTTTAAAAATTGAAGTGAACAAATTCAATCATGTAATTATCGATATTCTATTTAGTAGAAGTCAGGAGAAACCTAGATCACGATTTCAGTTGCAAACAATAACAGGTATGGAAGTGCGTTTGAGGTTTGGAATTGGATTTGGGCTCCACGCCGTCCAGTTTGCTTCTCTCTTCATTTATCTTTTTTGAATTATCTCAACTAATTTAAACAATATTTTTCTTTCCAAATATAAAAAGTCACGACTATATGTCTGTATACATTTTCCAAAAAAAAAAACTCATAAAAATATATTTTACATGCAAATGACTCGTTTATCCTTCTGTATTCTTAATTTTGTTCTTTATATTGTTTCTTATTGATTACTTTATTTATGTTTTCAATGTGTTTAGCATGGAAAAAGAGGAAAAAATGGGTTAAAATATGTGTCACCCTAAAAATAAATAAAATAATCTAAATAAAGGTTGAAAAGGGTAAGATAGTTTATTTAAACTAAAACCAACTAGAAAGGGAAAAGTATTACTGGTCGGGAAAAATGAACTTACGGAAAGTAGTTAGAAGATTCAAATTAAAAATAAATAGAATCATAATAATTACTCCGTAATAAAAAATAAAAAATAGGTAAAGAGTCATTAGGCAAAGAAACAGTTTATTGCAGATTCACAAGACAGATGAGAAGGTTTCAACTGAGCCAATAATAAAATTTAAACGGTTTGAAATTCGTTTCGATCTGATTAAAAATTAATTAGTTCGTTTGAGTTTAATATAAAAATGAATTAAATTTGATATTTTATTTAATATTCGATAAGTTAAATGATTAGAATTTGAGCACATAAATACTCGTTTGAATATATTCGTGAGTAATTTAATTATTATTTTTATATTAAAATATTATAATACAAAAAATTTAATGTCAATTATGTCATAATAATTAATTTACGTATAATATGTATTGTATAATCTATTTTAAAAGTGATGTTTGCAGGTAAAATAATTATTATATATATAAAATGTGTTACAAACTAAGAAAACTTATATAAATATAATTTATATATTTTAAAATTTATTAAATATAAATACTAATTAACCCGAATTCGATTAGATCGAAGTGATTAACAGATCGAAGGAACATATATCAAAATAATAATTAAAGTAGAAGACACTGATCTTCAAAATAATCGCTAGAGGAAGGGCTTGAACCTTCGACCTTGTGGTTAACAGCCACACGCTCTAACCAACTGAGCTACTCCAGCAGCTCTCGACTCATTAAGTCTAGAGTCAATCTTCAGAATTCTTAGAACTATGTAATTCTCATTTTCTTCTTATTTTTCTCTTAAACATGAAATTATTTCTTCAATATTTAGACCACAAGAATAAAAGGAGATGACTAGACGAGAGAACAATAGATTACTTTTTGAAATCAATATTAGATGAAACTAGGAGGTGTACTCTTGCATTGACATATAACATAACTAAATATATTTACTAGTAAAATAAGGACATCACTAACGTTTTCATGATTTATTAAGATTAAAAATAAAAGAAAGGCGAGAAAGTTTGTATTATTCATACAAATATTAAGAGTTTCAAATGAATTTACCTCCCTCACCTCCCTGCAAAATTAATTCATGAGACAAATATATGAAAAAGAGAAAAAACCGTCATGCTTTCATGTCCGAGATTTGGGAAATGGTTAACTAACTATTCATAACCAAAAAGAGTCGCTAGTGTTCGTCTTCCTCCCCAAGCAAATCATTCCTATTACGAGTATTTTCAATACAATCAAATTGAATCGTAATATTTTTGGAGAAATAGTTATATTTTTAAAAATTATTTAGTACTCATGTTATATTATATGATTTGAAATTGATAAAAACTTGATTGAGTTCTTTTGTAAAATTATTAACACTACAAAGTACATAAAAATTCCAAGAAAAATCGATCTAAAAATTTAGCACAAATCACTATATATTGTATTTTAAGATTTTACAATTTATGGAATATTTTTCTTTTTGTGAAACAAAGAAATACGGATAACGATCGGTGCCATCGGAAAGACCCCTTCTCTTATCCTTTCCTTCGTTTGTAATATCTCATATTAGAAATTAGTGAATATAAGTCATCCTACAGGCCTGTGGTAGCCAATTTAACGATCTAACTACTCATAGTCATGGACCAGTAATATTAGATTCAAGGTGTTCTTATCCATTAAAGCGTGATAAATATCCAGCATACCATGTAAGCTAGATTACAAACCATATGATGTTCTGAAGGATATGTTACAAATAAACCCTACATATCAATACTGTACAAAAGCAAGGTAAAAAGATGTGGGAAAGGGGTGTTGCAAAAAATACTACATAAATCACACTCATCAAACTATGCAAAACTGTACATTTGTGTCAACAATCAGAAAAGCACATATGGTTGATACAAAAGGAACAAACCTAAGAGCTAATTGTATAAGCAAGCATATACATTATCATTAACTATATTAGCAGCGGCATGATCTTGATTTGTCTATTCCAGATAAACATATACACAGCATCACTTGATATTACAACCGCCGCGACATCAGCTGGAATTGGTGCATGATCTTAAAGAGGAAAAGTATCTGATCGAGTTCTATCTTTTCTTTTTCGGTGCTGACCTTGAAAATATTGATATCTTACCGAAGAATCCAGAAGGTTTCGAAGATGGTTTCTGCTCTTTTGTGTCATTTCTAGTATCTCTTGTGAAATTATGATCAGATCCTGAACCTTCTTCTGTATCGTAATCATGTTGTAAAACCCTCAAAAGACGGAGCAGTTGCGCTGCACTTGCCTTGCCTTCATCATTTCCATTTATGGAAATATTGACCAGCGCAGGTATAACACCCTCATCCATTACCAATTGACAGTATAGATGATGCTGTGAGCATAATGAAAGGAGAAGAGAGACTGCATGCTCTTGGTTTTCAGTACTATCCATCTCAAGCATTTTAGCAATGGAAGAGAGACAACCATCAGTTCGAACAATTGAAACTCTGACTACTTCATAATCAAACAAATTTTTTAAGATAGTAATGCAATATTTCGCAAGGGAGGCATCTTCAAAATAACGAACCAGTTTAGAAATAAAGCCACTAGACACAATGTAGGAGCGAGTATCAGCATCTAAGGATAAATTATACAGTATTCTCAAGGCAGGCTCATGTAATTCCCTCCTTTGGATCTCAAGTAACTGTATGATGGAAGTAACAGCACCAGATGCTACAATATTTGATCTACAATATCGATCGCAAGACAAAACCTCCACTATCGAGATGGCCTCTTCAGTAACTTCAGAATCAATAAATGATGCCAACAGACCATAAGCGCCCTCATTCAAGTATTGTCCACTGGTACGATGAAAAATCAGGTGAAGTCAAATTGAATTCGAGGGCATGAAATAAAAATATGTAGCATGAACAACAATGGGCATGAATAGTTGGAGTAAAGTTCCCAAGCCATGCTGAACCACTCCATGCTAAATGGTGGAGGACAAGAAGTGGAATGCTACAAATGTGTAATCTCTACGTAGACTTTGACAACATATAGAACTGATGAGCTATCATGTTTTATTGTTTTAACATGGTCCCATAAGGCAACTTTCAAGCTGCACATTTTGTCCCATGGTCAGAAATTATAGTTCTGAAAAGTAGAATACTAGAACTCTAGAATAAATTTTATTGTCCATCTCATTTGCAGTCAGAATGGGAATGAAATGGATGAAAGGAAGAAAAAAGAGTGGCATGGAAGGAAGGATGAAAGAAAATGAAGTAGTTTGGAATGAAAAGTATAATGAATGTGGGAATAGGTTATCCCAAGCAAGGAATTAGCTATCAAACACACATCTTATTTCTCATTCCAAGTTTTCTCTTCTTTTTTTTTTTTTGCTCTTCATTTCCTTCCACAACCAATTATTTCCACCTTCCATCCATCTATTCCCATTCCAATCACGAACGGAACATACCATTAATGTTATTTTAGTTATCCTCTTTTCCTGAGAAATTACGCACACTTCAGACATGTAAAAATATGTCAACTGTATAACTCTACAGTATAGTTATACAGTTGACATATTTAGAAGTAGTATAGTCTATACTACTAAAAAAAGCTGAAAAGTTATATTCATGTCTCAAAATGTATGTCATGCACTCAAGGAAGGAAACGGCGTTCGGACAAATAGCATTGAGAGTACTGAATATTTATATCTCCAAAACATGCACAAAAACAGGTTCAAGCAGAAAGTCACTTAGTTTTCAAGAAAACATTATTTATCTGCAATTCAAATAAGTTACTAGGCCAAAACATTTTTAACTCAGAATGATTGCAGACATGGAGAAATTGTAACCATATAGCAATTATACTACACAGGCATTAAAAGTGCAAGCAAATTCCTTCTATCAGAGCATATGTGGTCACATATAAGATACCGTTGGAGCAGCAGCTTTAACAGAAAAAGAAATAAGTTACCTGCATTTCGTTACAAATGCTAACAAGAGACATCCAGCTCTCTGAGCTTTTACATCATTAAGATCAAGTGCCTTCTTCAAGAAAATGAGAAGAGGTTCTACAAACTTCTCTTCTGGAGCAAATTGAACAGCCTGATTGTCATCTTTAAGATGAATTTTGTAATCATCAACCACCTTGCATTGAGTTTCCCAAGGAAGTTCATCAAGTTCATATAAATACTCACGAATTTTGGTATGGTTATCAACAGTTGTTAGCATTGCATCAGAATCACCATTTGTCTTCTTGAACATATTATCACTGTTAATCTTCATCTTTATGAATGAGGAATCTGAAGTTTGGCTTGTATCTAAGGATCCAAGAGATACGTTGCTGAAATCATTTGGAAGACAAAGATTATACATAGAATTGCTTAAGCTAGCAACCGAAGTAAAAGAAGCTTCCTGTGACTGCACTGCTTCGAACTGAATAGAAGGGTCAGGAATGATCATCCCGAATGCTGTACACCAATTTGAAATCAGGTTCTTCATAGTGACATTGGGGGTCAGGGTAAAATGGGTCAGCTTCTGTTTAGTCTTTGGACATGTATCATGACCTTCGTTGAACCACTTTTGTATCCACATCCTTTCAAAAGTTTGCCCAGAATCTATGACTACAGGATCATAGAGCATTCTTGATGATAACGGACATCTAAACTCCTCAGGGATTGTGGGTTTATTTAATATGTCTTCTTGAGCCTCATTAAGAATGTAACTATAATGACATTCCATTTCATCGTCCTGATCTCGGGAGCTCACATCAGAAACAAAATCTTCATGATCCACACGAGCATTCTGTGTTTTTCTTCTCACAATAGATTTTTCATACTTCTTCAGTAAATTCAGAAGGTATAACAAGATTTTCTTCTTCGCTGAAGCATCATCACCGACTTTATCAAGCTGTTTCTTGATGGATCTTTTCTCTATCACTATAGCCCTCGGGGATGTAAGATGCAGCCTCAGGGTAGCAATACATATAGATTTAATAGCAGATTCTTCAATTGAATATGTTGCAGAAGAATACTGCTTTAGTAGGGTTTTGAGAACCTTCCCGGCCTCCTCTTCTGAAGGGTCCAAGTTTAATGTAACACAACTAAGATCAGATATTATTCGAGAGATCTGCAGATAAATACTGATGAGCAATGGGGTAAAGAGAACTCCAGAATGCAGCACGCGGCAACAAATATATCGCCACAGTATCATAAATAATGCTTTCTATTATACGTACAAGTGGAGTTCACACTGGAGGCTAAAGTTTGATCATGATATAATTTTTTAGTCCATTCTTATTATCATAAACTTCTATTGCATTTGATAACTAATAGCCAATGAAGAAACTGGGTTGGCAAATTTTCATGTTATTCCCTTCAAAAAATAAAATAAAATTTGTTCAAATTCATACATATTTCCACAGGACCGACAACTACACTAAATCTGATGCAAACGTAAGTTTTGAGTGTGACCAGCTTTCACCATTCAACAAATGAAATTAGCGAGACGATTCATGTTCAAGTAGTAGTAAATTTTTAATGAGGTAACATGCATTTATTCTCTGCACAGTTTTAAGTATACATAATTGTCCACATATATAGAACACATCAATTAAACACCATATACTATCAACTAGTCACACTCCTGACAGACAAAAGAAGTAAAAGATAAACTTTAAACAGAAAATCTCTAAAAGCACGTAATTTGGGTAACCTTTGAAGCCAGCATTATGGGAACCAAATGTTGTATTTGACACAAACTTTGGTTCAATAACTTCATTGCTTTTCTACATCTTGATAGTATTGCATCCCCTGTTATAGCCTAAAAAATTTTAAGAAATAGTTTGAGCATAGATTGCTGTCAAATATATATAAATCACAAGACATACATAAACAACTTAGTCAGAGCTACAGCACTACTCAGCAGAGGTAGATGAACCAATATCCGCAACATTAGCAATAATCAAACTACATGAGTCTGAAAGCAGTGATTAATTAGTCTCCATTCCTTACTCTCAAAAGATCAAAACATCAGAATAGGGACATGATTTTAACTTCTTCTCGTTCTTGCAGTGTTAATACAACATTATTGAAGTTGAAGGCTAAATTCACTAGGTTGGCTCAAGGTATTAGGCATTAGCTTAAAATTTTACCTCAAGTTGAAATTGACGAGTTTATTAGGGTCGTTATGTTTGACTCCCAAGCACTTCAACATATAGGTATCAGATTCTGGAGATCCTCAGTATAAGTTGATATTTAGAGGAACAGTTTGACGGTGTTGGATTCATGTATGAAGGGTGAGATTTGCTAATGTATCGTGACAGTGGGCACAGCCATAAGTGGGCTTTCAGGTGTGAAGTGAAGACAATACCACAAGATTGGGCATAAGATTAGTAACCTTCGCATTTAAATCATATTGGTGTTCAACATGGTGTATTTGTTAGAATCTTCATGATGGAGTCTCCAGGCTCCCTAACATGTAGAAGTTGAGATCAGAATTAAGTGGTCCAAACCACGTGCTGATGTGCACTGTGATTTGTTTAGGGTTGTTCAGTATAAGCCATAGTTCAATTTCCAGCATAACTTAGCAAGGGTGTAGCCAGTTTCAAGCAGATAAAGTAATAGCACCGTAACAGTGCTACGATGACATATAAATCATTAGGCTGTCCAGATTCCAGAATTTCAATTGCCTTGCCCTAGACAATGCACTAAACATTGGAGTATCCTTCTTTCTTTTCAGGATAAAACTTTATTTAGTACAGGAAACAAGCAACTATATTGTTCAATCAAACCTACGGTTAATAAACCTTAAAAACTTCGTACATTTGGGTCTAGAAGTCAGTGAAGCAGTCTCTCTAAGGAACTTAACTTTTTTCAAATTAATACTACGTACAATCAACATTTTGAAAGGACAGTAACGATTAAAAGTATTATACCAACAGGAACTGCAACCATTGACGTCAAACTGAAGTGAGTCACATACCAAATACAGCTTACTTGAGTCACTGCAGTCCTGGATTACCAACTTGGCTTTCTCAATTCCATTGTTTAACAAGCAAAGTGCCTGTATTCCAGAGGATCCAGGTCGGGCTGCTTCTAATTCAGGAATTATCTTCATGACACGATCAACCGATTTCAGAAGCTCTGTACACATCAGAAAATGCACCTGTAATAATAAAGAGTTTTTCCGATTGATTATGAGATACAATTATCACAAAAAATGTGACTGAAAAAATAAGAAGAAAGAAACTATAGTAGCATTATGCCATTATCTACAATCTTCATAGCATATTAATATATATTTTTAAGCTTAGACCTACTCCAATTAAAGTTTTAATACCTTTAGCATGTAACCATTCTTGTGATTATTTAAAGCATTACAAAACTGAAACTTTTGATATTCAGTTTGAAGATATGATCATACTTCATATAAGATATTATATCACACTCAAGTTTGACTGCTTATTAATTCAGCATACAACATGAATCATTCAGCAATTCAGTCTATGTACTTTTGTAATGAATATGATTCGGCAACCCTAAAAAAGTCAAGAATCATGAATCCATAGGCACGTAAAGTACTTGGGAAGTCAAAATAAAAATCAGATAACAACGCAGATAAAGAATTGGTGCACATGGTTACTCTAATACGAATTGGAACTTGCTAACAATTTCAAAGGAGGTTTATACCTTCACAGAACTAAGAGGTGGAAGCGTCTCCAGAACTTCTACAACATCACTCTCCATCCAAATGTGAGACTTCTAGTCTGCAAGTGAATAATTAATCAAACACTCGAAGTATGTGTTTCTCACGCAGCACTATGCAACATGAATAACTGCTGATGAATCCTAGCAAGATCGTTTTAGTTAACCATTTCAACATAAATCGAAGAGCTTATTTCTCAAAATAAAACATAACTAATGCTTTTACAAATTGGATTAAGGGCCTGTTCGGCAACAACTTTTTGCCTTGTTTTTTTTTTTTTTTGGGGGGGGGGGGGGGGGGGGGGGGGATTATAAGTCGGTATAAAAACCTTAATTTTGTCTAAAAAGTAATTTTTGGATTAAGAGTAACATTAAAAGTTGTTGCCGAACAGGGCCTAAGCCCATGCCACAATCTAACCCAAGGGTTGAAGGAACTAAAAGAAGCAAGGATACAGCTTCCACAAACCGAGTGCATTCATATTTTCCATAAAACTACAAATTCTTCTATTTATTTATTTTATAATATAAATCGAATCAGTAATTAGTTCATAAATGTTACGATTGAGGTTATAGAAGTTATAAAATAATAGCAACCATAACTCTCCTGAAGGTCATTACCAAAATTAAATTAAAATTGAAGTTAAATGATATCTCATAGACAAGAAAATTCCAAAAAATAAGAAAGCAACGTAATTAAGCGCTAGTAATACATCATTGATATTCATACACTTGAATATTAATAACACAGATTCTCCATTCAATATATCAACAACCAAAAAAAAAAAAAAAGTTATCCAGAACTTACCAGTGCTGTGAACACCAAGACTTGAAGCTCTGCTATTCTGCTCTACTTTATAAAAGCAAACCCACTCCCAGTTAAATACAGAACAAAGTACGAAGCTTTCTTGTCTGTAACCAAAAAGAAAAAGAAAAGCTTTAGTCTCTAAATTGGAACTAATCTATGAAACCAATCTTTTTTCTCAACAAGAACCGAATCCAATCCAAATTTCGGGAGATTTTTCTTAGAATTCAAACTTGAAAGTGCAGAAGGATCCCAGAACCAGCGGGAAGTAAAATACCCAGAAAGCAGAAAAGCACAAAACCCAAAAGTTGAAAGAGCAGAAGCCAATTCAGAAACAAGAAACGAATTCCTGAAGCAAAGAAGTGATAATTATGACTTATATACATCAGTTTTATATATATGTATTGTATACAATTAAAAAAGCTACTTCGATATTTGTGTATGTATTCGCGTGTCCAATAGAGGCCAGAGGGGGATATCAGATATAACGATGTGGATGTCCATTTTTGATAGTCACATTGTAGTATTATTAAATTCACCTTTATTTTCTCTAACAGAAAAGGCAAAAGAAAAACGAAAAGAAAGTTCACCTTTGTTTTCAATACTTAAATTTTACCGAGAAAAATGTTATGCTTCAATTATGTGAACTTTATAACTTCATTTGGTATGATATTTAAGATATACTACGTAGTTTTAGTATTAAAATTTTGTTTTTAAGAACAATATATATATATATATATATATATATATATATATATATATATATATAAGTGTAATAAGGGAGTTGTTGTGGATGCCTAAGATTTTTTAAGTTCATTAGTTCACAACAAAACTTAAATATTTAGATTTGGATAATATATGTTTATTAATTTTAACAAGATTAATTTTTTACTTAAGAAAAACAACTTAGAATGAATCCATATAAGAATCACTTATATGCTTTAGGATGCATAAATTCTATAATAATATGATTGCGATAAAATAAAAGAAAAAAAATACTCGTAAATTTAATTTGCGTTGTCTTTGTTAGACGAACAGAGAAGCTCAAAGCAGGCCGTGATGATGTTGGTCTACCTTTTTTAGATGGTAACAACATAACATCGATTTCCCTTTTCTTTTTTGGCTAATAATCAGGTTTTCAATATTGCTTTAGCAGTAATGAGCAGTAACAAAATTATAATAATCGTGAGCTTTATAAATTAAAGTGGGATAATAACATAACAAGACATGCCATGAAACAGAAGATAACAAAAAGTAGTAGTCTTCTATGGCTGCTGTTACGACGAGTTACGAAACGTCAATATACTTAAAATCATAGTTTTATAGAAAATTGACCATTTTTGCAACTGACATAACTGCACTACTTGACATCTATATTCATAGTTGATTTTGACAGCGTAGCCCCTTCCCTTCTCCGATAAAAGTCTGCCCACAAGCTAGAATTTTTTACCCGAACACGAATTACTTACTTTGTTTTCTTTTATAAAATAATACGATTATTAAGAAATTTATATTAATTTTATATCAAATTGACTAGAAAAATATAAAAAAATTCAATATTATCTTTTAAATTTTATTGAAAACAAATTAATATTAAATATAAGGAACTTAAAAGTGACATTTACAAGACAATATATTTTCTCTTTAAAAAAACATGTGAATATGAATGGAGAGAATAATAAATAAAAAAAGTACATAAATTTAAGTACCAACCCACGCTTAGAAAATTTAAACAAAATAAAAGAAGAACTTTAAATATATATATATATATATATATATATAT
>CM025785.1:17253274-17343608 GCA_014636745.2 Centella asiatica
ATATATATATATATATATATATATATTGTTCTAGTATTGTTTTCTCGATTTAAATTTAAATTTATTAGTCAAAAATCAATTATTAGTTGTAAGCTATTATAACATGTTTCTTCATTCTTCTCAATACTTTCTATTAAAGTGTTCAATAATTTTTCGGTTGTACGCATTTATTTTTGGGTATTAATACTTAATTAATTTATTTAAATTTATAATCATTGAATTAATATTCATTAATAGTATGAGTTTATTGTTTTGTTTTTCAATTTTAAATTTTATATCCAACACCCATGAGGCTTCCCAGGTGAAAAATATTTTGTTATCTTCTTCTCTTTTCATGCCACGTAATTGCTACTTCATCAACATGTTAATGATTTTTGTTCAATATTGACAGAATGATGTAATTGCAACATTTAAAAAAAAATTATCTTTTGATTGCATATTTTCAAGTTTCGATGACTCAGTCTTTAAAAACAATCAGCTTCATGACCAAATCACCATTTTTTCCTCTTTATAACTGAACGTTTGAACTATCGGACAAAGTTGAAATTAAACTTTTTTTTTAAAAAAAAAACATGTTATCTATCTATTTATCTACCTAGCTTTAATTGGGTGCAAAGGAAGCAGATGGGTTTAGGTTAGGTATATCTCAAGCCTTCACACGACATAACGTAAAACTCAAAGATCTTCCCAGAGCTATGACCAAAATTTAGAATTCTCACATTTCCAAATATTGTCCGTGAATGCACCACCTTATTACTGGGATGCTTGAAAAATAATTAACAGTTCTAAACTTAGAGATATATTTTTCTTTTAATTTAATATAATTTGTGAATTTTATTATTTTATTTATAATAATTTATAAAAAAAATATAAAAATTTATATTTAAAAGTATCTTTTGTATTCTTTATAATATTTCACTTAAAAATTTTTAAAAATAAAGTGAAATTCAATTTTAAATTATAAAATTTCACAAATTCATTTAGTATAAGCTAAAATATATCTCTAATTTGTAATGATCATATAGACATGTGGTGCTTTAAGAAATTACCTAGATATTACTACGTATCTTTTCATTTTTGGATGACAAAAGGAGAGAAATATATATATATATTTTTTATTTTTTTATATAAAAATACGGTAAGCATACATAAAACTAATTAATACATATAAAAAGCACATATGATCAGAGAATTTGAATTTTCTAAAAATTATTTTTTTCATAACATTGACAAGAGTGTGTATCAATTATTAGTTGATAAACTAGAATAAAAATTATAAAATTTCATAGATCGGAGTCAATTTTATAATACCGATTATACGTAGAGTTAAGTGAATAAGACGTATAACTCCACGGCAGAAGTGCAAACATCCGAGTCTGACAGATATTTGTAGTTTTTAAGAGTCTTTCGGGGTAAAAGTTTCCACCCCTTAAATCATTGTTGACATACTTTTGGCTGTTAGCCTGCAACATCTAATAATGCGCATGTTTACTCGAAACGTAAGCATTTGGTATTTGCATGTGGATATCTAATACTGTTGCATAACTCTTGTAAATTGATGAACCACATAATGAAATGTGAAAATCTCACTTGGAGTCCACGAGAAAGACCCCCACAGTTGGGGTAGTGGGGTTGCAACCAACAAACTCTCTAGTCCTTAACCACAGAGTGATGGAGTTGAAGCAAAATCCCCTTGTGTTTGCAACTTAAACAGAGTCAATTTTGGGCCACTCGCTTTGACAGACAACAACATTTCATCCCATTAATGGACAAAAACATGGAGCACAATAAAATGGACCAGGAGATCTTCCAACCATAAGAACAGGACTTGGGCTTGGGCTAGTAATAAATTAGCTTGGCCTGCATATAAGTAACAAACAGTATGCAGGCCAAGCAAATGACTGGTATTTTATATAATCTTCATCTTGATGCATTACACATTAGCATGAAATCATAAGGTGGTGGTAATGTAACATCTACAGATAGGAATATGAGTAGATCAGCTTCTTCTTTTTTTCTTTAAAACTTTACTAGAAAGCTCGGTTAAAAGTTGATACCAAAGTAATAAATTTTACATATGGTTGACCTATAAATATTTTCAAATTGTCTTCATCAAATTGGTTTTAAAATTTTTGCAAGTGTGAGCAAACATGTGATAGTTTAAAGAAAAATACACCTTTGTCCAATGCAATGATTGTGCATAAAGTCTTATTCCAACTGATTCAAACCACAAGCCCCTTATCGCTTGAGAACATTTTATGTCTATATGAACATCATGAACCTCATGTGCCTGTCTACTTATCCTTAGTAACCAAATACTAGCCTTCTCTTACCAGTAAAATCCAAGACACAAAAGTTTCTTCGCCTATTATTCATATTTTATAAGATTTCAGTGAAAGGTGGCACTCATGCTTATGCTACCACATGCATGGACAGTAACTAGTACTAGGCCCTTTTCACTTCTCGAAGTGAATATTGCGATTAAGTACCTAACTATAAAGTAAGCAGCAAATTAAGCTCACAGATTTTTTTCTTGAAGTCGATCTAAAAATTTTTGATATAACTAAGATGTTTGACTCGCCAAAACATTTTCAGCACTTAGCATTTTTATAATGGAGTGTACGGTCAAAGAAAACCACCTCTGCCTTGAACATAAACAAACAAAAAAGAAAAAAAAAATCTAGGGAATCACTTTTTGTAGGGAAAAGTTGTATGACAAAGAATCCAAATATCGATCAGGAGGATGAATGCTTCCATAGAACCACATTTAACATTTTGAAAACTACTCTAATCATATGATGTGACAAAACTACTACAGCCCGTATCCGTGCTGAGGCCACCGACTATATAACAATGTACAGCATCTATATATGTACAAAGGTGCCTTAAGATCAGTCAGAAAGGGATTTAGTCCGAGTGCATGAAATATAAAAGGTGTAATCAACCAAGTAGAAATGTAAACATGATGCCCAGAAGCACAAGATTAACCAACGCAAGGCGCAACATAAATTGGTCACTCTAGGTGCTCTTAATAATTTATTGATGATCGCAGATTACTGCAGGCATTAGTAAAAGATTAAGATTACCATATGAACACTTATATTTAAGTCTTAGATAAACATGAAATAACATTCAGTTTCTTTACCTTTTTTGTTACAGTGAAAAAAAAGTAATTTGCAATCCTAGCAATTAAATAAATATACAGAAGACTAACTTCCACTAGAAAAAGTGTCTAATATTATTGCAGATTTGCAAGATATTGTATCAACTTGGCTAGATAAGTAGATTCCAACAGCTGTTTACTTTGTAAAGAGAAATCCAGTCCACATGCCAGTTGGAATATTAGAAAAGAAAATTCACAGATTGTGATGCAACATGAATAATCTGCTATGAGATTTTAGTCTACGTATTACACCAGGTACCAGTAGTTGTGGTCCAGCAATTCCTGAACCTTTGGCTTTTTTACATCTCCCTTCTCAAGTACAGGTAGGTTTTATTTATATATTTTTGCATCTCCTTTTTTTTTTTTTTTTTTTTTTTGTGTGTGTGTGTGTAATTGGAGGGGTGAAGTGTTGGGGTAAATCTGCAACATATGAACATATGTGTTTGTCTGGTGGCCAGTAGCATCTATGGACCATGTCCATCTTCCCATGAGGAGCTTTGGGATACTTTGAACCATAGAAAGTGCTAAAAAATTCTAATTCTGCAGCATATTATTCAATAGGGACAAAAATCACATCAAACTTAATTGATGATTTTTATCATGTGAAATGTTCAGGACTGCATGAACTGGGATTTCCTTAATTGCCAATCCATGCGACTCTTTATTCATTAGATTACTTTTTATTACATATAAAATTGTGTACCATTTGGAATTTAGTTGAACGAGGAAATTATCATTTCCTATAAATAGGTGACTTCGTTTTTCCCTTGTTTATAAGTTTCTGAAACCAGTGCTAATAATACAGCTTTAAAATTATTCAGTCTATAGAACTTTTCCCACAAGAAAAAGTAGATATTTCATTCGAACTAACTGGTCTACATTTTACAACTAGTCATAGAATAATTCCAGATATTCTCTGCTTCTAACTGTGCAGGTCACTAGATGCTAATAATAACTTTAAGATCATAAACATCGGTGTGTAACAGGGTCTAACACATGACACATTAATTTCAATAGATTAATTCAACTACAAGAACAACCTATATGTCATTGTGGTACCTCAGCAAAATGATCATGAGTAATTACGCCTCTCAAGGAATAGTATGGGAAGCTAGACCAAAGGTTTTCTGTTTAAACAATTTAGACTCTAGAATATAAAAGCTACATGCCAGCAGTCCCATTGAGTTGGGATAAGTACTTGTCTAGCTAGATTTAAAATAAGAAAGCTACGCCACGAAGAGAAAACGATTTTGTGGGGGGAATAGGATAAGAATAAATTATACCGAGGATGAAAGATGGGAAGGCAAATTAAAAGTAGTTATAAAGATAAGCGTTAAACAGAAAAATCTGTGTCACCAATTATTTTCTTCCTGTTTCTTGGTTAATCTGACCAGTTAAACTTGTCGGTGAAACTTCGTTTGTTAATCACCACATTAACTAGGAATCTAATTACTACATGTATTAAGAATAACTACTGATATTGATTCTCCTCATACAATATTTCCTAGTTCTGCTCCGTTTGTGGTTCCTTAGCAGACGAGTCACTTACATTCTGCTTCTTCAAGATAAATTCTCTCAACTGGCAGAACCCCACCACTTTTTCGTCCTCTATATAAGGAGCTGCGCTGATAACATCTCCATATACCTCTTCACTTAAGTCATCTTCCTTGGTTAAAGTATTCCTTCTTTTCTCCTTTAACCCCTACACATGATTCAATTAATCACCCTTCTATAGACACATTGGTTACAATTCAACTTGTAAAAATCCCCTACAATGTCACACAGAGCCTGATCATTATCATCCCGCGAAACCTGTCAAAACATAATTTGTCAACCTCTATTCCAAGAAACTGCTGGTAATTATCAATGGCTTCCAATTCTCTCTCTTCACGTAGTTCTAGCTCCTCCTGGACTCCTAAGCAAAACAAACTATTTGAAAAAGCCCTTGCTAAATACGATAAGGATACCCCTGATCGCTGGCACAATATTGCCAGGGCAGTAGGTGGAAAATCTGCAGAGGAAGTTAAAAGGCACTATGAAATCCTCATAGAGGACCTTAGGCATATTGAGTCTGGTAGTGTTCCATACCCCAAGTACAGATGAAGGAAAAGTGCCAGCCCAGTTCACAAGCTGATCAAGGTAATACTAGACATACATTTCACTGTCTAGCTACTAGTTAGTTACATATTCATGTTTGCAGTTAGGTTTCTATAACCATGCACTTACTGCCCCTATGATCCATCCAAAACTTCCGTTAACTAACGCTCAGCACGATTTGCATATATTTTAATTAAATAAGATCCATAATCATGACATCAATCTAGGAAGACATACATTTTGTGGGACCATAAGATAAATCAAGTGGACAAAAGTGCTAGTATGCTGTGGTCCGCGTACAACTCAATTAATAATTAAGCCAAAGCTCCCTTCACCATACTGCTTATATCATTTTCTCTAAAAGGAGGACCAGGCCACTCTCCATTCAACTCCTTATCCTGTCTATAAGAACAAAAAAATCCCACGTGAGATCTAATCTAACCTTTGTGGTTTATAACATGCCAATAGTACTCTTCATCCTTAATTTTAGTTGAAATAGTTCATCCATGATATGCAATCACGGCTTTTCCTTTACTTTTCGATGTAGATACTCTGGCACACCACACCACTGTCAACTTAAATATTCAATTCTCACTTTCATATGACCATGCATAAAAATATTTGTTCTTTGTCATTCATTTAAGCACTTTAAATTATTTAATCTTGTCTTTTACTCCTTCCGTCCTTTGTATAAGCCTTTTAGGCTATTTTTCTATGTTCTATCCTATAAGTCATTTATACTTTTTAAAAAGAATTTAATTATTCATTTTCAAAAATATCCTCAATTGAATACGATAAAAGTTAATTTTAATAGAGAGAGAATAAATAGTTACTCTTATGCATTAGAAAAACATAAAGTTATTTTTAACATTCCATATAAAATCAATATAGTAATTAATGATTTCTTAATATTTGTGAATTGTCAAAAAATGCTTATATCAAAAGACGGAGGGAGTAGTTTTCATTTACGCTATTCACCGCAATACCACTATTTCGGCAGCATACTAATTTAGTGATCTCTAACTTCTCAATTTCCAACTTCAACTTTTGATAATAATGCGTTAAAACTAACTAATTTCTTTATAGTAATTCTTTATGCAACAGGTTCCAGAAATACATAAAGCAACAAACTGATCCATCTAGTTCTTTTCCGCTACCTACCCTTGTGTAAATTGTGTAATATCGCTATTTACTCTATGTGATCTTCAAGCTTGCTCTTTGGGGCAAGGATTATGTAATAATTATGTTCTTATTTCTCTAATTAATGTCACTAAATATATGACTATGAATTATTATTTGCAATTTCAGAAGAAGATAAATACACAAGGCAGTATTAAACTCACAACCGACAAAATCAAGGATCTAGAGAAAACTAAACGACAGATTTGACTATTCACATTAAGAAATTTTCAAGAGAGATGAGTATGAAAAGAATAATGTAAAAGAATGAATAGCTAAAGCATTGGGAATACAATGACAAACACAAATTTTGAGCTAGGGTTTTGATGGCTTAATTAATTACCTGAAAAATCAAATTACTCCGTACAACTCGTCGTGCTTTGAAAATTAGGTGGCGAAGAAGTCATATACGGCCGCTGCGAATGTACATTTAATCGATAACAGTAGAATTCTGCATTTTAATTTCAGAATTTGAACACCTACTTACCGCAAAAATCGAGAATGTCGATGCACACAAATCAAGGTTACAATTTTTTGTTCTTATTTATAAAAGCGTGTACGACAATTTTATTGGAATAATTTAATAGATTCAATTATTTGAACTATATAAGATTAAGATAAAGTATAAGTTTTATCATCTCACTTCGTTTAACTCTGATTCAGTTTATATATAAAATATATTTTATAAGATTTTATAAGAGAATAATATAAAAAAAATAAATTAAAAAAATTAAAAATAATAATTTTGGGTAATGAGACATAAATTAAAAAAATTAAAAATAATAATTTTGGGTAATGAGACAGAAGAGAGTTTGGTAGAAGCGTTACGTGAACGGATGAATTTGGGGGATTATATAATTTTAACTAGTAAGGTTTGAGAACAGTTTTGGTCTGTTATCATGCTTATACATCCTTATCTCCTTAATAAATGTAGTTTTTAAATAGATTAAATACTTAACATAAGGTTATTTAAGGAAAATTGCATTTGATTCACATAAATACACAAAATTGACAAACATAAAAAAAAATTTAAAACCAAAACTAAAAGGACTAACATTAAAAAACAGGAGGAGTAATATCTGTTCAAAATCTCTAAAGTACTTCGTATATTGCTACCGAAATTTGAAAGTTCAAATTGTTACTATCTAAGTATATAAATTGTCATATTAAGAGATATTTAAAGTAAATTTATTAGTTGTTTTGATCGATAATATTTTTATCACTCTTTGGTGCATAAGTTCTCAAAATTCTAGAATTTGTGTTCATGCAGCGATGCATTATATTGTGCTGATTTCAGAATATAATGTAGAAAGTAATTGAATTTTAAAACTAGAGTTTTCAAAAAATAGAAATGTAATATAAAATATAAGTTTTATCATATATATATAATCTTGATCGTAAGTAATTGAATTTTAAAACTAGAGTTTTCAAAAAATAGAAATGTAATATAAAATATAAGTTTTATCATGATATATATATAATCTTGATCGTTTCATCGCAAGGTTAAGAATTTTTGTGCGTTTATAAGTGTGAATTGTATGTTTTTGTGTGCATAATAAAATCTGACTCTCTCTAATATAACATGTATAATATTATAAAAGTGATTACTCTATCCGTTTTTATTTAGTTGTTTTTTTAGAGTTTGTCTTTTTTTTCTTTTTAATTGTTTTTTTTTCATAATTAAATATACGTTTTGATTTTTTTAGTTAAACGACATCATGTTGGACTTCAAAATTTATATAATTTATAAAAATTTTGAATACAAATTATATTGTGATGAAAGTTTTTTGTTATAAACTTTAAGAATATAATAGTTCTTTCAATTATAATCAAATTAATTGATAATAATTTAAAATTTAATTTGTTATGATTTGACTAAAATATATCTCTAATTTTAAAATAAAAAATAATACCACGATAATTGGTACATCTCTTGAACCTGATTTTTTCCTTTTTTTCACAAATACATGTATGAAATCTTAAAGTCCAAATTGATATCATAATCGGGATAATATATAAATATACACACATATAGAGCGTTTGATATTTGAAAATGGTCGCAATGGACTAATTTAACACTTGGGGCAGCTTATTCAAATATTGTGAAAAACTAAAATAATGAATTCAGTAAATATCTGTTAGTTATTTTTGAACGAACAATAAACTCACGCAACCGGCATATATACATACAGAGTGTTTGATATTTGAAAGTGGTGGCAATATATTAATTCTCCTCCGTCCTATCTCATATGTAACTCTTGACTTTTTACTATAATTTAAAAAAAAAGTAGTTTTAATTTAAAAAAAAAACTATATATATATATATATATATTCTCCTTCAAAGTGAGTAGAGAATGAATTAATTTAAAATATATAAAAATAGTAGAAAAATATTAATTAAAATAAAATTATGTGAATAAAGTAGATGGTAGAAGAGTAATTTTGATAAATTAAATAAAAAAATTTTCCACATACTCCTTATAATATTATAAATAAATAAAATATTCAAAAAAAGAAAAATAATGTAAATATACCGGGATCGAGAGGTAGTATAACGTACGCTTGGAGCAACATATTCGAGTGTTTTGTAGTGTTGTGGGAAACAGAGAACAACAGAATAGTTCCCAAGAAACCGCACGAGATGCGGGCCAGCCCCAACAAACATAATCAGAATTACTATAATTATTATCACTAATTTATGTATACGTACGTGGCATGATTACAATGAGATTCGGGTAGTGAAGTAGTCACCGAATGCCACGTGTCTTTTCTTCTTTCAACCCCCTCGATCTATACGTTTGGTAGTACCCTCGATCTTGCACTCACTCGATCTGTGATCTCTTAATTTCTCGTCTGATCATAATACCATGACGACACAACCAACCTAGTACATATATCATATATATTTTCGATTATCAACCTAGTTATGTTCTAAATCTGATCGATCCGAAGAAATTAACAAAACAAAGGAATTTTGTAGAAAAAATATATGATTAATTTGCACATAACTTGATTTCTGGTTTTAGCTTCTGTCATACGCGTGTGTGTGTGTATACAGAGAGAGATTAGAAATTAAGAGAAAAATCAGATCGGGAAAGGTGGGGGGAATAAATTGATCGAAGAAAGTGATGGGAAATGTACTGAAGATGGTGGTAGTAGTATTGGTATGGATAACAGCTACAGTATGGTGGTGCGAGGGGGAAAGTAGTAGTAGTATGAATCTAGCGGCGGCGGCGGCGCCGGAGGTAAAAGGGAGCAGCCGCATGAGAGCAAAAGCACCTGTGCCCAACCCCTCTCCTCCCAAACCTAAATCTGAGTCTTGGACTGATTGGGTCGCCGAGTAAGCCCCCTGGACCCCACCCATTTTTAATTCCACTAATTTAATGTTATTGGTACTTTGTTCTGCTTAATTTAATGACCTATGTCTTATGAGTTTTTTATTGGTTTGATTTATGGGGTGGGTGTGTACACCAAATCGTCAATTATTAGGGTAGCTATTTTTTTTTGGTGCTGCTTATTTGATAGAATGAAATATTGACATAACGAAATATTGACTGAAATAAATTTTATATTATTTTTTAGATCTTATAATTTATATGGAAGGTTCCTTTATTGTTTTAATCTTAATAGAAGTCATTACATTTAACCAAACACGACCTAATAATTTATTTCACTCGTTACATTTGCGTACCCTGATCCTATAGTCTGTTAATTTTTCGCTAACTAATTCCTATATAAGGTTTTGTTAACAGTAATGTAGTTACATACTCAATTTAGTAAACAAGAATGTAATTACATTTTTTTTTTATTTGTACGCGGTGAATGATTAGTTACTAAGGATTGTAGTATTAATTTTCACACGCTCAAATTAATATAGAGATATATTGATGGGATATGATTATCGTTGCAATGTATGACCATATTTGTATTTTACAACATTGTTCCATCTAAATTAATTTTACATTTGTCATTTCCTTATTCTATTCATTACATCTATGGGAAAAACAAATTTTATCCTTCTTTATATCGTACAAGTTATGTGAAATTTCACACGGTTTGCAACTTGTGGGACTTAATCCATGCTTAATAATTAATTCCTAGTATCAGAACTTGATACATTCACAACTAATTTTAGATCATCTTGCTTGAAAGAAATAAACGACTGCATCAAAAGTATGTACATGTAATATGTACGTACATTAACAGTTACAAATACATGATGTTCACTTCTTCTAGTGTACAATTTACTGCTGCTATGCCGGAAGTGGATCATTCGACCTCCTTACTGTTGTAGTGAATGTTGCGCCATGCCACAAGGAAAAAAAAATCTCAAGTGAGGTCGAGCGAGGCACACAGAAATGACCTAATTAACCATATATAGTAGACAGTAAATTAGAGTACTGCTAGACTGCCTTCATTTCATTTTCTGTTTGCTTAACCATAAAGACTTATGTTTCCACTTCTGTGTTTAATCCTAGCTTTTTTGGGTTAATGGGGATTTGATCTTATGAATCTTTCAGTTTGATATTTGTTTTTATTATGTATGTGGTTACAAAATTTTGGATTGCAACTTTATCCATCTCTTAATTTATGTTGTTGGATAAATGTCAACGGAAATGTACATTTATATTCCAGATTTGATAGAACTTTTTCATATATTTTATGTTTTTTTTAATTTTTATGTAGCACAAGAAGTCAATAAAATTGGTCCGGTTTTGTTTTTAGCTTGTTTGTATCAGTTTTCAATCAATTCATAATTCATTTTTGAAGTTAGTCAAGAATTTTCTGTCAATTGTTCAGCTAGATGTCACACAAGTGCATTAGTGAATCAAACTATTCACCCAAGATTTCTTATGGCGCTGTATATGTTCTTTTAGTGGCCTCGGATTGAATCAAGGAAATGTTAAAGAAGGAGCTCAAAAGACCGTGGGTGAAGCTGTATTGAAAAGTTCAGAGTCCACGAGTTCTGCTGCATCTGGTAAATATTACTTGTCAGTGACTGATTCATACGTTGACTTTTAATTACGTCGGTTCTTTTTCCTGCGCATGGCGTCATTTTTGTATTGCAGGAACGTATAAGCATACTTCTCAAAAGGCTCCTGAGGTATCAAACATGACCTCTAAAACAATAGGTGGAATTGTAAACAAGGCTTCAAAAAGCGCCGGTGACCTCAAAGTACTTAGAGAGAAAGGTGCATGTGATAGTTACGAAGATAAAGTTGCTGATGTTTATGAATTCATGCATGGTAAGGTTGGTCAAGCCATGTATAAGGCTTCTGATATAGCCAGCAGTGCCAAAGGGAGAGGGAAATATGATTATGACACCTACGGAGATAAAGCTGCCGATGTTTATAAGTTCATGCATAGTAAGGCCAGTCAAGCCATGAATAAGGCTTCGGATATGGCCAGCAACGCTAAAGAGATGGGGAAGTACGCTCGAGACACTTATGAAGATAAAGTAGCCAATGTATATGCATTCATGTATGGCAAGGGCAGTCAAGCTACGAGTAAGGCTTCTGATATGGTCAGCAGCGCTAAAGGGAGAGGGAAATCTGCTTATGATACCTATGAAGATAAGGCAGCTGACGCATATGCATTCATGTATGGGAAGGGAGATCAAATCATCAAAATGGTTTCTGATACGGCGAGTGGCGCCAAAGAAAGAGGAAAAGATTATTATGATAATTATGAAGACAAAGTTGCTGATGCCCATGCATTCATGTATGACAAGGCAGGTGATGCCATTGACATGGCTTCAAATGTGAACAGAAATGCCAAACAGAAAGCAAGAGAGTATTATGATACTTACGGAGATAAAGTTTCTGATGTGTATTTGTTCATGTTTGGCAAAGCAGCTGCTGCTGCTGGTGAAGCTGTTAATAAAGGGAATGATGTAAAAGCAAGCATCCAGGAATTGATCTCACACGGGAAAGAAGATAAAGCCCCATAAAAGCCTATGATGAAGCAAAGTCAAGGGTTGGGAAACACATGCATCAGCCACAAAAAAAAACTATGGACGAGCAAGGCAAATAAACTTATGAGACTGCAAAGGAGAAATTAAGCTACTGGAAATGTTGAAGCGTGGGTGTGAAAAAAATACTGCGGATCCATGAGCAGTTCATGAGCTTCATGTGAGTCACTCTCAATGAGTTTTATCTTTTTATAGATCATCTTGCTTTTGATTATATAGTTAGGTTTTTTAGATGACCTTGCCGTAAAAGATTTAAAAATTATTTATTCTATTTATTTTTATTTTTTCGTAATAAGATAAAAATGCCAAAGCATTCCTAGCTAGCAAATATATATATAGTACTTTATCTGCATTAGATTGAAGTTGATTTCTCGAGTTATTTTCTCGGCGACGGCAAATGGTGCAGTTTCATGTCTGAATTTTCTGGTCTCTTTCTAGTTGTACCGATGTTTGGTTTGGAATCTAATCAGAGACTATGGGCATTGCATCTGCTTTTGATTTCTTGCCGATAATATATAGGATGTTGGTATCTGACAATGTATTACAGCTAAACCTACTATTCTTTTTGTTCAACATATGCATGGTAAGTTAGGTGGTGTAGCTGCATAATAATCGATGGGGATGGACGAATGGACTGATTGGTTCAGACTAGACCAATCTTGACCAACGTTTAGTCTTAAACCTATCTCACATTGACAAGGCATGACGTTTAGTCTTGGACCTATCTGACATTGACGAGCCATGTATTGACTTCGTCCATGGATCGATTAAGTGATTCCAGTTACCGTCCAACCAATTGGGAGAGAGTTCCTTCTCCGCTTTTGATTAAGGTGATTTAAAAATAAACCATAGGTAAACAATTTTGTACACGTCAAAGGTCTAATTAATGGTTTGTGCTATTTGCTTGTAATAAAATTATAAAATTTTCTTGGGAGACAAAGAATATGGTTTCCATTCTATCGAACTAGATAAGAATATGTGGTAAATAAGGCAGCACATTACTTGTGCCATCCGTGTATATGACACGTTTTGATGGAGTGTATCCTCGTCTTCTCTCTCTGTATGTCTATAGTTTCGATCTTGATTATAATCAAGTAACGAAGACAACAATAATAGTGTCATGCAAGTGGATTACCATGCGGGCTCCTGTTTGATGTTGTTGTTCACAATTATCCTTTTTCTTTTTTTTTTAAACGTATTTAAGTGAATTTTTTTATATGTTAAATATTTTATTTTAATTAAAAATTTTATTCATATTAATTTTTATTTAAAATATTGTTATTATTAATTTTTTACAATTAAATAAAATATTTAATATAAAAAAATTACCTAAATTTAAGTTTAAAAAAATCACGCGGAGATTATTACGAACAAAGAGGGATAAAGTCAACTTTATTAATTAGGATCTTCCATTCAAGGTTCTTGTTCCAATGCAAATTTTTGCGCTTACATTTGAGGACTTCCTTTGAATAGCCTCACTTCTTTTCAAGCTTGACTACGTACAGCTCACATTGTGCTAATGGCATGTTTTGTGCCTGACATTCCAAATAAATTAGATTTCTGAAGATAAAATTCTTGTAGTCATTGAGAAGAATCCTGTTGTTAAATGTTGACAAATTGGTTACCAAGTTGAGCAAAAATATGAATAAGCTTACCTTTTGGCAAATTAACCTCATAAAAATTTCTCATGTTTGACATATTTTTAGGACCGAAGGAAACAAGATCTATACATCGGATTTTTTTTTGGTTAAATTGATCATTTTTGTTATTTTATAAATATATAAGCGACAAACTGTAACAGCAAAAAGTTTAAATAATTCACAATAAGGCTTAATTTTTATAATTATATATGTGTAATTTGAAAATAGGAAATGGTCAAATTGACCGAGAAGAATCCACAGATGTCAATTAATTAGGTACGGAGGAAGCAGTTCACATGCCAAAATCAATGTTCTTATTTTCGATTCTCCACAAAAGTTCTATCTTTGTGCAGAAGAATTCTTTGATATGTACCAACACAATATAGGAATATATACATACATACCCATATCCACGCATGCTTGTTTAGAGGTGAATAACCATAATACAACGAAATCAAAAATTGTAAAAGTCTGTTGCAAAGTGGATGTTTAAAGATTTTACTACTTTCGTTTTTATTTTGGGATGTATAAGCGATAACACAGTTTTAAACGTCTAATTTAATTAATCCCTCGATTAAATCAGGTGTTAGGCGGTCTTGTGTTGCCGTAAATGTTTTACTATAATCTATCTAGTGTCTTTACAACATTGAACATTGAGTACTATCAAAACCTAACACTCGAACAAGAGAATACTGTTTTTTGTGTAAAAATTAGAACTGAAAATTATAAGATTCTGGAAACTTATTTTCCGTGAACTAGAATATTACATCTCGACGGACTATTTCTGGAACTACGTTTTATATATATGTTTATTATGAAGTTTCATTAATTATCTGCATACTGAAAAATTAAATTTTGTAAGTAAAGCCTGGCTTCTATATTACATAGGGAGGAATATTTGGAGTTCCCTAAATATCCTTTAGCTGCCTCTGCAATTGATGGAGTACTTCTTAACAATAAAAAGAAAAATAAATAAATAAATAAAGCAAAAATGCGCTCTCTACAAATTTTTCAGAAAGGAAATAATTAGAGTCTGGATGAAGTTTTGGCAAAATTTATATTTCAGAAAGAATGTGAATTGATGTTGATATAGGCAGTGAACATTATTGACGAGGAGCAGCAGTAGAAATTTATATATAATAAAGAAAAGAAGAAGACTAGAAATGATATCCTAAATTTAATTAATCTGCAGATATATTCTGTAGCTAGGTAATGTTAATTATTTGCTTGTGTTATAATTTCTAATAAATTAAATACCTCAAATGGGCAGATGTAGGTACTACTAGCTTTCCATCACTGCTCTTGTTTCTTCCTCATGGCTTGTTTGTTGTTGTGCATCCAAACTTTGAACACTTGTCTCTTCACACCCAACTCTTCACAAAGCTGTCTAACTTCATCATCGTCTTGCTTTTGAATCTTCCACCCTATTTTCTCTGCTACCTCCTGCATTCTATCCTTCTGTTCCTTGCTGAATTTCGTCCGAAACCGCTTCTTCGATGCCGGCGGCACCCCCACGTGTAGTGTTCCGGCGGCCGCACTGGACTGATACATATTGAGATCTTCGCTTGACGATTCTGCGGGTCCTCTACCGCCGAACGCCATCATCACTGGTCCGGTGGTAGGACTAACTAGATTCTGAGAGTAATGATGTGAGAAATGGTGGTGGTGCTGTGCCCGACGATGATGATGATGATGATGGGAATGTGACGGTTGAATATGATGATTTGGAGTTCTGACAACGTTCGCTCCGTTGGGGTTTTGGGAGTAATAATAGTTTGTGGTTAATTGCTGTGACGACTCTCCACCGTCGGCCTCTCTCCGGTGGAAATTCCGGTGGCATTCACAAGCTGCACATTTTAGGGCTTCCGGAGTCCCTTCCTCTCCGCTTGGCATAAATTCTCCACATCCATCCACAACATGGCCGCCAATGTTTGCTGCGTGATTTTTAAGGCATTCTCGGTATCGAGCCGCCGCGGCATTACTTGATTCGGTCCGTGGCTGCGACTGGGGAGGCGGCGGTGGTTGGATTGAGGTTGATGGACAACCTGCAACTGGCAATTGAGATGGATCTAGATCCGGGTCGGGGTCCGGGTCATTCTCTTTTTGATGTACATAAAATTGGTGGTACTGATCTAGGGTTGGGTTGGAGCTGAGAATTCCTCCTCCTCCTCCTCCACTTTCAACTCTTCTTCTATCATGTGGTATAGGTAATTTGGAAGATGATGATTCTTGAATGGGTTGAGTTGAGCTAGTAGTATATCCAAGGGAACTTGGCATTCCTTCCATTTATGTCTATTTTATTTTCTCTATAAATCAGAAACTCGATCGATGATTGAATCAACAATAATAAGATACTTTGATCATTTTCAAATGAGCTTTTTGGACCATACAGTGGTATGTCCACTAACCCGTATCTGACCTCGCCGACCTAACACCAACACCATTCTCAAGTGTAAGCAGAGTGAGTGAGCCAACCAGCCAGCCACAGCAGCAGTAGAGAGTAGAGAGAGAGAGAGAGAGAAAACAAAAAGGGAGAGGTGGAACTTAAAGATTTAGGCTTAAAACCCTAACCCAGTGGATAATATAAACCAAAATGAACCTTGAAATGCTCAATAACTACAGTAGAAGGAATTAATAAGTACAAATATAATAATATTATAATATAAGCTCAAGATATGACCCCGGCCACTTGTTTTCTTACTACTGCCAGATACTGATTAACAGAACTTTACTCAATATCGAATACTTGTGGATACAGGGATGAAGATTTGAAAACTAAAGAGGAATTAATCAGTTAAAGGATGTGGATTGACAAAATGTTTTTGTGGATATATGGGGAAATAATTGTCTCCTGGGAGCCTTCAAAACCTGGAGGGGGTTGAGAGAGAGAGCTGGGGGGAGGGGGGGGGGGGGGGGGGAGAGATGCATATATTACATGAGTTTAGCTAGCTTGAAAATAGCCGACAAGTCCATGTTCTTCCTCTCCTAATCCCTGCACAGTGGTCCAATACTCGCTTCTCTTCTCTCTCATAATTAATAATTGAAGCTAAAGGGAAAAGGTAGGCCTGCAGCTGCTGGAAATTGAACCACACAGCTGCAAACACATACAAAGAGTAAGAGATGATGGCGATCTAATGGCAAAAACAAATGTACGAAATAGTTAATGTACTTTGTATTTAGTTTCAATTTAATTCATTTATTTTTTAATTATTATTATAATTTTTTATTAATTTTTAAAGTTTCAATTTCATTCAATATAATAAAATAAAATAATAAATTACTATTAACTTAGTTTTTTAATGTAATTTTAATTCAATAACAAGGTCAATAAATGTGATATTATTTGAAAAATATAGACTTTGCATTTAAAAATTAACTAATTTTATTTCAAACCGTTAAAATTGATTTGAGCAAAAAAATCTATCAATCTTAATAAAAATTTATTTTTCAAACAAAATTATCATATTTCATGGCCATTATCACATTTAAGAAAATTTATACATATTTCAAAATTTTAATAATAATAAATAATCAATTATTTATAGATATATTCTAATGAATTGAGAGATTTATGTCTGCTGATTCAAATTAATATGATATTTTTTTAAAAAAAGATTACCTTTTACTAAGATTGATATATCTTTTTCCTTGAATTTAAAAGAATATACTTTATTATGTGCTAAACTATAAGATAAATTTAATCATTTTAAATTAAATTAATTTATTTTTAAATGCAAAGTCTAAAATAAAGAAACAATTATAGTGTTTTGAAATTTACATTAACTTATTTTTAAATGCAAAATCAGTCATTTCAATTAAAATATTATGGAGAGACATTTTTTAATCTTGTTATTTAATTAAAATAACATTAAAAACCAAGTTAATAGTAATTTATTATTTTATTTTATCATATTGAATTAAATTGAAAGTATCAAAATTAGTACAAAAATTATAATAATAATTAAAAAGTATATAGACTAAATTGAAACTAAATAAAAAGTATAGGGACTATTTTATTTGTTTTGCCTCGATTTAATAGGGGGCCGGGGCGGAGGTGATGGGACCTTGCTCAGCTGATTGCCCGGAATTTTCCCCACCAACCCCTCCAAAATACTTAATCTGGGATTAAGGTTTATCAAAACAAAGTGTTAGGGATGATAACGGAGTTATTAGGGGGATATAGCTACTGATTTGTAAGTTTGTTTTATGTGGGATGGGGGTGGGAGTGGGGGTGCGGGGTGTGGAGGGTTGGAATTAAAGGGAAGATGATGGATGATGGTCCACAGCGCAGAACAACAACGGTGCAGCACTTTTGGTCTTCTTGTTATTACTACTACCGTTGTGCTGTTTTCTTTCTTTCAGATATTCTCTCTCTCTCTCTCTCTCTCTCTCTCTCTCTCTCCCCATCTTTTTCTCTCTCTTTTTCTATTTTCTCTCTTGTTGATGCTCCTCGTTGCTCAGGCTCAGGCAGACGCAATGGTCTGCAACTTCCCGTAATTTTTCTCACAAGTGACAGTTGCCTTTTATCTTTTTCTCTTTTTGTTTTCAACAAATGTTATTTTTGTATGATTTATGAAATAATGCAATCGAATAAGTAATAAATAAATTTTTGCACCTTTGCTAATTTTTTATTTTATCCAAAAAATAATCATAAATAACATGATCATTTTATTCATTACGAATAAAATGATTTATTACTTCCTCTGTCTCTTTGTATAAACATTTTAGAGATTTTTACACATATTAAAAAATTATAAATTAATATATGAAATTTATATAACTTACCTAAAATAACATTTCATTAAATTTTAAAATCATATAGTGAGACAAAGAGAGAAAGAGATGAAATGTACACAATTCAATAATACACATAAATTGATATTAAAGATAATTTTTTAATAAACACATTAATACTACTATTAAAAAATGTGAATGACTTATTAAATGAGACAAAAAAAAATTTAAAAGACTTATATCAAATGACAGAGGGAGTATTTGATTAAGGCTGAAAATAAAATCAAAAAAGCTTATTAAACCAATCAAACTGAATGAATTTTAAATAAAAAGATTTGAAACTAAAAGAAATAGTCTAATGGTCAGTAGTTTTAAGAAAATCGATTTAGAATTGATATTGATCGGTTTTAATTTTAATTTGTTCTACTATCACTTCTCATATTAATTAAATTATTATTTGTAACAAGTTTTATAAAATTCTTAACGTTAACAAAAATATCTTACTCTCTATAGTAGACAAAGTTATAAGTAAAAATTAATATAAAAATCGACCTATTACTTTGTAAAATTAAAAAATCGAAAATCGAAAAAATGCAATGTAAATTGTCAATTTTAATTTTATTAGTTTCAAAATTAAAAATTTTAAGGAAAAATCGTTCAAATAAACTTCAAAGATTGTGCATTCTGAGCCAGTGCCTTAGCTCTGGCAGCGAGTGCTCATCTCCCTTGGCACAATGCCACCGTTCGAATCCCATCCCCAAAATATGGAGTAGAAATCTTTAAGAGTACCAAAAAGAAAACGATTATGCACTCTTAATTCGTAATTTTAATATACTTTTTCCTCAACAACAAAGGAAGGCGAGAAATAAATTTAGGACTTCTTGATATTACTCCCTCCTATAAAAAAAAAAGTAACATTTAGATTTTTAATAATTATTTATTTTAACATTTTTGATTAATAATTAAATGTACGAACAATAATTTTTTTTTCATGAAATCTATTATGAATTTTTAAGTTACAACGAGATATATAAATTTGTAATTGAAAGTATTTTAATTTGTAACAAAATAACAAAAAAAAATTTAATATAACTTTTCTTTGAAACAAATTTTCTTTATAAATGCAACTTTTTTTTTTGAAATAAAAGAAGGTATTAGACTATCATATCACCATCGCTTGAACCTTATTATCTTTAGATTAGACTACATTCATTTTCGATTACGTACATGAATGGACTATTAAAGAACATAATAAAAATTAGAAACTTTTTTGATAAAAACTTGGAAGAGAAATATCACTGGATATCCTATATTTTTTATTTTAAGAAATAAAAATTTTAAAATTATTTGAATAATAGAGATGCCGGTCGAGTTTATTAGAATTAAAGAATCTAAAAGATATAAAAAAAATGTTATTCAAACTCTATAATAGAGAACTTGTTAAAGGGTTTTGGTGTGAATGACCGTTAGGAGAGATATATTCCTTATTATTCCTCTACTTTTTTTTATAGAATAAAGTTTGTCATTCCCCTTCTTTTTACTATATTTCTCTCATTAGTTTCCATCTTTTTCACTATAACATTTAACCAAATTTATTCTTCTTATATTTAATTCATATTATTCAAACAAACGTCACTTTTTATACATAATACATAATATATTTGATTTGCAATCACAATTTATTTGAATTAACGCGCGTCAAAAGTAATGTGTGTTGAGCGTGTATTTAAATGTATTAAATTGTGAAAATTTTCAAATATTTAAACATAAGTAAAGTGATTTAATATATATATATATATATATTCAAACTCAAATGCGCCAAGTGTGCACATTGAACGAGCATGTACATTCTGTGCATATCTTTCCGTGCCTTTGACATTTTTGTTTTTTTTTAGATAATATAAAGAAAATTATAATTTTTTAGATTTTTTTATTTTCAATATTTATATATATATATATATATGTATGGTAATTCTTTTTAATTATTACCTCGTTAAAAGTTAAAAACTAAATAATAGTACGTATAAACATGAAAACAGAAAATCATTCAAAATTAAATTAAATAATATTTAAATTTGAGTCAATTAAAATTACTTTTAATAACAATAAAAAAATAAATGAATAATCAAATTAACCGAGTCAATATTTGATTAAACAGAATTGATTATCCTAAAATATATAGTCTGTCATATAATATATAGAGAGATAATAATATGTGCACGTCTGGCTAATAAGTTTATGATAAATCGGTTTTTTAATGTCATCTATGCACGTATTTATTTTTCATGAGCAGTATATATTTCTTAACGAGATTGTGGCGCCAGTTAGAATAACAAGTATCGTTAGAGTTATCGTTTAGTGTTATTAAATGGAAATTGCTTCTTAATTTCAATACAAACATAAATATTTGTTACTTTTATTTTTACAATATCTATTTTCGTTATTTTCTTATTATTTTTGTTCAATGGACAACTTGTCTTTACCAAATATTACAGAATGTCACGTATATTCCGGACGATGAGTTATCATCAGAGAAAAAGATTTAATAAGTGACTATTGTATTCTTCATGACTTATATATATATACTGTGTGTATATAAATGTAATACTCTCTCTATTTTATAAAGAAAGTAATATTTAAATTTTTAATGATTTTTTAATTTTGTGTATTTGACTGAAAATTATATATAGTAATAATAAATTTTTCTCATTAAATTTGTTATAAATGTTTAATTAAAGATTTTATAAGAAATTATAATGATGAATTTTGATGAATATAATATTATATGAAAAAATTATACAATATTATTCTTCTTTTAAAATAAATTTTATTATCAAATTTCAGAAGGATTGCGTCTCTCGCGAGTCATGATTCTGAGCGAGAATGGTAATTCGACAGACTGCAAAATGAAAAACCACATTTTCAAATTGTAGCAGCTGTTCGTTGAAGAAGAATTAATTATCTTATACATACACACACACATTTATATTCATATCTTCTCTGTATATTAAAGATTTGAGGTTTAAGAAAACTGCCATCAATAAAAAAGTAAAAAATAAAAATTTGTTCACAATTCAAAACTACTCGTATGAATAACTTCTCCACAATTTTTCAATTAATTTAACATAATAAAAAGTTTCACACACACACCCTTTCTCTCTCTCTCTCTCTCTCTCTCTCTATATATATATATATATATATATATTTGATGAAATTATCTGTTTATATATACACATTATCATTTTATCTATTATATAAATTTTTTAATCTTTAAAAAGTTAAAATTTAAAATTTAAACATACATTTGTGTGTGCTAATAAATTTATATATATGTATAATGTGTGGACGCCTATACCATGGTCTATGGATGACTTTACTTTCCTTCTTTTGTCAACATGAAACACGATTTTATTTGGATGATTTGGGAGTGAATCGCAAATTAGTCGGACTTAAGGCGGAGTTTAGAAGTTAAATTAATATAAAGTATTTATATCTATGTATTAAAAGAGTAAAAGACAAAATATATGATATGTATGTAAAAGTCTAAAAAAAACGTAAAATCTAAAATGTTAAAATAATTCATAATAGAATCATAAGAGAATTCTAATTTCATAATTTAGTGAATAATATAATAATTTTGTCATATAGTAATTTTAACTAATTAATTTATCCAACTAATTTATGTATAATGCAATAAGATACACATTTATAATCAAATTAAATTCTTCTATGATATTTATATTCAACTTTAATGATTTAATTTCAAATTTTAATTAACTAAAAAAAATACAAATATATGTTTAATTAACACAATATCTTCCATTTCAAAATATGTTATCTATATACTAAAAAAAAGTCAACACCATGGATTATATTACGAAAAAAAAATAAAATTAACATGGTGACTTTATAGTTTATAACGTAACATAGTTCCACCATTACTAAAAAAACAAAAAGAAAAAGAAAGAAAGGTTATATTTGAATTTGTTATTAAAAAATCACGTAATTAATTTCCAATTAAAAACAAAATAAAAATATTTAATAATCATATACCAAAATAAAAAAATTCTATATGCTTGTCACATATATTAAAAAAAGATGTAATAACATTAGCCGTTAATAGAAAAAATTACGTATACCAAATAAAATAAAATTACACAATAATTACTCTAGAGAATTATTTAAAAAATTATATATACAATCACTACATTAGAATTTAACTGAAATTCAAATTGAAAAAATAAATAATAAAGTATTTTATCATACAACTAAAAGTACTGTCTACATGAATTTTTGAACTAGTATGACTCAA
Source organism: Centella asiatica (assembly GCA_014636745.2). Taxonomy (NCBI): domain Eukaryota; kingdom Viridiplantae; phylum Streptophyta; class Magnoliopsida; order Apiales; family Apiaceae; genus Centella; species Centella asiatica. The sequence goes on from CM025785.1 coordinate 17,276,371, forward strand.
TTATTATAACTTTTTAGTAAACAATTTAATTGTAATTATTACTCTTTAAAAAAATTAAAATTAACTGTAACAGTCACTGTTACTAGTTGCTGTAAATTTATATATCTTCTAATCATTATTTAGAAAGGTCAAGTTAGTTGTGATATTTTTTTATTATTAATTTATCTATACCCTACCAGTCTTGGGTACTAAACTAATGGAACAAGTTCCCAGCAGTTAAATTATTGGGAGAAGTTGTTTAAGTAAGATTTTATGAAAGACAACCGAATAAACTAATAAGCTGAGATACGTTCATGATTAATCCACGGTTCTTGTTGGAAAGGATGATAACGTGGCACAAGCTCAGTCATAAGTTGGTCTATTATTTTTAATTTCTTTATCGGATTAGGAGTAGCCAAAACATGAATTAGTATCGATGTTAGCGTAATTAAATCGGATATTAAATCGGTAAAACTATTAATTTATAATTTAACTAGGTTCAACTAGAGTTAATCAGATCAACCAGACTATTTTTTCTTAGAAAAAATATTATATAAATCATAAATATTCTTATAAATTCATCAAATATAAGTTTTAAATTTGTAATAATCAAAATAATTTCATCAAATATTTCAAAAATTTATTAAACAGGTCCATCGGTTCACAAAAAGACAAAAGACATAGTTTTAAAGAATAAAAAGAGAAAAATCACTTAACAAAAAAAAAAGGGAGAAAACTCAGTTTTGTCCAATTCACCAGTTCGACTGTTTTTTTCTGATTCGACCGATTTTTCTCAATTTTCTTCTAAACAATTAATTTTAATCAAACAGACTAAACCCATAGTCTATGTTCGTGATTAAATCGACCAGTTTGTTCCAATTTTAATAACATTGATTAGTATCTACACACACAAAAAAAAACAATGCAACTTCCTCGTTGATAATGGAATTACCTTTTTGTCCCCGAAAGTAAAATTTGTGATATTTTAATAAATAAAGTCTTATATCGTGTATAATATCATGCACAATACGTAGAATAATTTTATTGCTATATTTGTTGTGCATACATGGAATGTGTATCTCATTTTCATATTTATAATACTCATGTTTAATTGATACATAAATGAAAGATAAGTGATTAGTAAAAATGAAAAATACATGCATCATGTAAAAATTTAAAATACACCCTATTACTATAACTAAATAATTTAATCACAATATTATTAACGATGTCACCATCACGACTACAATCGTCGACTGCAGTCGTCACCATCACTGTCAACATCGACCACTCAACTACCACTGCCGCCAATCACTGTCATCACCACACCCAACTACTACCACCAGCCATCGCCACCATCCTACCATCGTTGTTACCACCAAAATCTTAACATTGTCAATGACTTTATCCCAAATCCTAACATTGTCAATAACTTTATATTATTATTTGAATTTTCATTCGTATGCATTTTTGGTGCTTTCAAATGTGGGTAAGATAATACTAAATTACTATTATTCGTAGATATTTTATAATCAAATATAATATTCTCATTTTCATATAAGATTCTCGTGTGCTAAACATAATATATATTAAAAGTATTCACCCTTTTGTTTTTCCTTTCTTTTCTCGAAGTTATACTCGTTAGTATTCTCTTCGTTTTTATACCTGTTTTTTGATTTTTTTTTGTACATAAATTTAAGCGAATTTTTATAGGTTAAATATTTAGTTAATTAAAAATTATATTCATATTAATACTTATTTAAAAAAAGATTTTAAAATTAAAAAAACTATATGCGACGGCAGAAAATGAAATGAGAGTGTAATCCAGAAAAAAAGAAGCTCAGAATTCTTCGGGCAAAGGGCAATACAAACATGCAAAAATCTGAATATTTAGGTTGTGCACCTTTTTGCACCAAAAAAAAAAAAAAAAAAAAAAGGTTGTGCACCTCCATATGAGACCAAAAGAAAAGGAATGATGAAATGGTGCCCAACTGGCGAAGGGTGGGGGTGCCCTGCCACTGGTAGAGCATAAATGATCATTAAATAAAACCCCTTTTCTTTTCTATCTTCTTCACATCACTTTACTAAGCATTAGTATTATCTATTATGTTATGCGAATGGAGTTTGTTTGTTTGCGGATATCTAATGGGAGGACAACCAAATCCAAGGACAAGTCACATCACCCCACCCTCGCACGCCTGCCTACCTCATATTCAAACCCCAATTTAATTGCCCTTAATTTTGCTCTATTATTTATTTATCTTTTTTTGGCTAATTAATGTTTGTCAGGTAAACATCTATATACATATATATATATATATAGTCGTCCCGAAATTCATACCATCCTCTTATTAAATATTTAAAAATAATTTAAGTACTTCCTTTTAATTTTTTATAAAATAAATAAAAATTTAATGTTAAAAAAATTTATACTTCTATATCACTAGTATTATTCACATAATTAAAGTGTTTTTTTTTCTCAATTTATTTTGGTTAAATAAAATATAAATGACCTAAATTACATTTATTGTGGTCCAAAAAATATAACAAAGATTGTATTTAACAATAAATTATAATAACGTACAAAACATATACATTAAATCATTAAATCTAAAGTTTTAGAGTAATAATTAATGAAAATTCACTCTCTATTTTTATTTATCCGTGAATAAATGTAATAAATTTGAAACTCACTTTCTAATTTTCACCATGTCGGATGAAAACTTTTTACGTCATATTTTTTAGAGCAAATAAAATTTGAGATGATTTGTACGAAGTGTATAATTTTATTGTCATGTTTATGAACCAATTTAGATGAACTTGTAATATTATTGTAAAATATCATTTGTAAAATATATTTTTTTCACAAGATTATGTCAGATTCTTATTTATAAACGTATAATACTTTAATTGACATTGTACTAATGTTATATTTTAGAAAAATTAATATTATTAAGATTTTGGACTTTGATTTGAGAATTTAATGCAACTGATGTAATCTTTTTTCTTTTTTATGAAATAAATAGAAGATTGATTTTATATTTATATTCAGTATTTGGACAATTCACAATGATATACGTATATTAATTTTTTTGTTTTTCCTTTTTTAGATGTGGAAGTGAGAAATTAAGGATACAAATTGTTAAAAAGTATCCATTGACATTTTAGTTGAAGGTTTATATTTTGAGTTCTCTAATTTTTGCATGAGGTGAGATTGAAAGGCAAGAAAATAAGAGTCAACCGCAAGAAACACAGATGGGAAACCGTTTCAACAAGAATTAATATATATAATTGTCGATTGCAAGAAACTATGTTTTATATGAAGTATTATCATATTATTTATTGTCATTCTTATTCTTAAATAGTAACACAAATGAGGGATACATGTGATCGAATATGCCAACATCCATTTCTAGTATCAGATTGAGTTTGTGAGTGATTTATAAAACAATTGAGAGAAAATATTACGATTTTTTTTGAATTATTATTAGCATATACTACTGAATTCATATTATTCTTAAAAATTTTAGTTAATTGCTAACTCAAATGTTTGTGGCCAAATATATTAATGTTACTTCTTAATCAATGTGAAAATTTCTAACAATTAAAAGTGGATATATGAAGTAATAAAAAAAAAGTGGTGATATGAGTGATTCATAATATGAAGCTAATTATTTATAAATATATTTGGTTCATAACAATAGAAAAAAAATAAATGAAAAATATTACTGTATTATGTAAACACATAATACATATTATATGTTTTAATATAACATAAAATATGAAATATTTACAAATATAAATACCAAAATATGTTGTTTTAATATATCTATCAAATTATACAACAATTTCTAAAAATATAATGAAGACAATATAATTGTTGGTTTTGTATCTTCATTAAAGAATATATCAACCATAAAAACACTTGTGCATTGCACGGGTTAAATGACTATTGTAACTAATTTGCATGTTGGGTTTTTTTTTTAAAATAAATTTTTAAAGATAATATTAAGTAAATTACTTAATTTTTTAGAATTTTTTATTTCTAATGTTTTTATATGGAGAAAAAGAGAGGCGAGAGCCTTTGTTTGTACAAAATTTTTAAATTTATACTACAAGAATGTTAAATTACATTGTTAATCCGCTACTTCAAGTTTCTTTTAAGAAGTTTGCAAATACAAAGTTTCTCGTATCCTTAAACCCCTTTTATGTATGCAATTATAGTATAAGGTAATATTTTTGTAACTACTAACTTGTTAAAAGTTAAAACGAAACAATATTTGTTCAAAGTATAAAAGCAAAAACTCATTTAAAATCAAACAAAATATTATTTGAATTTGAGTCAATTAAAATTATTTTTGACAACAATAAGAAAATAATTAAATTGATCGAGTTAATCATTGACTCAATAGATTCAATTATGTGCATAAAACATAATTTATCAATTAATATATAGTAATAGAAATGAGTTTAAATCGAAATATTTTAAAGACGACTCAATTTTTTGCTGTTCAAATTGTACAAAATTTGAAAATCTTTGTCAATTTACTGGACACTTGATAATTAATATCACATACATACATAAATACATATTATTTAAAAAATTTTCATGTTTATCCAACGATGATTAAGAATATGTTCAGGATTGGGTTTACAAAGACAAAAAAAAACAGTGGCGCTGTTGATTTTACTTGAAAAAATAACTTTCGTAACATTACGGAACAGTTTTTAACTTGAAAAAAGATAACTTTAAAATAACTTTCTTGTAAAATCTTGCTAATTTCAAAAGATGGATTCAGAGGGAAAATGAGAAGTTACAAGAAAATTAAAAAAATAGATCCCAAAATCTTCTTGTAAACCGAACACCCAAAATATAGTACGAAGTATTAAAATTTTCCTTGCCCTTTCTTTTTCCTTCACTCACCTACTGTATATCCAAACATAGCCTTAATGATGAATCATTTTGTTGCATAAACTTACAAACACACGCGAACTATTAAAAGCAACTTCAACTTTCAGGCAACCTGAATGGAATTTATTATAATATCGCCTACATCATCTACTCTACAAATTAGAGTTTGTCATTTCTTTAATAGAATTTCAATTTCAATTAAAAGAAAAAATTGGAGTATAAGTGAACATAATAGGAGATGAACCACCCCCTAAAGGCAACCAACTAAAATTTCACCGTCTTTAAACAAGACCCAACAATACAAGAGTGGTGTCGCTCTCTCTCTCTCTCTCTCAGATGAACCACCCCCTAAAGGCAACCAACTAAAATTTCACCGTCTTTAAACAAGACGCAACAATTCAAGAGTGGTCTCTCTCTCTCTCGCTCTCCCTCCCCCTCCCTCCCCCTCCCTCTCCCTCCCTCTCCCTCTCTCACTCTCTCTCTCTCACTCTCTCCCTCTCTCCCTCTCTCCCTCTCTCCCTCTCTCTCTCTCTCTCATTCTCTCCCTCACTCTCTCCTTCTCACTCTCTCTCTCTCATTCTCTCTCTCACTCTCTCTCTCACTCACTCTCTCTCACTCTCTCTCTCTCTCACTCTCTCTCTCTCTCACTCTCTCCCTCTCTCACTCTCTCCCTCTCTCTCTCTCTCTCACTCTCTCCCTCATTCTCTCTCTCACTCTCTCTCACACACACGGCGACAATACAGACCCAGTCACACTTGACCGCAAACTCCTCTCACTTGTTTTCCTTGCCTTTGATTGCAAACCTGTCTTGACCAACGCCATAAATCTGATAATAATGATCTACTCCGCCTGATTCAAAATTAGAGTTCCATTTAATTCTATTGTTACACCGATTGTAAAATTAAATTTATTTAACTTTTAATTATTACACCAATCTACCTTCAAAGTAATTGTGGACTGAAATTTATACATCACAATTCAAAACCTAAAATTTTACAAATGATATATGAACAAAATGAAATGTATCTAGTTTTAAAATGGATGAATATGATATTCGACTCATTCCATTATTTATTTATACAGTTGTGAAATGTGACACAAACACCACACACACACACAAAGTTAACTGTTTCTAAGTTTAAAATTTCAAAACAAATTAGTCAATTTCAAAAGGTTGTTATCAATATACTTCGGAGAGGAAGGATTTGGTACATTAAACCAACCAGATTGACCCACATTCCACCCAATGTCAATGAATAATCACTACAGAAGCTTCTCATATTGACCCTAAAACAATCTAAACTAATATTCAGAAGTTTATTATAAGTTCAAATGTCACCAACACCAATAAAAATAAAAATCACCACGCTAGTAGTTTACAAAGGAAACATCTCTGCGGGAATCTTCATATATATTTTGTAAATCTGCATTCCCTGCTCTGCGACTAGTAAAATAGGTCGGGGATGATGGAGCTAAACAAGAAACTCGAAATCCGTATCTGTATACAAGGATTCTCCAATGCGGGGTCATTGGCCCCAGATACAAGCCCTACAAGAAAATAACATGTCCCTGTGAGATGTATCGCCACAATATATATATATATATATATATACAACAACATATCCCATCTTTTCCGCATTGCAAGGAATGTGAAGAATTTTCATGTGGTGCTAGTTGCCAGCTCCAGCCAAGGTGGGGCATAAATGCATTACAATCTGAATATGGACCTCTACACTACAGTCTACGATGCCGAAATTCTAACAAGGTGGCATTTCTTGCTATCATGTCAAATTGGTAGCTTAATGGATCATAAACAGGTAATGAATAACAGATAAAGTGTACTCTATGAACCCATTGGTAATCCATTTGCCAGGTGTACTTGTTTTTTATAAAGTAGTTATTACAAACGGCAAGTAGCGGTGCCACAGTGCAAGGGTTAGTTTCACAAGCACCGTTCTCAAATCCTTATCCTGTTTTACCTCAGGAAGTCTCGTTCCATCACTTCCCACAAGCTAAAGCAAAGGGTAAGAGAGTAATGACTAGTCCCACAACTCAACCTTTATGGTTCCGTTCAATTTCACTTTTCTTTGCACTAAAAAATGTACAGAGCTTACATCCACGGTTGCCGTTGCCCGCACATAACTTTTTACATATTCAGTCTTATACACTCTCTCTCTATCTCTCGCACACACAGTTGCACACATGTTCCAATCCAGTCTTTCAATATCCATTTTTGATACACAAGCCTGACCATGTCCTTTTACCTTATTTCTTGTAAGTTTAATTTTGATCAAGGTGGAGACTGCTACATTTCCTGCATTTGAAACACAATTTGTAACTGGGCAGTGTGGTGCAAGGGCAAAGAGTGACAAGTTAAAGAGAGAGAGGAGACCTCACAGACTCGTCAACGGGCCCTAATTGATTTAGGATGAAATCAAAGCAATTGCTCAAAGATAGAGCAGCTGTAGGAGAGAAAACAAGACAAAGTTTGAGAGGACCAGGAAAGGGATAAACCACAAACGTCGAAAGAAAACAATAAGAACCATGTCCGATGGCCACCATAGTGTGAAAGTCAATAGTCATCTTAATACTCCTTCCGTGTCAAAATTAGAGATACATTTTGATTTTTCAATCAAACGACAGGCATATTAAACTTCAAAAATTCATTTAATCTATGAAAAATGTGAATGCACATTGTGTTGTTATCAAAAGTTTTTATCATAACCATAATATTGTAATAATTATATCAACTAAAATCAACTAAATTGGCTTTTATTTAAAATCTAATATCTCGTCGGTAAAAGGTCAAAACGTATTTGGAACGGAGGATACTACTAAACTGTCTAATTCAAGGAGGGGTTCCTACAAATATATTAAAGCCATACTACTCTATGTTTAATATGTGTATACATTGAACCTGACTTACAAGGAAATAGAAATCTCTAATTCTAGGAATTTTAACAAACCCAGTTCAAAACAAACTTGACTTCAAAATATAAACATCCCTAAACTAAAAGATCTTTAAAACGAAAAGTAATAAAACATAAACATAATAACAGATCTACTGCTACAACCTAGATAATCAGAACCTGTACTCCCGTAGAACCTCATATTGTCATAGCATAGCTATAGCCAATTTGTCCATAAGTAGCACCAAGTTCTTGCCATCTGCATAAGTCTTCCTTATCCAATTCAACATCACTACTTGGTATAAGCCAATATCAAAGGGATCAGGGACCCAAACAAAGGGCAGAGGTAGAAGAACAGAACGCCAAAATGGTATAAAGCATCAGTTCTCATATCAACACAATTACATCAAATAAGTCCCATTTTGCTTATTAGCATTTCTGGATCTCTGAAAGAGGAAAATGGAAAATGGGATCTCAGAATATTCGGTCCAAAGGAACGTAAGCTGCTTGTATACTTGGACAATACTTGATGTTTTATTTAGCATTATCTATTATTATAGCTATAATTTTGATAGATAAAGCATCAAAAGGACACATCCCCATGATTGACCGAGAGTAACTAAGAAAACTAACCAAAATATAATTTCAAGACAAAATCAACAAAAGTCACAATGGACACATGAGCCCGGTAACACAAAAAACCAACAAATAAGAAACATAGGTATGCGATAGACGCTATTCCACTCTCACCATATAGTCCACTAAATATAATAAATAAATATCGTAGAATTACTCCAATTGAGTTCAGTTATATTGAAAGCTAAATTAGTAAGTGGGAAAGGAATGCATCAAAAAACATCAAAAATATGTGTCAAGCACTGCTCCAGAGAAATGATGTTGAGATTGACATTATAAATTCAGTTATATTAAGAAACGAGAAATTAGTAAGTGTCAAATAAATACATTCTGAATTTGGGTCAAATCTTGCCCAAGAGATACGATGTTAAGATTAACACTACAACTTCTTCATGAAAAAGACCTGATAGAACTAGCAATATTTTAAAGGTACACCAACAGAATATCCTTACCAGTGTTATCTCATTCCACCTGTAATTATTTCAGGGCATCATTTGACATTTTGTAGTTTGTGATCTCTCTCATTACCAATAACACATGGCAATTATAAACTCAGGATCCCATATCTAGCCAGTTTAACCACTTGCAGACCCACCAAAAATTGGTATGAAATAAAATCACTGTTGCTTGAAGAACAAACTTGAGAGATGCACAAGTGCACAACCAAAGGTTCCTTTCCCTATGGAAAGGTAAGCATCCCAAATGTCCAATATGACAAACTGACGCTTAAACCATTATCTAAACCTCAAAATACCATTCATCAACAGTCCATAAAAAGCAAACAGTGAGGATATGAGCTCCCACAACAGCTTTGTGATTGGCATCATTATATCACCCACCTCAAACATCAAAGTTAAGGTCCTTTGCATGAAGATGATTTTCCAAAACCTATTTGACTGTGAATAGAACACAGTGGAAAATGGCCCTGGCCACGAGTTTGGGATGCCATACAGGGGGTTTGACAGTCCACATATCTCAAAAGCTGGAGATTCAGGATCCAGTACATAAATAAGGTTAAAGTTTTCTACACATGTCTGCGTCCATGCATTTCTACACATTTATGCACACACACGTGCACCCTCAACCACACACATCCTTTACAGCCTCCTTATAATTAATACATAAAAGTTTATCAGTTTCAGCACTCACAGAGAATAAGTAAAATAAGGTATTACCATATTAGTTACTCATAAATCAATATAAAAATCAAACCAATACCATTTATAAGCAGAAGTAGAACTTACAAATCAATTGTTAACAAAAATTAAAAAATTCATTCCATATTAGTTGGCTATATATTACCAATAATTTTATACTGCACAAAAGCCAAAACAGTATGTTACTTTGAATATATTTTAATAAATGCGGGTCGCCAGGTCCTAAGAGACATGAACTAAAAGCCCAAAACGACATATATTGACCACTTCTACCTAGAGCTGAAAAATCAAAGAGATAGTAACAGTGCCAAATATAGGAGGAGAGATGAGAGACATGACATGAAGGGACTTGCAGATGTCTCTGGAGAATTGAGGCTATCATTGGTGCAGGTAGAGAATGGTTTTGCCAAGAGATCCCCGTGATGTATGGAGGTGTGTTTCTGATTTCAGGGCTCCAGATTGTTCCTTTTTTATCTTCTCTCTCTCTCTCTCTCTCTAAATATATAGATCTGTGCTTGCATATCTGCGTGTGTGTATAACTATATATGTATGCTCACAGACTCGCATACAGTTTCCTGAAAGATTACCTCTAATGCCCTCCACAGATCTTGTTATGATACCTCTTCAGCGAATTTCACAAGGCTAAACCAAAATTTAATGTTAACAAATGGTCAAATTTCAGCAATTCATTCAACCCAGAACCTCATCAGAAAATGTAAACTGAGGAATCAAATCACCATCCTCTAGCCAAATCCCTGCTTCCTAGATAGAACATTCTTTTGGAGATATTTACAGTTCACTTAATGCAATGGCGGCAAGATGCTCCTGTAGGCAACTAAACTGTCAAATTTGACATATTTGAGGACCACATATCAGCACGTTTTACAAGAACAAATATTAACAACACAGCGCCAAACAGACTTCAGATTAGCAGTCACAAATGCTCAACTGCTACCAGTCATTATAACTGCTATGCTCTGCTTTCTCTTTTGTTTCTGCTATTTTTATGAGGTTCCCCCCTAGACTAAGTAATTGGTGTATTCATAGAGGCACAATGAGGCATAAGAATTAGGGAAAACAGGTGATATGTGGCCCAGGATAACCTCATTCTGCCAAACTAACAAACCCTAGAAAGAATTCAACATCAAGGTCTAACGCCACCTTTAACTGAAAATATCAAGGGCCTCCAAAGAATATTATAAGGTTTTAATTTTGGTATATATATGTGACTCTACCCTTTCACTTATATAGACATGAATCTATTCATCATATCTTGGTGATGTTTAGATATAAAATATATAGGTGAACTGCCAAGCTAGCTAAACCTGTGTTGAAGTACGAATTCTAGATTACTTCCTTTAATATCTAATCAGACGGTATCTACTCTATCTATATATGTTTTCCCTGTAATGAAACTAAAATAATCTTATCAATATCAGAAGTTACGCCATTGGCTCAGAAAGACTAATATATTTTCTAAATCAAGTTACAGACACAACTACACAAGTATTTCAGTTGCTGACAAGAAAACAGATGGAGCACGTTTACAGCATACAAATTAAATGGATGTATTAAAAGGCAGAAGAAAACAGCAACTTCCATTAATGAAAATATGACCCAAAAAACAGCATTATGTACCATGCGGTGAAAGTAAGGCAAAACTTGAGACACAAGCACAACTACTGGTTTATAAATACCATGTTGAAAGCAAGTGACCCTTCTAAAGTGCATTAAATAGCTGCATTTGGGCCACTATATCTAATGACTCAAGCTTTTGGATCAAAAGCTTGAAATCAGTCCACATTCCACTTTTTCCACAATGGATTTCCTGCTATTTGGAGCCTATCCTAACCTGACCCCAGCAAACAAACAATCCAGCAAGTAAGAGGGTGCAATGGGAAAGTTTTCGGCTTGGGAGAAATTGGTAACTCTCCCAATAATGGGAAAGTTTTCGGCTTGGAATATTAACATATATAATGTAAGGATATAATGCAAAGAGCAAGAAAAAACAAAGGTGCGAAATTACCCGAGGTTCCCAATGCCATTAATAGGCTCCAAGAGCTGTAATTGATGCTGTTGCTGATGAGCTTCATGTTGCTGCTCTATTTGTTGTTGCCCACTCTCTGATGTTACAGCTGCCCTGGCTGTTGGAGTACCCTTCCCTTCCACAAACCTCCACATATACCACGCCCCAACTGACCTGTAAGGCCGCCACTTATCACAAAGCTGCTCCATTTGTGACGGGCGAGGCAACTCCTCCAAACCATACAGAAGCTGCACCCCTTTCCTAACCCCCAAATCACTAACCGGCAAAACATCGGGCCGATGGAGGGAAAATATCATGAACATGTGCACAGACCATGATCCAATACCCTTCACCATAGACAGCATTGTGAATAAGGACCTATCATCCATTTTTACCACTGATTCATCGGATAAAATTCCATTTTTATACTTATTTGCTAAGTCATATAAGTAACTTGCTTTTCTCCCGGAGACTCCAACTTGCTTGAGCTGTTGTGCCGAGAGAGATAGAACGGCATCAGGGCGAACTTCTTCTTCACCGCCGCATAGGGACACAAAGCGAGTGTAGATTGAGGTGCCGGCTTTGTAAGCGAGTTGCTGGTACAAAATGGATTTGGCTAGGGCTAGAAAAGGGAGGTGGTGGGATTCGAATGTCGGCGGTGGGTGAGTGTCAATTAGGTTGCCGAGAAGAGGATCAGCGGCGCGGAGATGACGGAGAGCAATATCAATTTCGCCGTCGGCTGACAAGGGTTTTATGATTTTGGGCAAATCTCTGACTGATTGAGAGGGGTTTCTCCTCCTATTTTTATTGGCGGTGCCGACGGTGGTTATCGTTGTCGTGATGGCAGTGTTGGTATCGACAGGGATTATCGCGGCTTTCGATGAGTCATCATCGGCGGGGAGGATAGGGAGAGGTTTGTCGTCGGGGACGGGGGAGGAGAGTTTTCTGATTTTTTGGGGTCGGATAGGGATTTTGGAAGGGTTTGAGGAGTTTCGAGAAAGTTCTGGAGAGAGGGAGTCGGTGGCTACAGAGGGTGTTGGGTGTGGTTGAGAAGTAGAATCAAGGTGTATTGGAGATTGAGATGAAGGTTGCGATTGGGTTTGCTCGGCCATGAGAGAGAGGAGAGAGGAGAAGAAGAAGATAGTTGAGTCGCTTTTTTGTTGTTTTGAGAATTGGAGTGGCGGTGGTAGTAGCCGGCGGTGGCGTACGAGGTGGATCGGGGAGAAACACGGTTGGATTTAAAATGGAGAATAAGAAACTGAGGATAGTAAGGTGCGGAGGAGCGAGGAGTGTCAACGACTCCTGTAATTGTACTTGACAATCACACATTTAGATGAATATGGGGAGAAGGCCCGAATCAAATTTATTACGGTAAAATTAGAAGCCAACTCTAAAAGGGTCCCACAAATAACTCGTGCCGTATAATTATGGGGTATCTCCGATTTTATTTTTTTTTGAATTATAATTAATTTTAATTTTATAAGTATTAAATTTCACAAATAAGTCGTATTTTTAGATTATAAACTTCTCATAAGAATCTCTTGAAGAACTCAGCTTAAATTCTATTTTTGACTTAAATTTCTTAACAATATTTATACGCTAAAACTTTCATGTTAGTCCATCTCTAAATATAAAATTCTTTAGCAATATTTGTATTTTTCAATTATTCAACGTAAATATATTTTTTTGTATTTGTCATATTTTTTCATATGTTTGTCATATTTATGAGCTACTATTTATAAATTATTATTCCAAGTTAAAAAATATAATATGTTCCCATTACACTTTATAAATTATTATTTATAAGTTATTAAATCTAGAAAAATACATGTAGAAAATACAAAATTTAAGGAATATTAGTCGAACAACACTAAATTATCCAAATACTAATTCGCGGTAGACATTCAAGGAGTGAGCCAGATGAGATGAACTAATTTACAGATTAAATTACAATCAAACTAATCATAATAAAAAATAATTATTAATAAAATCTATGTAAGTAAAATAATTATAATAAAATCAACAATCACTAATTATAATGTAATTTATGACTGATCAATTAAAAATAAATAGGTTAAGTTAATTTATTTTAATTAAAATAACTAAACTCAAATGAATCCTTATAAAATTGCAGTACGAATTTTAAAGCTAGTCTATGTCTAATCCATATTAAATGAAAGAGAAATCGGTAAGAGCATGAGACATGAAGGAGGTTTGATTCTTAAGTCCTTTTGTACATCCATTATTAATTATTTCCCGTCGTTTTCGCATTTCGTCGAACGGAAAGCAGAGTGTGACATTATTTCACGGAATATTATACTACTAGTAACAGAAATAACACCTATGCATGCAATTCAAATCAACGCCAGCAGTCTTCTTCTCCGATAATACCTAACCAATTAATTATTCAACTCCGCCGGCAATGTCCTCCTCCAGGGACGACAGTTCCTCCGCCGAAGATGAGCTGCGGAAGCCGCTACTACACACAGGGAGCTGGTACCGGATGCAATCCAGACAATCAAGCATCTTCGGCTCCTCCGCTCAGATCGTCCGCGAATCTATTTCCGTCTTCCTTTGCGTCCTCATCGTCGCTTTGGGTCCCATTCAATACGGCTTCACTGTATGTACTAATTTCTGCATCTCGATCATCTGTATATTATATTGGCATATATGTATGTATATATATATATATATATGTTGAATCCAAGAACAATAATTAAATAAATAATAATAATAATAAAGGATACGGATGTATATTTTGGATTTGCTTGAAGCATTACGCCCAAGGTATCAAGAACTTTGACTCATTCCAATTAGAGTTCTACATTGGCCCATACACCTTTAAACTTTTTGTTCACATATAATATTAATTAATAAATTATAATTAATATTTATCAAATTATTATTATTTATATATTTTGAACATATCCAACAATCTCCTCCTATGTTCTAAATATAAAATAATAATAACAAACCACATGATACCAAAGTATCATGAAACTAATTCAAATATAATCATCTATACATGTCTGAACCAAACCAAATCAAGTATTAAGGTTTTGAATCAAAAACAAATTCAACAAATGAATAAGTTTACATGTACGAGAATAATATCTGAATAAAATAAAACAGACAAATGAATGGACTTAGAGATTCAATTAAGCACAAGATTCTACTCGTCTAGTAGATCATTATTCTCAATAGAGAAATTCATTGATCTTTTTCAGTTCCAACATTTTCTGTAAATTTTCTCTAATGACAATTTAACATAGAATTTCATGTAAGGCGTCCCCCAACGAATTTCAATCAATAATCATCAATTAAAGAATAATACAAGTATCTAGTTTAGACATTTTAAACTTAGTACAAGTCATATCAAAACATGATGCAAATAACAACTTTCATTCTTCATCTTAGGTACCAATCAGATTCGAAGAATGTACTAATCATTTCTGATTAACATAGTTTGATGTTCAAGTGTCTAGTGTAACTCCTAAGAACTTAGCACCAACCACATATCAAACTACAATGCATCATTATTAAGTTTTGAATCATAAAATAGTTTGTTATAGAAGTATCTAGTTCAACACAATAGAACTTAGTACAAATCACAAAACAAAACTATTTCTCATCACTAACAAGTTTCCAACACATAGAACCTGTTCAATTATGGTTTCTCTCATGAAAGATAAGAACCACACATGTCTTATTTTGGAATGTTATAGTCTCATACCTAACACGATTTTATTATGATGTATCATCAAATTTGGAATGATACAACAAGTCATGAGAGGCATATCATCAAATTTGGAATGATATAAAGAAACTACAACATCAAGACATATCAATTATAATACTCAAACAATAGATTAAGAATAAACCATACTAGGTCACAAATTCTTTAAGAGACTCTAATCTAATGGTTTCAATCTTATCTCCTTCATAATGAACTTGTGATGAAAATTCATTATTGGAACATATTGTAAGAGTAACGGCCTCAACACTTTTTTCAACTATTAAAGAGTGTTCAAACAAAATCTGTGCAGTTTGTTTTTCACCACTTCTGGAGAATACACTTACCAATTTGTCCTTGGAATATTTAGAACAAAACTTCTATTAACTCTGTTTCTAAAAACTAGAGTATAGAGTTTCTTCTTCAAAAAAAATGACAAATCTATTTGTATAGAGTTTCTTCTTCAAAAAAAATGACAAATCTATTTTTGCCCATTTCATAGATTTCCAATCAATACTGCACTACCTAGTGTATACATATACACACTGGTATTAAGAGACCATCAAAAAATCCTTCTGAATTTAGAGGATTCTAACAACATAAAGCATATCATTGAATACCTATAAAATATCTCATCAGCCTCTAGGACATCTTATGATGTATCATCAATTTTTAGGGCATCACATAGCTCTTTTAGAATTACAGTGAGTTTACTAAACATGCCAACTACAAAGGCTATGTTAATACTTGTGCAAGTCCACTATGCACATGAGACTACCGACTAGTTTGGATTAATCCAATTGTCCCATAAATTCATACTTGATCACATGGTGTCTCAATCTCATTGTATCACTGTATCCATCCTAGCGAGTAAACTAAGATAAAATTTTGTCTATTTCACAAACTCACTAACATATCAAGACTTTTAACTAGTCTTTACATAAACAAATAATCACAATTCTATTTGACATATAACATGAGTAAAGGCATTTACTTGAATCACCAAGAACCAATCTCAATACTTTATGTCAAACTATTGTAATTTAATTGTTTATACAATATCTTACTTTATAATAATTTGATTAATTAACATATTTAATTATCAAATCCTTACATAATAAACTTTTCAGGTTGATCTGTATAGATCACCATATAACCAAAACTGTATTCACATCTCAATAATGTAACAACTAGAAGAATACTTATCAAATTTGTGTGACAAAAAGGTGAATGAATGCCACAATAAATCATTCCCTAATTCAAACATATAATCGTTGGCAAATGTGCCAATCTCGATTAAAATCTGTCACAAATAAGTTTCTTATGCAATAACGAATTACAATTTATAGTTGTTCACTCACTTGTAAATAACTATTCCAGATTTTATTATGTAACAAAGAATTCATGTTACTAACAATGATTCTATTCTTAAGAACGAGTCCTTAAATCTCATTTTCTCCTTATCGGAAGGATAAATCATAATTTAATTGATAGTTTATAGAGTCCTCATCAAAATCACTAGGTACTCACTATCAAATAGATACTTAAATGAATTCTAATTCAACTGTCCAAGTGTCAAAAATCAGTAAGATTAGGTTCAGACCAGACTCATTCATTATTTAACCATGTTTTTCTCGTTAAATAGGGACATCGTAAATTTGAGAAACAAATTCTCAATAAAAATGCAAACTTTGCTTCCAGCAGTACATTGGTTGAATAACAAGACATGTCTGTAACTCTATCTACTGCAAATCTTAGACAAACACATATGTTTATCATATTCCTCATTTTGGACTACTACTTAGAATCTGTATTTACTACATATAGTATACAGTCCTAAACTTTAGAATTCACAAAATCAAAAGTTTATTTAGACAAATTCTATTAGAAGAGTAAAAACACAAAACTAAAGTGAGGTATTATCCTAGAATATGACCACAACTGAACTCATCTCACCTATAACAAGTAGGTATGCCATTTACTATAATTCCATCAAAGCCAACAATTCATTTTGGCCATACCAATCCATGGGTTGAGTATGAGATTCAAGTTTCAAGGATTCATCAAAAATTGTATAAACCGTAATATCCTTGAACTTTGTTGGTCCATATTCTCTTCCTCTTTTAACAGATTCATTTATTTATTTTTTCTCTTCACACTTATTCCGTAGAAATTTGTCAAAACCTTTAACTTTAATAATCAATCTGTGTATCTATCATAATCATCTATAAAATTGACTAAATACTTCCAATCAACTCTAGTGATTCAGCTCATTAAGTCACTCACATATTAGAATGTATTAACCCAAGTAGTTGTGTCGAAATCAAACTTAAAAGATTTTCTAACACACTTTTCACATTAGTCATATTTATAGGTTCAAATAATGACAATTTATGAGTTTTAGTAATATTCAATAAATTCTGTAATCACGTGTCCCAAACTTTACTCCATATTTTAGGATCAACTAGAATTACAATAATTGAATTAAACACGTCAAATACTAAACTCATTATTTACATGTCATTAACAATTTAAGCATAAAGCTACATATGAGTTAACTACTAAAGTCACTCTACTCCTAACAAAAGATATTCAAGTGCTTCTATCACATAATAAACTAATTGCAATCTTAGTTAACATAAGCATAATTTAATATCTTTTGCAATCGCAATTTTCTATTTGTGCATTCATGGCAAATAACTGCTCCATCTAATCACCATTATAGAGATCTGGTCTTTGCATTATCAATTACTAGCTCAAATTGATAGACTCAGTCTTATAATTAAAACATCAATATTTATTCAAATGGTGTATTAGATTATATCACAGTAAGGTAGTTTACAATTATCGGATTATTTCATATATAGTGACCAAATACGTTACAGTTGTAGTATTTTCCTCTATCTCTAATATTATCTTAACTTACAACTGCATAGGTTCACTCATAGGATTTGATTTTTTTGAATTTAGAAATAACTTGTGATAATTAATAATGTTAGTAGTTACTTTTAACTTACTAACAATCTACAAGTAATTTCTAGTTACTTTCTAATATTTATTTTAGTTTGTATAATCAATTCCAACTTTATTATCCGATACATAACAATATATGCAAGTGCCATGAATTAAATAACACAACAAGTTATTGAATCAAATAGAAATTATAACACACGATTTGCACAAAAATTGAATTTAAAACTAATATTCAAAAATAGAAACTTATCTTGCGAGAGAGCACATTCTTCAATAAATACTTGACATATTTCCGTCTTAAATTGTCAAGTTCGTCATCTCTCATTAGTTTTCGTCAATTTGATTGATATCCGTTCGACTCAATCAACTTCCTTCGTGTGTTTCTCACAAAAATAATGTAAAACGGTCAAAACACATTCACATACTCAATATTGAATTGTGTCGTACTCTTATGGATAATAAACTAAGACTCATAATTTCAAGTTTAATTAACTCGAACAAATATTGAATTTAATTAATTCAAACAAATTTAAATTAATTAATTCAAACAAAATTTTAAGTTTAACTAACATGAACATCGTCATCACTTTAATTTAACTTGAACTAATTACCTCGATTGAATCTTATTGGGGTAAGGCTAATGCAGCGTGCTTTAGCTTGCTCAAGCCTCTGATCCAATGTATCATCTTTGACAGCAGCTTTAACCATAGCCAAGTCCATCTCCATCAACTTCAACACTCTAAACAACTTCAACCTGAAAAGTGGGTTCGTTGGTGGCTTTGGGAATTTGAAATTCTTATTCAAGATTTCTTTGATCACATCAGGATCTATAATATGAACCAGAGGAGTCGGTCCAAAACACAAAGGACTTTTTCCGCTTTGGAGCTTTACTGCGCTGTAAACAGCTTGTCGAGAGCTCCGTCTTCATCGTCAATAGTGAGTTGTAATTCCGATTTTAATGAAACTTCTGACAGTTTAATTGAAACTCGAATTGCAAAACCAAAAATCTACGATACGAAATCAGATCTTCAAATAATGCTTCAAGATTGTTGAATCAGGAGACAAGAATAATAATTAAATAAATAATAATAATAATAATAAAGGATACAGATGTATATTTTGGATTTGCTTGAAGCATTACACCCAAGGTATCAAGTTTAGAATACCAAGTTTGTTGCCCTCAGAAGGATATATATACATATCTTTATGACCAGATTATCAAACTCATTCTAATTAGAGTTCTACATTGGCCATACACCTTTAAACTTTTTGTTCACATATAATATTAATTAATAAAATATAATTAATATTTATCAAATTATTATTATTTATATATTTTGAACATATCCAACAATATATTAGTACCAGAACAAATAAATTTCTTAATTACAGGTCGGATTCTCTAACCCTACTCAAGCCGATGTTATGAACGATTTTCATCTTTCTATCTCGGAGGTATGTAAGTTATCCACATTTTTCTTCCATTGATTATTATAATCTATCTCCATTTAATTTCTACATGTTTAAAGTTTATATTTGAAAAATAGATTTATTATTATTATTTTTTAATTTTTAATTTTTTTTTTTAAAGTTGAGGGAGGTTTTCTTCATTTAGTTTTACTTTATGCTAACTTCGAAAAGAGTGTTATTTTATCCTCGTTGAATATGAGGAATGGGGCAATTTGTGGAGATATATTTATTTACTATGATATTGTTGTCGGCAGTTTTCAGTATTTGGTTCTTTAGCGAATGTGGGTGCTATGGTTGGTGCTATTGCCAGTGGTCAGATTGCTGAATATACTGGGCGAAAAGGGGTACACGCAGTTCTTTATTCTTTTTGGTTTTTGGAATCAGTAGTTCTTGAGCATTTTGTAGATTATTCATACTGTTGGTCATAATTGTATTTTTGTGTGTTTTATTGAAGTGTAGTCATTAATGATGGCTGCTATTCCTAATATAATTGGATGGCTCATAATTGCTTTTGCCAAAGTGAGTGATCTCTGATATATGATTTCTTTGATATGTTCATGGTTTATAAATCATCTCTGCAATGTCAAACTTCTTATTACATTTTTTATTTACTTAACTAGTTATTTATTACTAGGATTCATCATTTCTTTTTATGGGAAGATTGTTGGAAGGATTTGGGGTGGGCATCATTTCATACACGGTAACTTTCTGACATAGTATTAGTTTCTGCAGGTTGGAGATATGAAACTCTTTTTATTTTTTATTTTTATTATTTTTGGTTAAAGAGATAAATTCAACTTATATTACCTTTCAATTTGTTAATGTAGGTGCCAGTGTATATAGCAGAGATTGCACCTCAAAACATGCGAGGTGGCCTTGGAGCAGTGAACCAGGTTGGTCTTGCCCTTGTAGTTTAACCTATTCATGCTTTTCATCTATGTCCAGATTGAAGTATTATAGCTCATCGAAGTATTTTCCTTCTTCCTTCTATAGCTCTCAGTCACAATTGGAATAATGCTGGTTTATCTTTTAGGACTTTTTGTTCCTTGGAGGGCACTTGCAGTTATTGGTAAACTCTACATTTTTTTTCTTTTAATAAATATTTCCCTGTTACGATTTTATCATGACATGATCAAACATAATTTGCATAATAGATGGTTAATCATGTTAAATGGCCGGTAAAGCTGCAATGGACTCTTGAGAAACATTTGAACAATTGAAAAAGTTCAATTAATCTTTTACTTTCCCTGCATTCCTAGGCTATAAGGCTAACCAAAGGGTTTCAATGAAGTGATATTTCTAATCAACATGATTGGAAAGAAAAAATTAAGTGTTATATTATCTAATTGAGAAAGTAAAAAAAATGTGATTTACTAAATTTAATTTCTGCCTGAACTTTGTCAAAACATATCCTTGGGGATCGAATTTTAATATTCCAGAGTTCAGAATTAATCAGGGTGAAAGAGTTCTCCTCTGTATGAGATAGTAGTTATACAGAACAAGGTAAAAGTAAATTGATGTTGATATCGGAATGATATAATCATAGACTGCATGTTTTACCTACGATCTGAAATAAAAAAGTTGAAAGAAAGTGAGTAGTACTGATCGTGGACAAACATTTTTCAGAGATGATTTGATCATATTCAACATTGATCTCTTGATGCCTTGGTGAGAAAATGAGTTTCTTATTATAAGATGTAAAGAGGAATGTAGACCTAATTAAGTATGATTCAATTCCTTACTGACTGGTCTTGCAGAAGTGTTAGATGTAATTTATATCCGTATCAGCTGTAGGCTAAGTATATTTCTGAATTGTAGGTTCTAGATAGTTTTGTAGTATCGTTACTGCAGCAAGGTTTCTTTAGTGGCCAATGTAGATTTTTGCTGAGGTTTGTTTATGTCTTGTGATTCTACAGCTTTTGTTTTCTGTTTTGTAACTTTTGTTCTATTTTCCTTTTCTTCTTCTTGGCTAAAGATGATTCTACAATAAATTTGAAATATTTATTAGGTTTATCCATACATTGTCATGACACCCGTGCACTTGCTACACATCCTTTACAGGAACTTTGCCATGTACAATTTTGATACCTGGCCTTTTCTTCATTCCCGAATCTCCACGTTGGTTGGTAAGAGTTATGAACTTGAAATCTTATAGGGAGTTGATGTCTCCACAAGGCTCCTCTCACAAAAATAATAACTTGACCCATATCAATGTGAGATAGAACCTTGTAAAGTTAGGACTTGATGTTTCCTCTAGTATGTTGATAATTTTCTGTAATTTATACTCGTAACTAGGCTAAAATGGGGATGACAGAGGAGTTTGAAACCTCTTTGCAAGTCATACGGGGATTTGATACAGATATTTCCGTGGAAGTGAATGAGATCAAGGTATATATATTGAACAGTCTTTTACAATTTAAACATATCATTACCACTGATCAGTGTTTTGGATATCAAGATACTCAAATTAGGTCAAACTGCCAAATTCTATTAATGTAATATTTTCTTTGACTTTCTTCATGTTGTGGCCATATATTGTGGTGTCTTTCCAACAGAGATCTGTGGCATCATCAAGAAAAACAGGAACTGCCGTTCGGATATCAGATCTTAAGCGGAAAAGATATTGGTTCCCTTTGATGGTACACTGTTTTGAATATCTGACTGTTTTTTCTTTTTTTGTCCCATCATCCTTCTCCTTCTGCTTCTATCTGATTGAAGAAGGGTTTATCTATCTTAATTCTGATGGTACTTGATTCTTAAATTCACTGCCCTGCAGGTGGGAATTGGCCTACTTATGCTTCAGCAGCTCAGTGGTATCAATGGTGTTCTATTCTATTCTAGTAACATATTTAAATCTGCCGGTCAGTTCATCATCTTATGAAATCATGGTAGCAATATTCTAGCTTCAATAGTGATGCTCTTTCTTTAGAATTTATGGAATGTGTAGTTGCTCTCATCCAAAAGCATACTAAGATGAGATTTGTTCCATAAAAAGAGTTATGTTTGCATAATTTGTATCATTTTTTATTATTATAATATTATAGTTTTAAAATTTGTCATTACAATATTCTTACTTATCATTAATTGAACATTTATAACGAAAAGAAAAAAAAAATTTTGAATATGTAATTCTCACTTAATTAAACATGTAATATTAATATCTGTAAAAAAATTCAAGTGTAACTCTTTTCATGGAACAAATGGAGTATAATATTAGTAGTTGTGTACTTATTCTTCATATTCTATTGGACTTTGCTTATCAGCAGAATGCAATTACTTTGCCTTACCAAGTATTGGCATTACTATAAAGTTAAGATCAAATTTACTAATTTACTCTAAAATTTTTTCCATATTTATTGAATATACGAGTGAAGCAAATGTACTTCTATTATTTGGATATGACATAAGAAATAGGATTTGACTATTGTTCACAGTAATTTTCACCTATTATTTTCCTTTTCAGTTACTTTTTATATGGACTACTTGCCAGACCTGGCTCCCATCCAGAGCTCCAGACTATCATCCGTCCGGACTATCTGGACTACCAATAGCAGCCATTCATTTTCTAATATTGAATCTTAGGCGTTCATCTAGTAAATTCATTTCCCCTCTTACTTTCGATATTTTCTTCTCAAAATTTTTATCCATACCAACTATTTCTATGTATATCAATGGAAGAGTACGGTGGCAGGATGCTTTCTCGGCAGGACTCATTGCTCCAGTTCAAATCAGAAGAATCATCTAGTCTATCTCCAAACAAAATAACAACAATAGGGTTAAGAGAAATAGAAGCAAAATAGACTAGACGAAAAAAACGTAAAAATGAAATTTGGAGAAAGGAGAAATTTGATTTTTGGTTTCTATTATTGCAGAATACACACACACACACATACTAGCAGTAGCATGCATCCCTTTCATGGTGTTTCTGCTAGTGAGGAGGTTGGATTCTTGCATAGAGTTCGATCTTTGGGGTGACCCATGAAGGAGAAGAGGAGGAGGTACGAAGGTTAGGCCATTGCTTCCATTGAATGTATGAAGGGTAATACAAATTTACTGACTAGTTATTAGATGTAATATTAAATTAACGGTGAAGATTTAAAGTAATCATCAAAGAATCAGGATGATAAGTCTGGACCAGTCTGGACAAATGTTGGTCTGGAGGGGAGCCTATCTACTTGCCCACTTCTATTGCCTCTTTAGTTCTTCTTTTATTTAAACACGCCTACACGTTAGATACTTAACATGATTTCCTCCAGATTACTTATTTGCATATTTGTTGATGAAATATAATTTGGTATTGGCTGATTAAACATTTGCCAGAATATTGTTATATTCAATTTGATGGCGTATGTAATGATGTGCACGAATTTTACAAACATTCTGATTAGCTATATAGGTTGAAAAATCTTTATCAGCTACATTTTCTAAGTACAGTAGTATAAAATCAGAAAGATCACAATTATGTGAAACTAGATTATTTAAGTAATTTGTACTAACTTGAAAGGAAAATGAAATTAATTTGATGAGAAGAAAATATGTGCCAAGTACACCGGCTCTGACCATATATAATGTTACTGGACTAATGCCACTTCTGTTTGAGATGGGAATGCTGTGACTATTATCTTCGTGTTTAATGAGTTGCAACTAATTTAAACTAGTTTACCAGCTCGTGTAGAGCACAAATTCTTTTTCAATTGATTAAAATTATCGAGTTTAATATGGATTATTTTTAAATTTTCAATAAATCTTTGTTGTATTAAATACATGATCAGTGTTTTATAATGTTGTGTTCAATATCATTAATTTTAGATTTATAAATTTAAAAATTAATGGGTGTATTTTATTTTTTAAAATATGAGTTGTTTAATAAGATTATTTTATTTAATTATATTTTTAAAGTTGTTTTTATATTTTTTGTTTTTTTTACTTACTGTGATTATATAAATTAATTACCATGGCCCAATACATAATATATTTTACTTTGTATTAATTTAAAATAATTTATTAATCGTAAAATTTTAAAATGTTATTTTATTCATTTTTATTTAGTAATTTTATTGGGATATTTTATTTATTCTTTAATTATTGATTATCTTATTAGTTTTTTATTCTTTTTTTTTTGTTTTGATGCTTTAATTTTGAGAGATGTACATGATATTTTTTAAGTTGTATATTTATAGTAATGATTGTTGGTTAACTTTTCTTTTACAATAATTAGAAATGTGATATGATTTTTTTAATTGCAATAGTTAAAGATAGTTGGAGATGAGATATTGATTTGAAAATTAAGATCATAGTCAAAGGGGAAACGCGTCTTCTAAAACAGTACATAGTGATAGATAGTTCCATCCTTCAGAGGATCCCTTATTAAGTGGACGAAGAAATTTTTTCTTATAAGCTGAGCCCACATTATTATGATGTCCTATAATTGCTTTTGGTCTTTAGTGTGAAGTTGAGTATAGGAAGATATACATGACATCTGATACTGTCACTTCTAAAAAAATAAATTAAGGGAGTTGAGAATCAAAGTTGTGACCCCTTGGACTTAGAAGTCCAGACGGTAATATGGGTGTCACTGCATCGCTATCTGATTTTCATGCACAGTAACTCAGTCCACTTAAAACATAGGAAATGCTTCTTCACGCTTAGTCACATAATGATTACCTTTGCTAATTTTGCTGGGTAACTAAGATCGACAGCTTACAGATATAATTAAATTTTCTTTGTTATTTTCATATAAACCATTTGTGGGTTATAGTTGGAATTTAAATTCATCGCACGTTTAAATGTTGTAGACCAAAAATTTTTGTGATATAACACATGACCCAATATTTGGAACTCTTAATTTGTTTGTGTTTTATTTTATTTTCTTTTTGGTTTGTTTTTGGACCTAAAGGAATTTCATCCAGTAAAGCAGCTACATTTGCAGTAGGGGCTATACAGGTAATTAGTAAAACTCTGTTTTTATTTTTTTTTCAGAATTTTATCTGCAAGGATATGAAACAGTGATTGGCTCATATTTTGATGTTTAGGTCCTCGTCACTGGAGTTAGTACATGGTTGGTGGATAGAGCTGGTCGCAGGATTCTTCTGTTGGTGAGTTTGGAAAGAACTTTGTCGTTTATTTGTTGCTGGAGAATAAACATTAAAAAAATGCACATGTTAAACTAATACATGTAAATTATATACAATTTCCTGCAGTTTTCTTCATCTCTAATGACCGTAAGCTGTTTCCTTGTTGCCGTCGCATTTTATGTAGAGGTCAGTGAGGCTTTAAATCCCCCTTGTCTCGTACAGGTTTCATTATAAATTGGTTGTTAGAAATCCTGAGAGCCTGAATTTATTTATTTATTTTAATAAAGATAATGTCTAATACATCTGCCATTTTCGTTTCTGCTCATGAAATCAGGGAATTGTATCCAAAGGTTCTACTCTTTTTGGCATGTTAGGGATTTTGTCACTCGTCGGACTTGTGGTAAGCTTCTCTTGCATGATAGTCATTGTTCCAGCTTTCTTCAAACCTGCAATAAATGACTGAACAATAAATGATTGTTCAGTCGTGATGATCTTTCTATTAATGGTTTCTGGGAATTGTTTCTGGGAAATATTAATAAGTAATCATGCATTTATAAAGAATGGTTTCATCTCTTTCTATAACCAAGTGTATTTCTCCAGGCTTTAGTGATTAGTTTCTCTCTGGGACTTGGAGCTATTCCTTGGATCATAATGTCTGAGGTATGATAATTTCACACCATATTAGAATGATAAATATTTTGTCTGTCTCTGGGATGTTCATTAGGCTTTATATCAATTGTTCTATGAAGAAGTCCTTCTAAATTATCGTCATTTTTTCTTTATAGTTTTTGTGTTTTATTACAAGATTCCAATAGATTTTGAACCCCATATCTTCGTACCTTATGTTGTTCTGTTTGGAGATCTGATGGAAATGAAGGTATATCGTCGAAAATGACTACTAAGCCAACTAAACGAAACAGTAAATCTCCAAAAAAACGATAAAAATGTATGTTATTTTCTTTTTAATGAATCTATTAATTATCTTTTCTTCTCTTCACTTTTTCTTTGGTTTTGTTTTCTTGTATGACAACCAACTACCAAAATATATTTCATTTTTATACAAAATTGATTTCTTGATAGAATTGCTTATCTGGCATTGATTTGATTTCTTTTGTACCTTAAGATAATCTCATATATGCGGTCACCCGTCTCCTCTGATATATGTAAATATGTCTAGCTCATCAGCTTAGAGAATTCGGGACTTTCATAGTTGTTTGAGCAGTTCTAAAGAGAGAGACTCTTATGTTTTCTTTAATGTATTCTGTTTTTTTCTCCATATGGTGGATGATGAGTTGCTCTTGTAAATTGGTTATGTTAGATACTTCCGGTGAATATTAAAGGCCTTGCAGGCAGCATAGCGACACTACTTAATTGGTTGTCAGCATCAATTATTACCATGACAGCACCTATTCTTTTAAACTGGAGCAGTGGAGGTGCGTGTGTGTGTGTCCGTGCTTGTTTGCATGCCTGCTATCATATGTGTGACTAAATTTTACTGATCAATCTCTTTCTTAACAGGAACCTTCACCATCTATGCTGTAGTGTCAGTGTTTACCCTAATATTTGTGAAACTTTGGGTCCCTGAAACAAAAGGAAGAACCTTAGAAGAAATTCAGAATTCCTTCAGATGACTGTTCCTGGAGACATCTCTTTTGGTCATTGCCACTTGGAAGCTGATTTGGTGGTATGTGCTGCTTGCCTGCACCTTAAACCGCATTTAGTTAAGTGTCAGAATAAATAACCAAAAGAGGCCAGGAAAAGGGCGAGATCAAGACACGCAGGAAGGTTTCAATTTAAATTCTTCTCAGTGCCATGGTTTACATTGTTGAAAAGGTTTATTTAGGAAAGAAATAAAGCTTATATCTTGTACTAGACAAAAAAATAATACAAACGTGCAAACACATAAATATGAAAAGGGAAAATGGCACTGAACAAATGGATTCTTAGTGGATAATATGTACAAAAGTTGGCTACTTTCGTGGTTCATCTGCTTGGAGGCAGTCAAGAAATTGCTTAAGACACCTTTTAAGACACCGGGCCTTTCCAAGTGAATCAGGTCATGACCTGCATTATTGATGCCTTACTGTCTGTAAGAACGCTAATAACGTTACTACGTTAAAGTCTTGGATATTGCTTGCCCTACTTTATTGCAGTTTGCTCCATTTTAATCACCATTTCCTGTGGGCGATTTTAGTTTTAAAAAAAAACTGTTATTGGTGCTCGATTCATTTGTTTGATTTAGATGACTTACTCCAAGTTCTGGGCGAGCTCGAACCTGGAAAAAATAATCATTTTCGCCCCACATAAGATGAATTTTCTGCCAAATAGGGAACTAACCAGAATATTACTTGAGGGTCTGTCGACTACCTGCGTAAAAGTTGGGATGATAGTGTTCTCGTTACTATCAATACTTCAAGTAGTTCACCCCCATATGGTTTCTAT
Organism: Centella asiatica; assembly: GCA_014636745.2. NCBI lineage: Eukaryota > Viridiplantae > Streptophyta > Magnoliopsida > Apiales > Apiaceae > Centella > Centella asiatica. Next base: position 17,304,682 of record CM025785.1, read on the forward strand.
TGTCGAACATTACCCGTCAAAAAGGATCATTCTTTGATCAGAGAATTGTTTGTGAGGGTGCAATTTATTTATACTTTTTCATATGATGTGCTCTTTTTTAATTTTTATTTTCTGGTACTCTTACGTTTAGCGTTCGAGTTATCTTGATAATCCAGATCGTATTTTTGTTATACTAGAGTGATTCCTAATCTTAATAATATATTTCATGTTGAATGGTTGAATATTTAAAATGACAACACAAATAAATTTATGTGTCATATAAACCTATGTTTTATTTATTTGTTTATTTAAGTTTTCTATCTTTTTGGTTGTCACTTTTGACTTTGCTTTAAATCATATATCTTAAAAAAAAAGAAGAAATACGACAAAATACGAAATATTAATAAAATGAAATAGCCTAGTTTTGCGCTTCCTCAAGAAACCGGTTAAGACAGCGATTGTAGGCACAGGGTCTTTCCAGGTGACCAGCTTTCTTTATCCCCTCATATGTTGCCTTCTCACCTAGTTGCCTGCATGTAACATTTTAAATTTACTATATAATTATATCACTTCAATTCCTTTAGAATTTTGCTCTACACTGCATCAACATTCGCAACACAAATAGTAACATCACACCTCAATCGTTAAAATCTTTTGAAAATTAAAATTTTACAAATCATTTAATCTTGAAATGATATCAATGATAAATATATACGGTTACGATATTTATTGCGAAAGTTGTTGGAATGACAAACAATTTTGATTCCTTTAATATACGGAGTAATATATAGTCCGCTTTTAATTGCTTTATAACAAGTTCATAATTTAATTTCTTGCTACCATTAAGTAGTATTTCCTATGAATGGAATGAAACTCATATATGTAACTTTTTGTTTTAACTTAAAATTATGAGTTTTTAGATTTTGACGGTGTAAATTATATTGTCTGAATTCAAGATTTCATAATTTAAAGTTGAAATAAATGGGTACGATGTTTAATATGTATGTATAGGCTTACTCTTTCATTGTCTTCGCAAGCTCGAACTTGAAATTTTAATCATTCTCGCACCACAGAAGATAAATTTTCTACACAAAACATCCGTATGTTAATATTATTGACGCATACATGCATACACACACTAATTAACTGTTTGGGAGTTAATTAATTTCAGTTCTGATCGAAATATGTATGTATGTACCTGGTTGAAAGTAGGTAAAGTAGTGTCTTTGTTGCGAACAATTAAACCATCGAGTAGTTCGCCCCTTTCTTTTCTGTTGGTAAACATCGCCTGTCAATCAAATTAAGCAAACTGCAAATTCAGGAATAATCAATTCATTTTATTTCATTGCTACTCTTCCTTTTATTTATTTTCATCTTTAATTTTATCATCAATTTTCACTAATTTTTTGTAAAATTTTTGATTTATTCTTCCTCATATACCATTACTGAATCCAAGCACACTAAAAATATTGAGTTATAGCTTGATTCTCGAACATTAATTGAATTTTGTATATTGGGTTGAGAAAAAAAGAGAGCCAAATTAATAGATAACACGAATACAAAAATTTAGTGAAATGGCAAATCTCCTCAGAACATATATAAAATTATATTGGGATGAAATTAAGAAATAGTGAATGCAAAATGAATATGACACGTCATAATTAGGATTTAGGAGGGCCACCCGAAAAGGCAAACTCATGAATTCAAATATTATGCATCCAGCACAAATCCTTTTCACTTAATTAATTTTCTGTTGTGTTTTCCAAAAGGTAGTTGTGTAATGAATTACTCCGTATATATTACGACTTATGATTGATTAGTCATAGTATAACCGATCAGCAATAAAATTATAAATAATAAGTCACAAATTAATAAACTTATTTAACAGATCTCAGATTAAATTAATCTTAAACTAAAATATCAAATATAAGTGTGATAAATCATGGTTGAGATTTTAACTTATGTTTTAATTATTTTTCCCATATCATTTTGTATTGTAGAATTATATATATGTCATTACTACTAGAATTTTTGGAAATTGTGACGAATTTTTTTGTAACAAACATATATTCTGTCACAAAAAAATATCTTAAACTTCGTGGTTAATGGTTTCCAGTTGTAAGAAAAAAAAATCCATTTTCTTTGTCATTTTCACATTTTTGACGACGATATTGATATATTAATGCTATTATATATTGTAAATATAATGAAAATTATTTTTTCATAAAAGTTTGACCGAAGAATATGACAATGTACGTGTTATGAGCTACTTGTGGCGAATATATTGTCGTCATAGTTTGTGATGAACGGATTTGGCACAAAAAAATCACAATTTTTTTTGACGAACGACACATGTGATGAATGATTTAATTACAAAATAATCTATTTGTGACAAATTATCCTTCTTTCTATAAAAACAGTCACAATTTTGATAGATTCTAGTACCATACAATTATAAATTTTATACAGTATATATTAAAAAATGAGCCTAATAAACTTTCAAAAGTTAAGTTTTAATTATATAGAATTAATTAATATAAGAACCCGAAGAAAGTCCCTATGGAGCCGATCAAGAAACCAAAGCTTCTTATGAGCCCCGACAGAGAGAAGCGCATTGGTGCCCCAGACAGAAGTCGGCAACAGCAGCTCCGACAGCGAAGCGAAGCCTAAACTCTTGAGCATGGCTTCACTGATGGAGTCGGTCATAGCCAGGATCGAGCCGGACGCCACCATGGCTCCAACCATGTCCGGGTACAGCTCAGCCATTTTGAAAGCCACCATCCCACCATAACTGAACCCGACTACCGTGCACTTGTCCACACCCAATTTTTTCAATCCCTTCATTAAACACTCCGCCTGAAACCTCGGCAACCGGTCCGAGCTGTCCGACATCGAGCCGCCGAAGAACAGGAGGTCCGGAACGTAAACGGAGTAGTTCTTGGTGAGAGAACCAATCTGGAACTGCCACGTCAGGATGCCATCGCCGGCGAAGCCGTGGATGAGGACTACCACTGGCTTCTTTGGTTTGGTGGCGGTGGTGGTGACGGCAGCAGCAGCATTTATTGGTTTGTTTAAGGCTTCGGATGGAACCCAGAAGGTCATGATGGTGCCGGGTTCAATTTCTACCGTGTGAGGTTTGATTCCGGCCATTTTCAAGAGGCATTTTAGTAATCGCTTCTGTAGTTCGACGAAGTTCACCATTTCTTTTTTTGGTTAATTACTTGTGGTGTGATATATGTGTGAGTGTGAATGAATAAGGGAGGGGTTTTTAAATGGAGATGGAAGTAAGAGTTGATATTTGGCAGTTATGTACCCAAATTTATGGGTATTTATATTTATTCAAAAAAATATTTGTAATGTTTGCTAAATATTGAACACAAAAATAAACGAGTAATATTATTTAAGTATGTATTTAGCAGTCAAATTTTGATCCATTCTAAGGATAATTATGAATTACTCATTTTTTTTAGCGTTTTGTGTTTTGAATTTTAATAAAAAGTCTATATACTTAATACATATGAAAAACTTATAACTAATAAAAAAGTTATCTGAAAATATGTTTGCGTGATACATTCTCATTAGTACAAAACTTATCATTTGTGTCGGTTAAAATACTTATTTTGCGTCGGTTAACATGAGACGCATATAGAGGAGACGCAAAAAACATTACCATTTTGCGTCGGTTAAACAGAAGACGCAAAAAACTATGATCTGCGTCACACCTTTAAAAGAACCGACGCAAATGATAAATGTCATTTGCGTCGCACCTTTAAAAGAACCGATGCAAATGATAAATTTCCTTTGCGTCGGTTCTTTTAAAGGTGCGACACAAATGATAAATGTCATTTGCGTCGCACCTTTATATTAACCGACGCAAATTATAATGGTCATTTGCGTCGTATTTTTAAGACAACCGACGCAAATGATAATGATTTTTTTTTAAATAATTCATTTTAAAATATACCATATCCAACCTGTACATTAAAAAACTATTTCTAATGCCACAACAAGGCAAAAATAGAAAATTGAACAACTTCATTTGCAAAAGACAAATATATATACAAATCAAAATTTACAACCTGTTCAATCAAAACGTGATATCTATTCCTATAATTACATTACAAGCCTGTTCAAAGGTCATATATTTGTTGTATTCTACTATATTTTCTAAAATTACATTTCAAACTTGTTCAAAAGTCATATACAATCATTCATAAAAAATTCTGGCCATAAGTCTCGAATTTCATCAATTTCAAATTTAGAATATGACTTTTTCCCACTCAAATCCTGTAGAATATTAAAAAAGAAATCATTATTAGAAATATAATTAAAACCACTATACAAGGTAAATTTGTTATTAGAATGAAATAGTTAATTATATGCATATAATTAAAAACAATATATCTCGGTCCATTTTGTAAAGGGAGCCTAATGATGTAACTTGACAATGTCATACATGTACTGCATCACATAGTAGCCGCACTCGACACTTCCTTCTTGTTGAGGACACTATATAAATAGTCAAGTTGATAAAAAATTTGCTCAAATTATATTATACAAACCAGCAAAGTCAACTCTGATTGGGTAATTTAGCAACTATTTTATACCTTAACCTTATCTGTATACCAATGTAACTTTTTTTTTTCTTTCCACCTTGAGCAATATATATTCTAAATGCTCTACAAAATTAGATATATATATATATATATATATATATATATATATATATATATATATATGAGTAAATAAATATGTTAAAGGAGTTCTACACAGTTAAGTTATATTAATAAGTTAGGAATTAATATATAATATATTTACACTGTCATTAATGCCTTGATTTGCATATTCCTTTTCCTCTTTAATGAGTCGAACACATATATTGCATTTTGATCATAAGATATAAGAAGCAATATCTAATACTCCCTACATTTTTAGAAATTAAATAACAATGTTAAATTATATTAATGAACAAGCTAGCAAAGAAATCTACCTAATAACAATGTTAAATTGTGTTCTTACTGTTCGAAGTATGGTGCTAAGATGAATTTTTTCGACTGACAACCCTGCAAAATATTTGACATGTATTGCGTTGTGCCATCTGGATTATTTATTGCATTTGCTAGTTGACTCGAACACATGAATCCGAAGGAATGTACATCAGATCCCTTAGACATCTCCTTCACGTACCTACAAATGTAATACACAAATTAAACGTTAGTAAGTTTATAAAATAAACTTGTATCAAAATAAAAGATAAATGTACCTGTATGAAAATTATAGTCTCACCTCATGAAAATTTGTATCACACTTACATTCAACCATTCCATTCTACAAAATTGTTGTACATCCTCACCCGACATAAATAGATTGTTCTACTTCCCTCGGAGCATCTACGCAAATGTCATAATCTAAAGGAACTGAAATCAAGTCATCCGCAGAAGGCATTGTCATAATAAGACTATGTAAACGTTGACATTTTTCACTCAATTTGAGATCTAATGTTGACGACCCTTTGCTATGAGCTTGATTTTTTTGGTCGGGTGAGGACCGAGGCGCTTTACCCTTCTCCGGTAAGATGGGATCCTAATTAGATATAAATTTAAACAATAACATTTACATCAATTGAATGAATTAACAACAATCATTTATAATTAATAATGTTAATTTGAAATTTGTTACCTGCCCCAACATTACAAGTCGTTTAGGCCATTGAACAAAGCTACCAGTAGCGTTACCTACTCTTTTATGTTCACTAGTAGGCACGGGAAGAGGAGCGAGTTGAAATTCTGCGTTGATATCATCAATGGATACTCTCACATTGTGTGACTCCATTTGCTGACTATGAACAACAACACTCGCAGAATTCGGTGGAAAAACAGTCCCTCTAGCCATAACCTCTCTGCCGGTCTCAGAAAGGATCACACATAGATGGCATGGAGTCGACTTCTATGTTAATGACATATAAAAATAATTCAGTTATGATCATATATGGCACTTATATGATAACTTGTGATTTAAAGACTGAAAAATGAGTAAAAATAAGTATAACTTTATTTCTAAGATAGGATCCACTGAGTGGCAGCTACTTTGAATCACTTCATTCGTTGGAGTATTCATTTTCACCTCGAAAGAGTCGGCTGAAATAGGCATACCCATCTGGCTAATATGATTCAAAATGCCCATAATCTTCATATTCAATGTACCAATGACTTCTTTGTACTTCATATTCATTTGAGTCATTTGTACTTGGTACTCCTCCCTCACTTTATTTGTGACTTTAGTTTCTATTTCTTGAGTAATCATAGCCAACGCATCCATCGATATTACGCTGCTACGAGACTTGTCTCTGTCAGTCCCAAATACATCTCCTACGCAAACTATTCCTCCAACCCCTCTGACACGCCTGCCATGCTCCTTCTTTCCAAGTGCACGCGACAATATGTCATCATGACCATGAGGTGTCCATGAACCTTAAGAGGTTTTTTCTTTCCATTCCACCTGTACCAAAATCAATTTAATGATTAATATTTTAAGCATATATGTAAATATAAATCTTTATACTAAATACTCTTACCATTTTGTTAATCACATCACTAGTCTCCTCTTTCGGAAAGTAATAACCATCACCTTCATCCCTTTTCCTAACCGTCGCCCGAATCCAATCGTAACTATGATCAGTTCGATCATTTGATATAATCGATGAATTAATGGATTCGGAAGAAGGTAAAGAATCAATATGGTCATCAACCATCCACTTAGTTTTTTTGGATGCATATCCAATTCTTCCAAGATAATGTGGATACTCATTCAATTTCTGGTTCTCCCTTGCCTTGTCACTTTTTATTTGTTATAAAATGAAAACATGATGTTTTAGTAAGTGAAACAATCATATCACAAAAATCAGTAATATACAATATAATTTATACAACTAATATACCTGAAATTTTTCACTTGTATGATCATTCTTGAATTTATCCCATTGCTCTTTACTGATGAAGTCATAGGACTCACAGGAGTCCTTGTCTAGACGCAAGTACCGGCAGACTAATCTAGACTTGAAATCCCTCCAAATTTTTCCAGCAGATTTTAATGTGTCATTTTTTCTGACATCATCCTTTATATTCCACTCAGTTTGAAATAGTAAAATAATGCATATAAGAAACTTGTATATAAACTTGAACGACAATATATGTTAAAACAACTAAATCTTCTTTTCAATTCGTACGTACCTTAATGTCTTCCCATATCGTATCCTTTAATCCATCACTTACTAGATCCCAATTACGAATATTAATATCCACTTGCACTCTAACTACTGCTCCTATATACGACTTGAATTCAGCAACATATTTTCCAATTGGATAACCATATTGATAATCAAACTCAATAACTTTCTCGAATTGTTTATTCGCAGACTTTTCTTTCAATTTTTTGCATGATTTTGTACATTTAGTTTTTTTAGTAGGTTTCTCACTCGAACTGCGTTGGTCCATGATATATAGTTGTTGCATTACACAAAATAAAATAGACAATGTCAAAAACACGACCAACATAAGCATACAAACTCACTTTACATTACTGAAGAAACATAAATTAAGAACAATAGCAACAAAAAAAGAGGTCAAAAACAATAAAATAGAGCAGACATGTACTGTCTTATAGTCCGAATAGATTCTAAGAGACTAATATATTACTATATTACTACTTTTATGATATGATGTTTAATATTTATATTTGTAATATATTTCGGTTATTTTTACTATTAAAATTGTTTACATAATGTTTCAAAACCCCTAAAGAAAATTTTTAGGTTTCATGGTTAAGTAAATAACTAGTGATTCAATAATTTTCAGGTTAAGTAACCAAGTGGTTAAGTAAACCTCTAAAGAAAATTTTCAGGTTTCATGGTTAAGAAAATTTTAGGTCAGTGTTCAATAAATAACCACTGATTCAATAAATAACCAAGTTTAAATTAAATGGGGATTTTGTCTTGTATGCTGTTGCTAATTACAACATCAACTAGTACCACATGATGACATTCGACAGCAACCACTAGCACTGTAGACTCGAATCTACAGAATCTTAAAATGATAAAGCAAAACTTAAACCGAAAGAAACGCGTACCTCCGAAAAATGATTCTGTCGGGAGATTAGGGTGAGTTGCAGGAGATTTTCCAAGCTAGAAATGTCGGGAGATTATGGTTTGTAAATGATCGAGTTGCAGGAGATTTTTTTAGAGTGCCGACAGAATGGAAATGAAAAGGCGGTAAATCAAAATTATGTATTTTGAAGGGACAGTGGCATACTTGTAATTAAAGATAAAATATTTTTGAATCAGATCTTTAAAAGCAACGACACAAATGATAGATTATTTGCGTTGGGTCTTCTAAACCACCGACACAATATATATAATTTTTTTTAATGCAAGGGTTATTTGCGTCGGGTCTTCTAAAGCACCGACACAAATGGATATATATATAAATTTTTATTTTTTTAATGCAAGGGTTATTTGTGTCGGGTCATCTAAAGCACCGACGCAATTGCGAATATATAATTTTTTTTTAATGCATGGGTTATTTGCATCGGGTTATTTAAAGCACCGATGTAAATGTATATATATAATATTTTTTTTAATGCAAGGGTTATTTGCGTCGGGTCATTTAAAGCACCGACGCAATTGTATATATATATATTTTTTTTATGCAAGGATTATTTCTGTCGTGTCTTTTTTTCCTGTTAAACTATTTATTCTATTTCCTGAATCAATTTTTCGTAGTTCAAATTTGGACACTGACGCAAATAACTTCTTTTGCGTGATATCTTTTAAACAACCGACGCAATTTAATTTAAATATGTTTTTTCTTTTTTTCCTATTATAAAACAATGCACTGTATAATTACAATGAACTACTTCCCAAAATCAACCTTTTGATGTATATATAATTGACTTCACAAATCAATCAGCTACATGTATCTCTCAAAACAAATAAAATGTATTTACAATAATTTGCTTCTTTAAATTATTTGCAAATTTGTAATTACAACTTCTTTAATTTACAAAATTGTAAATTATTTGCTTCAACAAACAATTAATCAGCTGCAAACCTAGCTTGAAGTCCTGCAAAATATTTGAAACACTGGTCACTTAGTTTCCATGATCAATCCACAACCCTTCACCATGGTCATTACATATGTAGTTTGTTTCTCCATTATCGTCACCATACGGGGTAGGTAGACCCATAGAGAAAGGAGGATTCTTATCAAATTGGTTATACTCGTCTTCATCAACAACATCATCAATACCAAGGATATAAAATACTTGTTTTACTTGCGTTGCGAATATAAATGGGTCGTCCACGTGACCCCACTAAGAAAAATCTATCAAAGTAAATCCTAAGTCATCCTTTCTAACACCACGTCGTATATCAATCCAATTACAACGAAAGAGACCAACCTTGAAATCTCAGTACTTAAGCTCCCAAATATCTTCAATCACCCCATAGTATGAGTTTTTCACATCTTTCAATCCTGAAGATTTGCCTCTACAAAATTCTGTTGATGAAGCTTCCACGGTAACTCCACTATTTTGCATAGTGCTCTTTCCATCTTGACGCTGGGTGTAAAAAGTATATCCATTAGCATCATAACCTTTATAAGATATCACAAGTGTGTTAGGGGCATATGCTAACCATTTTATCGTATTAGAAATGACATTTGGTGTATCTGACAACTGACACATTACACGGTCTTTAAACCATCGAACAAATGAGCGATTATGTTCAGGTGTGACCCAAATGCCACTTTTTTGAAGGATTCTGCCTCCTAATCAAATTTACTTGACAATCTAAGGAAGGATGAACTTCAGTTATGTGTTGCAGGACAAAGAGATGCGCTCTATCGCGCAGTTCACACTTAGAAGAGATCCATTTGGATCCCAATGTACCCTCACCGTGAAGTCTTCCCTCGTGACGAGATTTGGGAATTCCAGTTGGATTAACAGCTACTAAATACTCTGTGCAAAATTCAATAGCCTCCTCAACTGAATATCCTTCAACTATACTAGCTTCCGGCCGATATCGGTTCCTCACATATCCTTTCAAGATACCCATGAATCTCTCAAAAGGATACATATACCGCAAATATATCGGGCCACATAACTTAATCTATCTAACCAAATGAATAACTAAATGTACCATAATGTCAAAAAATGAAGGTGGAAAATACATTTCAAACTGACATAGTGTGACAACAATATCAGCTTGTAATTTATCCAATATGATAGGTTCAATCACCTTGTTGCAAATGGCATTGAAGAAAAAACAAAGTTTCATAACAACAAGTCTCACGTGATTCGGCAATATCCCTCGAATTGCAATTGGTAATAGTTGTTGCATTAACACATGACAATCGTGTGACTTCATACCCAACAGTTTCAAATCCTTCATCGACACAAACTTTTTGATATTTGAAGAATATCCATATGGAACCTTCACACCAAACAAACACTTACAAAAATCAATTTTCTCTTTTTTACACAAAGTATAACAAGCTAGAGGTAGATATGTACGCTTCTCCGATTCTTGCGGTGCTAACTCTAGTCGTATACCCATTTCTTTCATATCTTTTCTGACTTTGATCCCGTCCTTTGTCTTTCCCGATATATTCAACAATGTTCCAACAATACCATCACAAACATTTTTCTCAATATGCATAAAATCAAGACAATGTCTAACTTGTATGTGTTCCCAATACGAGAGATCCCAAAATATGGATCTCTTCTTCCAAAGATTCTTGTTCTTAGGAGGTTGATACAACTTTCCAAATACAACATCAATATCCTTAACCCGCTCAAAGACTTCTTTCCCAGTTAAAGGCAAACGGGCTTCTCGAGTCTCGATATGTCCATCAAAAGCCTTTTTCATCTTACGATAAGGGTGATCACAAGGAAGAAATGTTCGGTGACTCATAAACACATTTTTCTTGCAATTATTTAGACGGTGGTCAATATTAGCATCTTCACAAATTGGACATGCTTTAGCTCCCTTGACAGTGTACCTGACAAGTTTCCATAGGCAGGAAAGTCATTTATGGTGCAAAATAACATTGCACGTAATGTGAAATCCATTTGAGTATTTGCATCGAATACCGTCACACCTTCATCCCACAAAAGTTTTAAATCTTCAATAAGCGGCCGAAGATAAACATCTATGTTATTCCCAGGTTGTTTAGGCCCTGAGATTAACAAGGACAACATAATATACTTGCGCTTCATACACAACCACGGAGGCAAATTATAAATCACCAAAAGAACTGGCCAAGTGCTATGTTGACAGCTTAGAGTGCCATAAGAATTCATCCCTTCCGTACAAAGTCCAAGCCGTAGATTCCTAACTTCTCCACCAAATTCAGGAAACTTTCTATCAATGGTTCTCCATTGTGGAGAGTCGCTCGGGTGTCTAAGCATCCCATCTGATTTCTTCCCTTCCATATGCCACCTCAAATGTTTTGTATCTTTTGCATTTGCAAATAGGCGTTTGAATCGTTGCACTATGGGTAAATACCAAACCGCCTTGGTAGGAGCTTTTTTTTTATCATCCTTAGAAGAATCATTACCCTCTTGCTTGTACAGAGATGCTCCACACTTAGGACATGTGTGTAAATATTCATTCTCATTTCGAAACAACACACAATCATTTGGACATGCATGTATCTTCTTCACGTCCATACCTATAGGACACAACATCTTCTTTGCCTCGTACGTGGAAGTAGGAAGCTCGTTATTCACCAGAAGTATTTCTCGTAAAAGTTTTAACAATTCTGTAAAACTCTTGTCACTCCATCCATTCTTTACTTTCAACTTGCACAACTTCAAAATTGTTGACAACCTCGTCACCTCGTCGTTGCACCCGTGATACAAAAGTGTTAGAATAAAATAGTCTCAAGTGTTTGTAATTAGGGGGGGGGGGGGGGGGGGGGGGGAATTCAAACACTCAAAAGTTTTTCTTCTTTTTCACCCTTTTTGAACAACAGGAAATAGCTACAATACTTAGAAAAACAAAAATAAATAATTAGATGAACACACAAATTCAAGTTAAAATAGATATATTAAAACTTGATGTTTTTCTGGAAATCTGATTAATCACAACTGTGATTAATCAGCTACAAATTTTGTAATGAATTACAGCTTTTAATTCACACTCACTAGCTTCTAACTTTCTTTGAAATATTTCTCTCTAGATATATTACAAAGCTGCTCTAGTGATTTGTATGCTTCAGTGTTTGTTGATCTGTTGGATAAAATCACTTTTATGTAATGAGAACTCCTTAATTTGCATATATAGTAGATCAGTGGTTGAACCCACGTGCATTAGACGTGCTGCTCTTCTCAACTCAGCCGCATATATGTCACATCGTTGTCCTTTAAAAACTATGTGTCAGATTGCTGCTACTTTAGTTGCTTCTTTTTCATCCCCTGATCTGCGTGCATTTAATGTTTGAGAGTTGTCATTGAACCAAACAAAATTCAAGAGATATCTTTCCAGTTAATATCTCTTACTTCTTTAACAAGCTTCGTTGATTTGAGTGCAGGTCTTGATGACGGATGTATGCAGTCATAACCATCCACTGACGACAAGCTCTGATGTGAACTTAATCAGTGCTTCTGGATCCCTTGATGACAAGTCTTGTTAAAGACTGAATTAGGGCTTCAACCTTCACTTGAGTTTTACTCAGCGCTTTTTGATCCACAGATATTATGACTTAAGACATACACTGACGGCTTCCACTGATGCAGTGTTGACCATTCCCCCTGACGGGTTACCCTGATGGGTTAGCCTGACACTATCACACCCTGATGTCTTACCCTGACAGGTGACATGTCTTGTTCATGCCCTAACGCGTTCCTCTTGATGAGTTTGGCCAACCACTACCATACCCTGACGCGTTCCCCTAACGGGTTAGTCTGCCTTTGTCATCCCCTGATGGGTTCCCCTGACGGGTTCCCCTGATGATCCTTAATCATTGAAGCTTTGTTTAGAATATCTGATTGTGCAGAATACTTTGACTAGTTTCGAGTAACAACAGACATTCCTCTTCACATATCAAGCCCTTAGAAGTTTCCTTGATGACTTGACTTAGTGAATAATATTTCCTCTCCTTATGATCAGACCGATCATCAGTGGATGCAAAACTTGTGCGTATACTTAGGTTTATTGAATACCATAAGTATTTACAGATGCACAATTTATTCTATAAACATCATCATCATTATTTAACTCCAACAAAAAGTTTCTTAGAATCGCGGACCAAGCTCTCAAATATATTCGGTTGTGGCATCATATGGTCTTGCAGATCTTGTATCATATTTTCCACCCTATCAATGTTCACATCATCTTCGTCATTATCAACCATTTTATCTCACTCGGTTGCATAATTCAACCTTGAGCTACCAGTCATATCAGAGTCTATTCCCTCACCATGCCAAATCCACTTCGTATAACCCTTCTTAAAACCCCGACGAAATAAATGTTCACGCACTATCTCCGCGCTAGAATATTTTTTTAAATTACCACAAAGGCGGCACAGGCACACAATCATGTCTTCTTTTCCCTGTTCCTTTTTGCTTTTTTGGTGTTCAACCCCAAATGTAATAAACTCGTTAATCACTCTCACATATGCGTCATCGGCACACAATATATTATACATCCATGTTTGACGATCCATGTATAACTAAATAAGCACAACGATTGTACAGATAAATCAGATGCAGACACACAATAGTTCGAGCATACATATATACTGATATTTTAAATAATGCCTGTAATAAATGTATTATTTTAATTAACAATGACTTACAGTACAAAGCAGCCTGCCGAGCCGGAGACACGGAAGAAAGAAACCTGCAAAACTCAGCCAACCAACCCGCCGAAGACGCACTACCTCTCCCTCCTCTCTTACAAACCCAACATAGCAAAAGTTATAACATATCTACTTTACTAATATTATAGAATATGCGTCGGTTCTTTAAAATAAGAGACGCAAATTTGTTATTAATTTATTTTTTAATTATTTTTAAAAATTTAGTGTTGGTCCGTTATCAGACACGACGCAAATTCTCCTAAACATTTGCGTCGATTCTTTAAAACAAGCGTGACAAATTCTTTTTTAATTTATTTTTTAATTATTTATAGATATTTTGCGTCGGTTTTTTAAAACAACCGACACAAATAATCCAAAACTATTTGCGTCGGTGTTTTAAACTAAGCGACACAAATGTTGAACATATTTATTTTTTAAATATTTTCATAGATTTTGCGTCGGTTCTTTTCAAGGACCGACGCAAATACTTTTGCTTTTATTTACGACAATGCCACCTATTAGGTTTTATAACATTTGATGATGATTGTCTTTAGATTACTTAGATATACAAATGTATAGAGAGTGTTAATTAGTAACACTGAAGTTTTATAGCCAGTAGTTATCTCTTTAGTTGTAATTTGTTTATTCCTTGTAAAGAGATAGATTTATTCTTTAATTGTAAGTAACTGTTAGAAAGTTGTATCAAAACTTCAACAAGTCAAAATGTGTATTTGATTCGTCGGAGTTTACAAAAAGGCTTATCGAAGACTAAGGCAACACTTATCGGAGACTAAGGATTTTGCCTATCGGAGACTACGGCTTACGTCATCGGGATTAAAGATAAAGCGTCAGAGACTAATGCTTACGTCATCAGAGACTAAGCTTAGTGCATCAGAGACTAAGCTGACGTCATCGGAGACTAAGTCTAGAACATCAGAGACTAAACTGACGTCATCAGAGACTAAGCTTAGTGCATTAGAGACTAAGTTGACGTCATCGGAGACTAAGTCTAGAACATCAGATACTAAGCTGACGTCATCGGAGACTAAGCCTAAAGTATTGGAGACTAATAACTCTATCGGAGACTACACAACCTGATCAGAGACTAAAAGACCAGAGACTAAATGATCAGGGACTAAAGACTGAAGTTGTCAGGGACTAGTCGTGAATTATTTCCTGATGAGATACAGAGTTCGAATTGAATAAGGAATGTCTTCCACGTAGATCAAGATATTATTGAAGACGTAACTGGTAAGGAAACAAGGCAGAAATCTGTTCCTAATAAAAAAGGAAAGATTGTGTTTGATTCGAATAAGGAAGCTGAATCATTAATGATTTAGAATAGGAAAACTGAGTAATTAAGTTTTAGAAGCTGTAATTAGGTTTACAGAGAATTAGTAATTTCGAAATTGTATAGAATTCATAGTTTTATATCTTTACTATACAAAAAAGAAAACAAGCTGATGATCATATTATTGTGATTGTTAGAATTTCTATTCAATTGTTAAAATCAATAAAAGCAATTGTTTATAAATTGATTTGAGTTCTTGTTCTTTATATTCCGCTAGAAAAGTTAATTTCTTAAAGAACAAGTAACCGAAAAGAATTCAAAGAACTTGTATTCAACCCCCATTCCCCCTTCTACAAGTTCTCGGCTATCTCAATGGGAAAACACCACTGCGCTACTATATGCAACAGTTCTATTAAACAACCGACGCAAATAAGGTGACGCATAAAACAGTTTTTGTACTAGTATCTCTTACGTGAATTTTAGACTTCTTTTATTAATTTGTGTATATTTTATTTTATTTTTTTATGGCGAATATACATGTGGAGATACTTTTTTATGTTTATCATTGGTATTCAAATTCTTAGATAATTTCTTAATTTTTGCTATTGTGATCACCAAACCAAACTTATAGATTATTGAAATTATGTTGCTCTTTTTTTAAATATTGTATATATTAAATTTGATAATGAGCACTGTGTTGTTTTTCTTTTATTAATATTAAATAATTAAAAAAAATGGGTTTTCTACATAATTTTTTGTTAATCGTAAGGATTATAACTTTTATAAAAATTAAAAAAATGACTTAAAATTGAATATTTTAATTATATATAATTTGGGTACTCACAGGTTACCAAATACCCATATTCATGGGTAATGAGTAAAACAATTGGCCTGGTGCAAAAAATAAACAGGTAAATATGTCATGAGTTTTAACGAATTTGGTAAAATTAGCCGAAGAATATCTAATTGTCAAGCCTAGTTGATCATAGAATAATACCCACTTTATTCTAAAATTAAAAATACACATATATTTTTTAAACTATTTTTAAAATTAAAAATATATCTATATTTTTGAACTATAAAAAAAATACGGAATTCCTTAGCTAGAATATTACTCAAGGGTCTGTCCGTTACCTGCGTGAAAATTGGGATGACGGTATTCTCGTCGCTAACAATTAATACTGTCGAACATTACCCGTCAAAAAGGATCATTCTTTGATCCGAGAATTGTTTGTGGGGTTCCAATTTTATTTTTTGTTTTCTGATACTTTACATACTTGTGTTGGAGTAATCTCCATTAATTGATATTGTATTCCTGTCAGATTAGACTAAAGTGATCCCTAATTCTAATGGTATATTTAATATTCTCAAGACTTGAAATTACTAAAATAATTTTGATACATGGTATTTCATATTAATTGATCAAATATTTAAATAACAACACACATAAATTTCTGTGCCATATAAACTTATGTTTTTATTTATTTATTTAAGTTTTCTATCTTTTTGGTTGTCACTTTTACTTAGCTTTAAACCATATATCTTCAAATTTCTACAAGTAAATAAATAACTAAAGAAGGAAAATGGGGAAAGAGGAGACACACATATATGAAATTTTATGGATGTTATATCGAAAATATTCGAGCAATTAATTCAGTGCGCGTACGTACACAACATAAACTTAAAATAAAAGGGATGAAAAATTAAAATACAGTAGCGTGCGTACATAAATGAAGTACGTACGGTGTGTATTAATTTCTTAATTATATAGAAACATGAAACAGCAACGAATTAAATCGAAGATGGGTTGATATTTAATTAGTACGAATATTATGAATAAAATGAAATGGGCTAGTTTTGCGCTTCCTCAAGAAACCGGTTAAGACAACGATTGTAGGCACAGGGTCTTTCCAAGTGAACCAGGTGACCAGCTTTCTTTATCCCCTCATATGTTGTCTTCTCACCTAGTTGCCTGCATGTAACATTTTAAATTTACTACATAATTATATGACGAAAATCGTAACATCACATCTCAATCGTTAAAATCTATTCAAGATTAAAATTCTACAATTCTTGAGATAATATTAAATTATTAATAATAAAGATCTACTGTTATAATATATATTTATTGCGAAAGTTATTGGGGGTGCCAAACAATTTTAATTCTTTTAATATAATATATTATAGTCCGCTTTTAATTGCTTTATTACAAGTTCATAATTTAATTTCTTTCTACTATTAAGCAGTACCTATTTCCTATGAATGAAATGAAATCCATATATGTTTTGATATGTATGTGTAACGCTTACTCTTTCATGTTCTTCGCAAGCTCGAACTTGAAAATTTGATCATTCTCACCCCACAGAAGATGAATTTTCTACACAAAATGTCCGTACGTCAATCTATATATATATGGGGCAATAATTAAATAATTAATTTCAATTCTGCTTGAGAATCGAAAATATGTATGTATATGTACCTGCTTGAAAGTAGAGATAGTGGTGTCTTTGTTGCTAACAATTAAACCATCGAGTAGTTCGCCCCTTTCTTTTCTGTTGGTAAACATCACCTGTCAATCAAATTAAGCAAACTACAAATTATGGAAAAAATTGAGGATGATATATATTCATCTAAATACCATACAAATTAATTTCTATGCTTTCATTAACAACGTTTTTGAGTAGCCCGCGCATGATATTCATCTAAATAGTAAAAACCATACAAATTAAGGAAACTATTTTAAGTTTATTATGAATTGTGATGCTTTAGCTCCAATTGACTATTTCAATATATTCTACTCTCTCCGACTCTCTGTCACTTACCTGTATAAAATAGAATTCAAAAATAGCATTCTCAAAATTATATTGGGATAAAATTAAGAAATAGTGAATGCAAAATGAATATGACACGTTACAATTGGGAGTAGGGGTGTAAAAGAGCATAATCCGCTCGAGATTTTTCCTTACTTGAGCCGAATATATTTTATTTAACGAACAAAAAATTGTGTTCAAGATCCGCTCGTTTAGGTAGTTAAATGAGTCAAACACGAGCCACACATTATAAAAAAGGCGAGTTTAGCTGAGTTTTTGAGTTTAAATTGAGCCGAGTCGAGGTTAAAAATTTAAACGAACAAAAAATTTTATTCGTGATTGACTCATTTAAATAAAATAACCGAATTGAACCAAACATGCAAACAACTCGGCTTCTTTGGTGCTCTAATTGGGAGGGCCACCTCAATGGCCAAACTCTAGACAATTTATGAATTCGAATATTAATGCATACAGCACACACCCTTTCACTTAATTAATTTTCTGTTGTGTATCCCAAAAGGTGGGTGTGTAATGAATTACTTCTTTAATCTCAAATTAAATAACTTAATTTACTTATTACATGTAATTTTCGACATACTTTAATATATGTTAAATATTTTATTTTATTTAATAAAAATAATGAAATAAAACTTTGGGAGGTAAAAATTATTACCATAACAAAATTAAATTTATTTTAAATATTTAATACGTAATAAATTTAACATAAAAATACGTGTCGCTACAATAGTTAAATTACTTCATTTGGGACGAATGTAGATATATTAGTCTTCAAGCCCGTGCATAGCACAAGTCATTTTATTGTTTTTATTATTTTTTTGAATAATATTAAGAAATTAATATATTTGTATTATATATATATATATATATATATATATATGCGCATGGCGTAATTTATATAAATTATATATATTTTAATTTATATAAGATATAATATATTATTTTAATTTTTTTTAGTTGTAGTTCTTTTAGAATATCTATAACATACAACTTTTATTGTTTTCACTTTTTTAGTTGTCGATTTTATTTGGTGGTATTTTATTTTCTTAGCTAATATTAAAATAATTTCTAATTTGTTAGTTTTTTATTTAATATTTTTATATATGTAATTATATGTATAAAGTATTATTCTTTTAACTATTAACTTAATCAAAGTCAAAACTAAACAATATTTGTTCTTAACACAAAAGAAGAAACTCATTAAAAGTTAGATTTTGGTCAATTAAAATTATTTTTAGTAACAATAGGAAAAAGAAATAATAATCAAGTTGAGCACGTCAATATTGACTCAACAAAATCGACTATATCTGTAAAATATGATTTGTCAATTAATATACACTAATAGATTACTACTTATGATTAATTAGTCATATACAACGAATCTAGAAAAAAACTATTTGATAAGTCACAAGTTTGAGAAACGACGAAATGACAAGATGGGTCAATAAAACGTTATCAAAAATTATTTAACAGATCTCAAATTAAATTAATCATAAACTAAAATATCAAATATAAAAGTGATAAATTATGATTGATATTTTAAATTATCTTTTTTTTATATTTATTTTTAAATGTAATATACTTCATCCGTTTCACAATAATTGATATTTGACTTTTTATTCAGATTAATTCTTATTTAATATATTTTTTATTACTAACTTTTTTTATATATGATTTATACTCCCTCCATTCCCTCCCATTTGCAACCTTTGACATTTCATAAATTTTAAGAAAAAATGCTAATTTTAATAAAGTGTTTATATTATTTTTCGAAATTAGTAGTGAAAAATGATTTAATTTAAAATATAAAAAAATAGTGGGTAAATAAAATAATTAAAGTGATCTGACCGTGTGAGATTACCTACTCTAAAAAATTGTAAAGGTCTGGCCAAAATACTTATAAAAGTTGAACACCGCTCTTGTAAAATTTACTAAAAACAGATGAAAAATAAATAAATAAATTTAAATGTAAGAATAACATAAAAAAATTAAGTTATTAATACTGACATATAAAAAAATCATTTTGTTTCTAAAATAACATGATAAAGAAGAAGGTTGGAAATGTTATTTTGAAGTTTAAAGCATGCAAACTTGAGTTAATTTAGGGAGTATATATAGAATAAGAACCTGAAGAAAGTCCCTATGAAGCCGATCAGGAAACCAAAGCTTCTTATGAGCCGCCACAGAGAGTAGCGCCTTTGTGCCTTTGACAGAGGTCGGCAACAGCAGCTCCGACGACGAGCCGAACCCTAAACTCTTGAGCGTGGCTTCACTGATGGAGTCGGTCATAGCTAGGATCGAGCCGGACACCACCATGGCTCCAACAAAGTCCGGGTACATCTCAGCCATTTTGAAAGCCACCATTCCACCATAACTGAACCCCACTACCGTGCACTTGTCCACACCCAATTTTTTCAACCCCTTCATCAAACACTCCGCCTGAAACCTCGGCGACCGGTCCGAGCTGTCGGACATCGAGCCGCCGAAGAACAGGAGGTCCGGAACGTAAACGGAGTACTTCTTGGTTAGAGAGCCAATCTGGAACTGCCACGTCACGACGCCCTCGCCAGCGAAGCCGTGGATGAGGACTACTACTGGCTTCTTTGGTTTGGTGGTGGCGGCGGCAGCATTTTTGGATTTGTTTAGGGTTTCGGATGGAACCCAGAAGTTCATGACGGTGCCGGGTTCAATATCTACTGTGTGAGGTGTGATTCCCGCCATTTTCATGAGCCACTTCAATAATGGCTTCTGTAGTTCTATGAAGTTCACCATTTTTCTTAAAGTTCTTTTTGGTTTGTTAATTACTTCTAGTGTGATATGTGTGTGAGTGTGGATGAGAAAGGGAGGGGTTTTTCAATGGAGATGGGAGTAAGAGTTGGTAGGTGGTAGTTAACTGTTGTTCCTTCATTATAGAATAAACTAAAGACATTATCTTAATGGTTGGAATCTAATTACTTAATTGGGATATATATATATATATATATATATATATATATATATATATATGGGGGAGTCCATCCATGATTAATGTTAATTACCAAGTCTTTCATATTTAATACATTTATAACCGTTGATTAGATAATCCAATAGTGGATATGGAACAACAACAACAAAAAAAAGACATTTACGTTAATATTATTAGCGGAAAATTTTTTAACAAAAAAAAAGTATTCTTCGCCGATAATACTAACAGAAAATTTTTAATTTTAACTTTTTAATTTTTTTCTCTTCCATATATATAAATAGATACATTTTGACGACGTAACTAGTGACAAATTAGTACAATCAACTGTAATATTATAAAACGCGAATTTACTACTACGAATCTTAGTAAGCTTTAAAAACCGTAGGTATGTACCGCAATAATTTCATTGTATAACGTTATAGAGCCAGTTTGGGCAATTGAGCGTTACCTTTACATACATAAAAGGTCCATCCTTTTCCTGAAGGTTAATTGAACTGTTTAAACATACAATATATACGGTCGTCTATCGTTTGGGTTTGGAAATTTAATTTACTCTCTGTACGTGTTTTACAAACTACATTTCCGAAGTTTTCTTATACTTAATTTTATATGATTTAAAAATTCAAATTTAATATACATTTAACTAATTCTGATTTAAAGATAATTAAGACAGTAGAATACATAAAATATCTTGGTTATATGAAAAGATATATTGTTGAAATAATGTCTCAATTTGAATGTATTTTAGAAATATATATATATACAACTAATGAGAACAAAATGAAATGCGACTTTTTTCAGGTAATTAAATTTAAAATGCACGCATATATATACCTAAATTTTGAAACAGGAGAGTGGTATTAAAGGTAGTAAAATTTGAAGAAATTAATCTGGATAAGTTTCTTAATCATCATGCACGAAATCTCAGTATATATATAATTTGATATTCTTAAAAGGCAATGGTTAGTTGAATATGGATGAACCATATCTCCTACTTAGTTGTTCTCTTCCCGCACATATATTATCAAGCTAGGGACGTCGCCCTCGCTTTCTTGGTGGGTAGCTGGATCGATCCGTAAAAGTGATTGATTTCTCTATTTCTTAATTCCTTGTCTCGTGTGATGTAGTGATGTGATGTATCCTTGTATTCGTCCACCTGCAATTTGGGCCTTCACTCACTCTCTCTCTCTCTCTCTCTCTCTCTCTCTCACACACACACACACACACAAAAGTACATCCTTAGAACTTTTGAACTTTTTAGGACTTTGGTGGAGTGGTTAAGTTTTCGTTGATGTATCATTTTATAATTAAGTCTCATATCAAAATAAATATTTTTTCTAATCAAATTATATGATGAAAATGAAATTTTCATTTGTTTTAAAATGAATTATCAAAATTAAATTTGAGATGGATAAAAAAACTTCATTGGTGAGAAATAACTATTCACATTAAGACTATGCTATGTCCAAGTTACAAAAAATAAATATTGCAATTTAAATTTTTAGTAAGTATGTTTTTTTTGATTAGATACTTTATCTAGTCGATCCACGAATAAAACAGGTGGCCTAACTAACTGCTTGTATCGTGGGCTCAAAAGGTTTCAGTATATATTCCGATATCAATGTTTTGATATTGGATCGGACGGACCGATCTGATCGGTTAGACCATCTAGTGCTCAGCTCACTGGTCTGCTTGATTTTTCAAAACCATTTTTATTCAAAAATTATTTTTGATCTGTGAATCACCGATTGAACCGTTTAATCCATTGACTTAGTCACTCATTCATTGGTTCGACCACTTAAATTATATTTTATTATTTTAAGTTTTATACATTTTAACTCTTTTAAAGTTAAATTTTATACATTGTATTTATAAAAATGAGACATTTATGTCATGTGCTAGTGATTCAAACCAGTATAATTATAAGAATAATAAATATAAATTAAAAAATAAATTTTGATAAAAGTTACACATACATATTTATAAAAAATATAATTATGATATCACTAGTTAATAACGATTCAAACACTGATTCGACTAGTGATTCATCAATTCAATAATTTTTTTTCAATTGAATGAATGGTCCGAAACTAAAAACATTGACCGATATATAGAATATTGTTTAATTGATTTATTTTCATTCACATCTTCCACTTTTTCTCCATTTAACTAGTAGGTCATTACATTAGTAAGTAGCCTAAATAAATTTGCATAAGAAAACCACCAGAGGATCATTTACTAATTACTTTCCGCGGCTTGTTTCAAAACTAATATCCCTAGTATAATTTCTTTTATAACTCAAAGTTAATTTGGAAAAATGAAAATATTATTGTGTATTTGCCGACAATTTAAAATATTTCGTCTTCTTTAATGAGTATACGAGTTTAGATTTTCGAGTGAGAGTACATACCATTAATACAACCTTCTGCTTTCATTTACTCGGTGTGATGATATTGGAGTCGGATATTTTTGTATCAATTGATGTTTCATATGTTATGTAATGTCTTCAAAATTTCGGATTTTAATTACTCAATGGAGGATAAAAATAAAAAATCTGATGTAGTAATTTTTAAACTTTTATAACAGGAGATAAAACACATGTTGGATTAGGGAGTCTCATCCCATGTTATTCTGGGGAGAGGAATAAATTTGGAAACAGTTACATACTCTAATAAGAGATTTCAACATCCAAAATTTTATTAAAAACACTTTATTTCATAATTAGGGTAATTCAAAATTATTAAAATTAATGGAAAATAATAATAATATTAATAATTAATAGTCATCATCATTCCCTGCTATATTTTTCAGTAGAATTATCCAGGATCAATTAGTAATGAGATAACCACAGTTATAATGTCTAATAGAAGGACTTCCATTGCTATCACTAAAATTATATAAGGAGAATTTATTTTAAAATGATTCAAATTCTTTTTGTATATACAAGAGAGAATTTATTGAAAAATTGAGTTAGTGGTAGAAGTTAATTAACCAAAAAAAGGCCTGCAGTTACTCTGCCCAATAATGGTGATTCGGAATGAAGTTGGGTCACTTCTTAGCTCTTGTAATATTCATTATATTTTTGGGCCCTCTTATTAAGTTTCGGACCTTTAAATTTAGTTCATTTGTAATTTTATCAAGTACGGGAACTCGTATGCTATCAATTGGTGGATTAGAACTTGGATGTACTTGCATCTGGACAACCAACACAATGGATCAATAATGCCCCAACAATAAAATACAAGGACACGAAATCATAACGAAAATGTTAAGATCTTGAGGATGAAAAAAAAAAAAGAGAAGTTGCATATAAAATTTTAGTTGTCTTGAATAATTTAAATAGGATCATAAGATTGAAATTAAATAAATCAATGTCCGGATTTTATACGTAAATGATCAAACAAATATTTCATTTATATTATCATATTTTAACCAATCAAAGGTAATATATGCTAATTAAATTAAATATCTAATTAAGGCATAATTTAGCGGAATTAGCCTCTATTATTTCAAATAGTGTTCAACTTATTGCATCATTTCTTAAATTCATTAATTAGTGTCATTTTATAGTTGTTTTTATAACTTTCATCGGTTTCTAAATTATAGATATACTTTAATTTTTAATTCAAATGATGACATATTAAATTTTAAAATTAATATCAATTTAGATGTTTTTATTTAATACAATTATTATAATCAATTTCAAAATCTTATAGATCGTACCGTGTGTGTATATATATATATGAGCATGAGGCGAAAGGAACCAAAATTATCTTATAGATTGATATTCTTAATTCATGCCAAACTCGTTAATATTTTGTCAAACTTCGAACTTAATGAAATTCGATTGAATCCTATGAGTTAAGGTAAGGTATGAGATTTATTATTTCATGTCATTTAATTCCGAATCCAACTTCGACCTGTTTATATATAAAACATAATTTATATTGATTTTACAAGATTAAATTTTAAAAATATAATTTGGGGTAATGGGGCAGAGGCAAAACGAGTTTAGTATAAACATTAATGGGATAAAATGAGTTTAAAAGACTATATATTTTTAACGGATAAAATTTTAAAATAATTCTCTCGTCTCGTACCGTTTCGTTGACATGCATATTCATGTCTTATACGTATATTCCAGCACGTCTTTGACTGTCACATTTAAATACAGAGACCAATAATGCAGGTTTTAATTAACCCAACCAAGATTAATACCGAGCCGGTACATTTTAATATCGGCTTTTTAAAACATGATTACTGAGGCACTAGAGATCACCATCATGTCACCGCCAATTTGTTAATGACTCATTGATTTTGAATTACGAATATATGGAAGGTTAAATTACGATATTATTTCTTAGTTTCGGCAAAATTTCAGTACGAGAGAGTTTTTTTTTTTTTAAAGGTTTCGGATTAATGGAGGAGAATCCGTATCTGATTCTTCGAGCTAGCTAGGTACGTAGCACGAGAAACGAAGCAAAAGAAAATCGTTTCCCAAGCAGCCATAACTGGAATAACATACATTTATATTGCAATCATGCTTATATTCTACTATTGCCATGAAAGAATATCTGTAACTGCTCATGGATGCATAAATGTCTTTTCGCACAAGCATTTCAACTGTTCACTCCATATATATTCATCATTATCTATCTATATATATATATATATATATATATATTTATATGTGTGTTTGTGTGTATATATGTATATGTATATGTACTTTGTTCTTGTACTTGCTGCACAATTATTTGGAGGGATATATAATTGGTACATCAGCGTATGTGCAGATACGTATAGGATAATTGGGAATTAATAACACTTCTGTACCTCTTAAAAATATCACTGTAATCTGGATGTTTGGTGTTAGATATTATTATTGCTAGGGCAGAGGCAGACACAGACACAGAATTTTGAAAAAGGGGAGGCCAAAATTTATTTTATGCACTCAACATATATGCAGGATTTTGATACGCAAGTGAAGTTTATTTTTTTAAAAAATCACAAAAAAAATTAAATAATAATTAAATAAAATGTACATGATGAATTACAAACATATTGTGAAAAAGATAATTTATACTCCCTCTGTTCACCTTTATTAGTCATCATTTAATTTTTGTGGTCAAATTGATCAATTTAAAAATTTATTAGTTTATCAAATATATTATGAATTTTGAAAATATAAAAATTTGCTTAAGTAGTATATTCAATATAATTTCTTATGTTAATAGATATGTGTCAACTTTTAATATACACATAGAGATGTTTTTATTTTAAAAATGTTCAATTTGATTGTCAAAATCAAATAGGGACAAATAAAGGTGGATGAAGGGAGTACTAATTAAACACTAGTTGTAGAATTCTCCTAAATTAAATAGGAGAAAAGAAATTAATAAATCTTAAATTTAATCAAGAAAAGAATAGTCAAATGCAACTATTTTCCGATATAACTTAATAACTATAATAATAAAATTTAATAAGAACAATAATATATATATATATATATATATATATATATATATATATATATATATATAGACACACACACAAGGATAACACTCCTTATTTAGTATGGTGAAAAAACAAAGCAGTGACGTGTGTTCATTTCTCTACTCGTGGGTCTTGTATGAGAGACACAATTACACAAGGAACTGGAAGAGGAAATGGTTACATTAGTTCATCCACGAGAAGAATAATAAACTATATATATAGTCTAAGTCCATGTATAGTATGGAAATGACAGAAATATCAGCGGGGGCGTAGTCCCCGGCCCCTGGTCTTGCCGTGGATCCGCCACTGTGCCAGGGTACGTGTAGATATTAGCCAGCTTTTACGACTGTTAATTTTTCTATTCTAACAGATATAGTGGAAGATTTGATTTGATTTGATTTATTCTTCTCTTAATTGAACTTATGGTACTCCACTCATATACCAATTTAAGTGTAATTGCACGATTGGTATTTTATTAGTAATTTCTGCAAAGTATATTCTTAATTTATTTTTTGTTGCACGGTTGGTACCCAATAATATTTTCTGCAAACTATATCCCTTAACTTCTTTTTTGTTGCAAGTGTCACACGCTTTACGCTCGTGGATTTCACGGTTGCTGTTATTTTCTCCTTTAATTAATCTCTAATTAATAAAAATTTAATCTTAAATATTTATCTAAACTATTTAAAAGAATTAAAGAATAGAATACAAGTATTTAGGTAATTACATGATATAATTGAAATTATAAAGAACTAATATTTAATATTTTAATTGAAAGGTGGAACATTTTACAATTAATGCAAATCTAAAGTTATTAATGATCATATATTTAATTGATTATACATAAAAGGAAATCTGATAAAACTTTATTTTATTTAATATCAACATTAATCAATAAATAACAAATTATCAACATTAATTTAGAAACTTACCAAGACAAATAATTTACTATTCATTAAGAAACTCACCTAATTGAATTGAAAATTAGAATCTTTGATATTTATTTATTTTAGATTCTAAAAGTATTAAATGCTAAGATATTTACTGATATTTGAAAAGGAATAAAAATTAATTCTATATTTTTCCTAGGTCCTCAAAATAATATAAATTAATTTTATATTTTTTTCATTAGGAACGGGAAATTTTGAGAATTTTTGAAGAAGATGAAGTATATGAACAATAATTAAGTAATTAATTCATGTTCACCGTAAAATTAATTACGAGCAAAATATAAATCAAAAAATTACAAAATTCAAAATGAGATATGTACATGATATTAGGGTTCCAACACAAAAGACATATCAAAATTTTGATTTTGTATGAATTGAATATGAATTAATGAATAAACAAGCATTTTTTTTGGTAATAATAAAACAAACATCAAAACACATATATAAATTAAAGATTGGATCGTAATAATACCTCAAAGTGACGAAATTACAGCAAATTGGAGCTCTTTTTTTCCTAGGCACGATACTTGCAACAAGAAACAAGTTAGGGATATACTTTGCAGAAAATATTAATGGGTATCAACCGTGCAATCACACGTATGTTGGAGTACAACTGGAATAGTTAACCCTTTAAATTTTTACGAATATTAATATTACATATTTAACTGAGAATTACATATTCAAAGAATAATAATTTTTTCATAAAATTTGTTTAAAATGTTCAATTAGATAAGATTAGATGATGAATTAAAAAAAAATTGTCACTAAAAGTTAGTTCATCTAACAAGTTTCAGTAAGTGCTTCCATTAGATTAAGTACGACCGTAAACCATAAAGGAATATAATTGTAGTCCTCAATGAGACCAATAAAATGCCTTGACCCAGAATTGAAAATTTCACCTAAATTTTTTATAACTTTTTTATTATTTTTATTTTCATATATAACTACTTTTTTGGGAATAAATTTCATTTTCAAATATATTTTTTCTTAACGGAGGAAGTAATATATTATCTCTATCCTCGCACTACTGTTTCATAAAACAATGAAAGATTACATATATTTATGCTAACAATTGAAGTATAACCGTAAAACATGTTAGTTAACGATCTTATGTTTATTTCGTTATGATGTGTATAACATACTACGTATTTGGTTTGCATTCTTCTGTTGTGTAATGAACATGTATCAGAGCTAGCCAAGGTAGGCCGCAATTTTGATCGACTCTTATTAGATTGACAGGTCTTATGTGTTAGAGTGTTAAATTGCAATTTGTTTCGGTAACATAAAATTGGTATCTAATGTTGCTTGAAAGATTTTCTTGCATAAATTATGATCGCTCGTATTAATTTTGAATTCGAATGTATTAAAAATCGTAATTTACATTTAACGGGGAGCTACGAAACTGTGTAATTATGCTTTAAATCTGCAAACCGCAAAGGAAAGATTTATTAAGGTTAATTAACATATATCAGTGTGTCTTACCTTATATCCGTTGCAAAGTGTTACTCCATATTAGAAAGTTCAATATACAAGACTGTAACATAAATTAATCTAACATGTATGTCTATTCAATAGTCCATCGTTCCAGAGTTAAAAAGTATATTTCAGTTTACATGGAATAAATATGTGAAATTTTAAAATTCAAATTTGAAATAAATATTTTTTTCATTTTTAAAAACTTTATTTGAAATAAAATATCATAAAATACATGAAAAATAATCTTATATAAAATTTGTAAATTGTATTATATTAAAAAAGAATTGTATTTCTAATTTTAAAATGAATGAAATATCTCGTTTTGAGTCCCAGATTCGCCAACAGTGTGCTGTGTACATATGGAGTTTTCTTAAGATTTTAACCTAGCAAACCTAAAATTGCGAAAGATTAAAAATACTAAATGACTTATAATTATCGATACTACAAAATAAATTTCGCCCTTGACCCTTGATAATTCACGGCTTCGATCATAAATCCCAAACACCTAACAGCATCTTTAAGATTTGAATGCTTCAAATTATTTTTTATTATCGATTTAATTTGTAACTTGTAATTTTAAAATTTTATTTTATGTTTAACTTGTAACTTGTACTTATGCTAGTTTAAAAAAAATGTAAAAGTACTTGCTATTAAAATATTTTTAATTTGTCACTTATTTTTATGAATCATTAACTTACAAAAAAAAAAAAGGATCTGATTTGAAGTTGTTTGAATTAAATAATGATAATAAAAACAATTATAAACAAATTTAATCGCTTCTAATATATCAATCTCAAGTACCGTTAAAAAAAAATCCATTAACTCTAATTTTGAATTGTCAATTGTCTTATACGTTATTAAAATAATAAATACTTTGAATCATATATTAATTTATATGTTTCACTAAGCCGATGTTGTTTGGAATCATTCTCTCAAAGTATCACTCTCCAACAACATCTGTCACGAGGACAAGAACGTGAGTATAAGATATTTTATTTTACTATAATAAAAATTTAACAAAATTAAGACATACGCCCATCGCATTTTTTCAAAATATTCATATCTTCCGAGTTTATGTACGTACTTGATTAGCAGCACCAACGACTGATCGCATAATTCTCTCTATTCACTTGTAATTTCGTTTTGGTAATTATATACTCCCTTCCTTTCACAAAAAAAAAAAAAACATTTAAATTTATTTTTGATAATTATTAATTTTACATTTTAACTAAAAATTAAATAAACAAATTATAAACTTTTTCTATGAAATTTTTTATGAATTTTTAAGTTATGATGAAATTTATAAATTTGTAATTGATAATTTTTTAATTTATAGTAAAATAAAAAAAATTAAATGTATTTTTTTTTAAATAAGTTTTTTATTTTTTTCAAATATAATTTTTTTTTTAAACAGAGGGAATATATAAATTGATATATATGCAACTACATATGAACAACACTTTAATTCTGGTATAAAAGCAAATGCAGTTAAAAAAATAAAACATGAAAAAGTCGGTCATGTCATAATAAAGCTACCAAATCCGATTGAGCGGGACCATTAATCATCATAAAAAGTAAGTATTTATATGAAGGCAACTAACACAAAAGTTATCCTAGCTCTCTACATTGACTGACGAATTACTTAATTGAAAAGTTAAAGAGAAACTAAAGTAACTTACTACTAATAACAAGAAGAAAAAAAAGCAACTTAAACAAACATAGAATTACCAATCTGCATCGCTCCATCTATCTGAGATCCATGGACAACGACAAAAGGATCGAACCAGACTTGTTCATCCTAATCAATATAAAGCAAAAGAATATATATAGTTTTTTTTTTCTTTTTAACATATTTTTTTCTCTTTTTTTAAATCATAGCGGCGTTAGTAATTAACTTAGTGCCATCAACATAATCCAGATACGCCGTGTTTGGCTTTTCATAATTTTTAATTTAATTTTATCTGGTGAAGTCGTGGACCAAGCTTGGTCTGCTGTCTGTGACGTTGAGTCTCCAAGACAGGAATGGAATTCCGGTTTCGGAGTCACGATCGTCGTCGTCCATGAACCGGAATTCGTTTCCGAATGACGTCGGAGCCAGACATTGGATTTTTTGATGAGTGGAATGGGAGTATGATTGGTGTTGATGGTGGAGCCATGAATTAGTGCCGTTCATCATGTGTTGAGACTCCACTATTCCTGCTACGCCGGCTGCTCCACCGCTTGTCGTGGTGGTGGTGGTTGCGGCGGCGGCGCTGGCTCTCCTCTCTTCCTTCTTGAATCGAATTCCACAAGCATTGCAAAGGGACTGCATATCACATGATTAATAGAAAAAAAACTGTTAGCTCGATCTCAAATTTAACATTATTATCATAGTTAATCAATTATTATACGTAGTTTGTTTTGACTTAAATTTTATGATTATTCTTACGGTATAAATTACATTACACGGTTATAATTAATAAATTCTAAAATTTAAATTGAAATAAATGAGTCGAAACAAATCTTTGATACAAAACGAAATAAAAATATATTAAATAGAAATAATACAGACCTTAGGGCCACGTGGGCCGTTCCTCCAGAGAGGAGTGGAAGTGGTGTCGCAGTTAGCACAGCGGCGAGCGAGAAGTGGATCGGCGGTGGCGGCGGCGGAGGTATTGGTGTTGGTTGGACGGCCGTTGGTCTTATGGGACCCATGAGAAGTCATGACTTGTTTGGGCTGCAGTAAGTCCCAACAAAAATTAGGCATATAAGAAGAAGAGCTTGAGGAGCGACGTTCGTGCTGCACAACTCCTTTACCGTTGTTGTCATTTGATAAACGAGTGGAAGGAGTTCCTAAGGAAAGGGTACAATCAACGGCAGAGGAATTAGACATGAAGGGACACGACGACATGTCCCCGAAATCATCAAAGGGCTTATTATTGTTAGAAGAACAAGGCATTGAGAAAAGCATTGAGAAGGAATTGCTTTGAGAAGTGTGATGAAACAAACCACAACTACATTGTCCCACCATATTTGAATTGCTACTACACCTATGCATCTCTCTCTCTCTCTATATATATATATAGATAGATAGATGGAAATATAACGATGAGAATTAAGAAGAAGTAGAAGGGGGATGTTGAAGATATATAGTGAAGAATGAAAGAGGGAAGTAGCAATTATAACAAGTTTGAAGAATGAAGAGAGTGTTGTATACTTGTGTGTGTGTAGAGAGAGAGAGAGAGAGAGTACGTACTAAGTAGGAGGAGGCAGACGTAGCTATGAAAAAAGAGAAGGTGGGGTTGGGGTTAGCATTGTCTGTTAGCTTTATAAGCCTAAGAAAATGGTCGAAATACTAGTCAGCAAACTCTAGTCCACGTTGTCGTCAAATGGTGGTGTTAATATTAGTAAGTGAATATATGCCACTGTCTACTTCAGTGGCAAGTGCAGTTGTAAGATATATATATATAGAGAGAGAGAGAGATTAATTATTAAGTGACACTGAGTCATAGATACAAATTAAGAGACAGAAATTTGGGACCCACGGACCACGTTACTAACTTCTTCTTCATGTATTACTAGGACCATATATTATTATTAGCGCAAGTACAAGAGAGATATATTATCAAGCCCACTCAATTCATATATCAAGAGTCAGTACTCAGTGGTGTAAGTAAAACACCACCACCACAACTGCTACTACTACTGTTCCATGCCACGACCCGATCTGATCAATTAATTGTACGTACTACTACTAGTAATGGCCATCTCCTACATAATTATTCTACTTACGTATACTCCTTTCGTCCATTTTCCCTTTCCTATTTTTGTACACATATACTAGCAGGTTTTGTAGAACACTGTATATATTGACCTCCTTCTAATTTGATCCTTCATATTTTAATAGATTCTTGCAAATTAAATTTTAAGTTTTGATTTTTGAGGGAAAATAAGTTATGCGCCATTTCATATATTATGTACCGATGAATTTGTGTAACCATAGACTAAAATAATCTAAACGGAGTATTAATACTATAGATCGAACAACTCTTACTCCGTAGGTTATTAACGAAAATTAATTCAGTTAACAATATTCGACAAGCGATCATGTTAAGTTGAAAGTTCAAATTTTATTACTCGTTATTTTTTGTAAATAATAGCTAAGTGTCATTATAAACCTTCGAATAGGTCAATGACATATCATGATCCCGAATTGAAGTAGTTTCACTCCCCTAAATTTTTTGCAATTAAAAAACTCTTATTCTCTTTATACTACTATTATCACATGTTAAGTTGTGTTTTGTTGGATGTAATCAAATGACATAGGAATGAAATTTATGGATAATAAGAAAATTGCAGTGGAAGACAAAGATTACAAAAATTATGAAGAGGAGTATAGGAATAAAGAAATGATTGATAGTGTGAAGTTTTGGTTGTGATGAAATGTACAAGCTCCATTTTGAAGGGTGAGTTTAAAAATATACATGAATTTGTAAAAAAGAATTAAATAAAATAAATAGTATAAAATTTATTTCATTTTTATGTCATTTCACAACCTTATTCGTCGCTAATTAATTGCTCTAGGGGTGGACGATATTTTCTGCATTTTTACTTTTCAGTCTCATAAAGCAATCCGGATGCGATTGTATGTGACTCCGAAAGATATAATTTCGTGCATCTATTGTTTCATTCATTTCTGGATTGCATTATCGGTCAAGTATATCTATACAATTTTCTCTAATTGATTCTAATATTTAAAACGAAATGTGAAAATCTCGAACAAGACTGAATAGGAAATGAAGGTCATTTTGCCATAAAATATAGAGTGCGAAGATCAAAAGACGTACACTTTATTGATCCAAATTATTCAAAATTCACAAGTTAAAGAAGATATTTTTTTATTACATTAATCGAAACAAGTTGAGGTAAATCAGTTTTTATAAATCAAGCTCAGAAAATTTATGATTCGACAGATGCATTTTAAATTTAAACATCAGTTAGTTATGCACGTACTTTCTAATTTTTTCCCTTAATCCTATAATAAACAATTTATTTACATTAACGTCAACCAATAATACAATAAAACAAAAAACTCTTTACATACCAATTAAAATACAATTATTTTAGATTTCATAATAATTTCATAAACTGATAATTAAGATATAGCTATATATCTCATAAAATAATGAATAATGTTTTAAGTTCGTATAATGGAGAGAAAATTATTGGTATAGTTAGTCGAGAAATGATCGCAAGATACATTATGAGGCCACCCCATGGGCCATGGGAGAAATACAAAAGGGACTTCTCAAGTAAAATCACAAGGTAGATACTTCAATCATAAAAATTGGAGAGAGAGAGAGAGAGAGAGTGTGTTGGTCATAGGAGGGGGGTTTATGTAGTCAAAAGAAACCCACGTGACAAGCGGGAACAGTCTTCCATGGATCTGCCTTCTCCGATCACGAGGCAACAGTGTTACTACTACTACTTGTAGTACTACTACTCCCATCTTTTTTATTTTTTGCTCTCTTCTTCTCTCAAGAATCAAATATTCCTACTACTACTACCATGTCAAAAAAATTAAATAATAAAAAAAGGGCTCTGTCTGTATCCGCATCTATCTCTGCCCTTTCTCATCTGTGTTCTGTCACTGCTACCCTCCCAAGCAAAATGGAATTGCATGGGCTAATTTATATGTTTAGTATGATTAGAGATTGACTTTATATAAAATACATCTTTATTTCATTCTTTCTGTTCTAATAGTAATTAGAGATAAAATCCAATTTTATTTGTAGTTTATAATTACGACCTAAATTAAAATATAAAAATATTTAATTTTGTTCGCAGTTTGAAAGTGCAAGCTAAATTCACCCAATAACCAATATAAATCGCACTTTCAAAATGCAAACAAAATTGGGTTAAAGAAATGAAAAACATAAAATTTATGCCTAACGTTGATTTATATATAACCACGTACCTAGAGCCAAAAAACAGAAACATTAATTATAATATATATTATTACTACATTATAATTAATTAATGGACTAACCCCCACTAATAAATCAAATATAAATAAGGGATAGATTCGTAAAGTTGGACATAGTGATTAACTACATGTCATTTAATATAATATTAGTACAGAATCTCGTACGAATTTTTAAAATTATTTTTAATATTTTGATATTTTTTTTGTTTTAATGTTTTAATATAACTTTTTTATTCATATAGTTCTCATATTTTACAAATTATTTTTATGTATTATTATTTTATAATTGAAATGTAACAATAGTATGAATTGATATAATATTTTATTTAAATATTTATATCACAATTAACTAAAATAAACATTTTATGTTTTCTTCATTTTATTATTATGATTGTTCTAAGTAAAGTCAAGAAAGAATTAATAATAACTATTAGAATAATATTAAAATAAAAGTAAATTGAAAAAAATAGCTTTTTTAAAACTCATGCACATTACAAATAAATTTGTATTATAATAATTTATTCTATTGTTAACACATGACTGATTTTGTTATAATTTGATTCAATCATAATCGACCAATTATGATATATTATATTATTATATTTTATTATTAATTTGGTTATAATTATTTTAATTTAATAGATTTAATTAGTGATTAAGACTATAATTAATTTGATTGTAATTATTTCATTATGTATTATTTCCTACTCGGTTGCATGATTTTTCTTTTTTTAAATTGATTAAACTATTATTATTATTATTATTATTATTATTATTATTATTATTATTATTATTATTATTATTATTATTATTATTATTATTTGTAATATTTTATTTTGCAAACTTTGAAAGTAGTCTTTTGTTATTATTCATGGAAATAAATATTTTCAATATAATTGGGACTAAAAAATTTAATTGAGAGAAAAATGAATGTATTCTCTTCTTATAAATTAATATAGTAATAGATACGGAGAAATAGACAAGATCAATTGAGTATATTTACATACAAGATTCAAAATATTCATTTTAGCATTAGAATTAATTTAGAGCTAGTGGGCCTTGGGAAAAAAAGGGTGAATAAATAAAATAACTTCATACATAAGTAAATAAGTAATAATAATACTCGATCTGTAGTATACTCCCTGAATTTAGATACGTAGTGAGCCCCTGCTCTTGAATTTAGGTCGCACTTTAAAAGAAAGATCTAAATTGGGTGGATTTAATTTCCATTTTCAAACTGCGAACAAAACTAAAAATTTTATTTATTTATTTATTTAGGTCGCAGTCATAAACTGTTAACAAATCCAACGAGTACTAAACTAAAATTGAAGGAACGAAATAAAGATGCTTTTTATATAAAGTCAATCTTGATGGTGCTACACGGTGCATGCCCCATCCCATTCCCATTCCCTTCTCCTCTCCTACCCCAACTCCTATTCCCCGCGCGTTCCTTCCACTCTATGTAATTTTCACTATTTCGTACTTTTATTGAAAATTACTCATGTTTTAAAATTAAAAATACATTTTAAATATAATTTTTATATTTTAAATATATTTTTATTATTATATTGTTTAATAGTGAGTTATGGTAGAAACCACAAAATAATAGATGTAATAAAATTAATTGAAATATTGAAATTGTGGAATGGTATTTAAGAAACTTCATTATTCTTTGTAATTTAAAAATAGAAATATATCTCTAATTTTAGAACAAATATATCTTTAATTTTGGAACGGAGAAAGTATATGTTTGAAACATTTTGAGATTTAAAGTAAGTAATATTATACTTTCCCCTGTTCATCATAATCGATTTTTTACAATTTTTTCAAAGTTTAATTTGATTGACATTTAATTTGTTCTAAGAAGAAACACATCTTTTCTCAAGTTATTTCTATTTATTATCATATTCTTTCTCATAATTATATTTTTATATTACATTTATGATATATAGATAAATTTGTATTATTGTCATCAAATCAATCATTAAATAGTTGAGATCTAACATTATAAACACCAAAAGGAAGTATACTATACACATCCATTATTAGGTCTAAATCTAAATGATCGAAATTCTAAGAATAATACACCTGTAAGCGACATATATGATCGATTATATCAATTATTTAATTTCGATTATTAATATATTTAGGATATGTTTTAACATTACAACATTTTGGCCTAACACATATTGACAAACTAAAATTGCAGTTGATTTGAATTAAAAGACGAAAGAAAAAGGTCCAAAAAAGAAATAAGTCTAAAAAGAACCATATAGGAATAACGTAAATAAAATTGTGAAATACAAGAAAGTTACGACAATATTTTCTCTGTTCCGATATAAGTATCACTTAAAATTTTTCTTTCGTCGATTTGTACCATTTTTAAACTTCAAAATTGTACATATATTTACAGTTATAAAATTACAAATTTTCTAAATAAATTATATTAATTTTTTTATAATTATAATTTTGTCACATATTTATTTGTAAAATAATAAAAATTAAAATTAAACATAAATTAATTTTGACAAAAAAATTTTGGTCAGTATTAATTAATTAAGAACGAAAAGAATACCAATAAAATAACACAACTATCAGCCAGTAATGTATTCGTGCACAGAATATTATCACCACATACCGAGTATTATCTTTCATTATTTCTTTATTAGCGTTACATGTCTTATGACTCCAACTAATATATATTTGGTCCATGTACGTTTTCTAGTGATTAGAGACATATATAAATTGACAAAACATTCATTGAAACAAAATATTAATTTAATTAGATCGTGTTCTCGATATGTGTGACTGTAACTAGTCTTACGCTCTGTCCTGAATTTTGAAGATATACTATTATTTGCTCGCGTACATTAGTTAATATTGGACTCATACATTTTATCGCTTCGCAGACATGATATCATATTATCATTGGTTTTAAAAAAAAATATTTGGGATTGTAACTTCAAATTTCTGGTCTAGAAATTAACGTAATTACAACGATATATTTTTCACTATTGTCACGTATTGAAAAAATATATTAATTCCGTTATCTCTTTATTATTATTATGGCACACATTTTTATGTAAGATTTTATACATATTAAATATTTTTAAAATATTAATCTTCATTAATTATATTTTTATTTAATAATTTTATTAAATTAAATAACATACATAACACATATTAAAATTGGCAAAAATGATCATTTGGTCACTAAACTATACCACTTTTAAGGATCAGGTCACTTAATTTTAAAAAAATTAATTTGCCCATTGTACTAAATATAATTTTAACTTTTGACCATTCCGTTAGATTTAATAGACAGACGTTATCTTTTTCATAACGTGACATATCACTTTTAAAGTTTAGACCACTGAATTTAAAAAAAAAATTATTTGACTACTAAACTTATTATAATTTATAAAATAGGTCATTCCGTCTATAATTATTAAGAAATTTTAAAAAATAATATATTATTATGATATTCAAACAAGATAAAATAATTAAAGAATCATAATGAAAATTTTATTATATATCTAAAGTTAAAGTTAAAGAGAATCAACTTTAAAAAATAAGCAAAAATATAAAAGAGCCAAAATATTGTTGACAAAAATAAAATTTATTTATAAAATAATATAATTATTGAATAATACATGTGCCCGTAACCTACTTTTTACAAGAAATACAAAAAATAATCAAAATTTCTTAAATTTATATATATATATATATATATATATATATATATATTAATCTTAGTAAATACTCAGTTTAATTATTTTTTATTCAAATTAGCAATTAGAGGAATTTGTTTAAATAATTAAGTTAGTAATAAAAAAATATATTAAATTGAGTATTTACTAAGATATATATATATATATATATATATTAATCTTCATCAATTATATTTTTATTTAATATTTTTATTAAATTAAATAACATACATAACACATTAAAATTGGCAAAAATGGTCATTTGGTCATTGAACTATATCACTTTTAAGGATTAGGTCACTGAATTTTAAAAAAATTAATTTGTCCATTGTACTAATTATAATTTTAATTTTCGACA
Organism: Centella asiatica; assembly: GCA_014636745.2. Lineage (NCBI taxonomy): Eukaryota > Viridiplantae > Streptophyta > Magnoliopsida > Apiales > Apiaceae > Centella > Centella asiatica. The sequence continues at coordinate 17,343,553 of CM025785.1, forward strand.
ATTCCATTAGATTTAATAGACGAACGTTATCTTTTTGATAACGTGACATATCACTT